>OY740768.1:39386688-39914688 GCA_963513935.1 Aphrophora alni
AATATATAATACGAAAATAAGATCCAGGAAAAAGTTCCAATGGTTTCTAATTTCATTAGTTGTACTATAAAACAGTTTTACTATTGTAATTTAACCTAAGAAATATTTAACTTTGTTCAGGAATTTGCAAGTTGGCAAATTAAATTATTTTATTTCCGATTCCTAAAACTAAGCTATTGTACATAAATCAATAGTAATTTAGATTTATTCAGATTTCTTTCATATGTTTTTAAAACATTTATGTTAATTTTATAATATATGTTATTTTTTTTAAATAATTAATTGTATCAATGCATTCTTCAGAAATTTGAAAAGTAACAATTTAAAGGCTTTTATTTTAATTAGTTTTCTTCAATAACTTAAAGGGTTTCATATCTTCAATTTGCCTTATTCCGATATTTTTCTGTTTAGATACGTCCCCATTTATTACTTAATCTGAAATGTTATGTGGCAAACTATATATATATATATATATATATATATATATATATATATATATATATATATATATATATAACACATAATTACCATATTTGATGGTTGAATATCGATGATATGTTTTGATATGATTTGTCGATGAAATGACGATAACGTTATTATTAATTAGGGAGAGGTTTTTAATGTCAAAATTATAAAATCAAACTATATCACTAAAAATAAAATTGTTAATATGGTATCCACTTTTAGGAAAACATCGTACATCAAATTTAAAAGCAAAGGATCTTGACATCTTCTTCCTTCAGAGATACAAGTAATAATACAAAATAACAAAATCGGATTTGTGTCTATAAGAACGTTTTATAGTCACTATTGATACTCAATCTGTACACTCTAATCTCGCATTTCACTAATTTGCCCTACTGCTGAAGTTTTGTTTATATCTCCGAAATAAATTAAATACCTAAAACAAACACACATTTACGAAACGATTCAAAGATTATTTTTAACAGATGAGAAATATGAGCGATAAATTGAAATTTGCATTGTTTTAGGAAATCTGAATCTCGTTGCAAATTACGTCATGTCTTCAACATTTTAAGAAATTCCAGTTAGAAAAATGTTGATTTAGTCATTGAAACATAGTATTTACGGTGCTATGGATTTTTTTTGAAAAGGCATGACTTTTCAGTGATTCTCCTAAAGGTGCACCGAGTACAAGTGCTTTAGAGTTAATTATTAGATATAAATTAGTTGTCTAAATTAAATTTTTGGTTGTAATAACGATGATGTTTTTGTCTTTGATATTTTTTCATTGACATTGTGTGTCCGCTTAGATTTATGCAAATTCAAAACGTATTAAATCTAATTTTTCATTAATTTCTTGAAGTGAGGGGGAATAACTGTAACTACTCAACTATGACATTGAAAACACATTACTTGGAGGGTAATGAGTTCCCGACATTGTCAGGCGAAATAGGCTTATGCAGCTCACACTCTGAATCTGATGGAGTTGACAGTAATCCGGCTAACTCTCTCTTCAACCCCCTCCCTTTTTTATCCCTCTCTCTGACGCGTCAGTCTCAGATTATTCTCTGAATTGTACTACATTATTTCATATTGTTATATACTTTTATCTTATTAGTAATGTATAAAAAAAAACAATAGGTTATATGTATACGAAATCGAATTATATGTAAACTTGGTCAAACCTTGTCATGCTAAAATAATTAATTTTTTAATTAATACAGAAATTCCTCGTAATATGACAATGTAGTAGATAGTCTAAAATTTCATGTGCTGTAATTACATAATATTACATGTTAAATAATATTGTTGTTTTTTTTTCGCACAATATCCAAACATTAAAAGACTAATAACCACCAAGGAATAACGAACTGTCTCAGACAAAAAACAAATCTTTCTGATTTGAGTTTTTTGCTTTATAATTTCATAATTTTATTATTTTTAATGAAATTAAAGACGTATTGTTATTGAATCCCATATATTCCTTATATCCCGAGATGATTTTTTCAATCTATTTTATGTTCACCAGTATTATCCATTAATATGCTGGCGAGACATAGATACTACTTATTCTTTGCATAATGTTAAGCATTCCATTTTGTTTTTTGCATGGACATCATGTATATTCGTATTGTCTTTATTTGTTCTTACTTTATTTTACTTCGTTTCTAGACCATTTTAAAGGTCAACTTTTCTAAAAAAAAAAATTCAAATCTATAATAAGCATATAAGGAACAAAATAGAATACATAAGAAAGGTCTAAAATGTGGTATTTGTTATAATAGCTATGATACTGCGTCTTTTATTTGATGCTTTTAACGTTATTATGGTCAGTACATCTGATCTAAACCAAGATAGTTTTACAGATAGACATTTGTTAAATATATTACTCGGGACCAATAGTTGAGAGTTACCTCCTTATCCGCTTTGTCTTACGACAGCAAACAGCTGATTGTTACTGCGGCTATATTGAACAGAGCACGCCAGTCGTGAGGAGATGGTATAGGTCTGTTCTAGGAGCTAGAAGTAGTATTTAATGGTTGTGTCGTGTTTAGGTTTCTGTAATTGATTTCTAATGTATAATATTGTTGTTTTGTTATTTAAGGCCATAGCGTTCGAGTTTTACTGGAGACGCAATCCCCAATTCGATTTATCAATTTTAAACGAGATAACTTCATAATGAGTCAGGTCGGTTGGTAATTAGTGTTAGTGTTGTGTGAACGTTTATTTAGTAATTTGCTTACATTCTGTAATGTAATATTAATTTAACTAATCTCTTCAAATTTGGATGTGTACGGGCTGACCAGGGGTATAAATGATTTAGAATTTATAATATATATCGGCCAAAATCAATACGTTATACTAAATGTAGGAGAGGTCATACAAAATTATAGGCTTAAATATATCATTTCTATCACCAAATTGATTTGCATTCATTACAAATGTTTCTATTGTTGTTTCCTTGACATTTTAATCTCTGTGTAATTCCATTACGCTGATTCATTGACTATTATAAAAACAGAATACAATTTAATTCATGTTTTTAAATGTAAAACAAATACGAATTTATTATGAATTTGCTTGTTGCAATTTTATACATCATTCCCTTACTACAACAAACAATTTTTGTACATTAAAATTTCATAGATAGTAATCGCTGCTGTTATGTAAATTACTTGGAATTCAAAACTTCATCATACAATTTATAAAAAGTAAATATTAATGTATTACAAACGTTTGCTCGCGAACCTTTCAACGTAATGAAGTTAGAAATTTCAATGTTTCTGAAATGTTTACGATTCTGCCAATCACAGATGTCAATACGTCATATGTACTGTAATATAAATATTTTGATGTAAAACTTAAACTTAACAATTTATTTTATATTTAGATTGTTATTAAAATCGTAGAATAGTTTGTGAAGAGTGTAAACTTTGGACCAGAAATTAAAAATATAATTTTGTTACTTACAAAACTATGGTGTTTGACGAAATTAAATACGTTTTGTTATTAAATCTCATTTTTTGCTTATATCCATTAAACAATGTTTTTAATCCGGCCCACATTTATCGTAAATACCCAATATTATGTTGGCGAGACTTCAATATTCTGTGTTTATATGGTGCAATAACCATTTCAGTTCTGGTAATCAAGAATAGTTCTTGGTTTTTTAATTATATTTCTTACCTTTCATATTTTTTTACATTCCGTTGCTGGTTTATTCTCATACCTTATTTTGTTACCCGTAATAGATATTTAAACTTTTTAAATGGAATGAATAAAATCGACTACAAGATGAACATACTATATACAAAATACAAGAAGTCCGAAAGGTCAAAGTTGATGTGTTTGCTAGTAATAGTTGTGATACTGGGTCTTTCATTTCATGCGTATAATATATCAAAATCAGTGTGGTTTTTAATTGAACCTGGACGCATTTGGTTCTCTGTGGTTGTACTGGTAACAAATCTACCCAGTATTCTGATATTATTGCCTCTCCTTGCATCTTGCGATGCTTGCATCAACAGATTCTACAACATTAATGAAGCACTAACGACAACAGTTTTGTGTCAATATGGATCAAGTGATGTAAGATTAAAAAAAAGATATAATTATAATATCTGTGTTGCCACATTCTAGATGTCATTAACATTGAAAATCGTCTCGTGGTATAATTGTAAATTATCATAACGTATCTTCAAAAGATATTTCTTACGGTATATTTGGTTAAATATATAGTTAGATTTATCACCACATTCTTGATGCCACTAATATGACAAATCTAATTATTTAATATGATACATTGAATGAAAAATGTTATTAGTTATTAATGAAATTTCTAACGATTACGAAAAATGTTATTGTTACAATCATAATATTGGTCATAAGTTCCTAGAATCTAAAAACTCTAAAACTTAGGTTATTTACATACAATCAACAAAAAATATAAATTAAGTTCACAAAGGAAATGGTAATTTATGAAATGAATATATTTTGTGATTGACCATACAATTTATAAACATTTTATTATTTACTTTTTTTTAAAATTACAACTCATTACTTATATAATTTTGTGTTTAAATATAGTATTAGTTTTTTCTCCTTCGGCCATCTGATAACAAGAAAATATACTTGTATTCTCGGACAAAATTCAGCAACACTGTGATAAACTGTCAGTTGTTTGACGTTAAATGTGCAGTTCATTAAGTCCTCTTTGGTGGTTTTGACTACTAGATTTATGACGGACTTTCTTCATATAGTGTAGAGTCAGTTTTAGTTTTCAACGAGGCTCTAGGCTAATTGTTAACCCTTGTTAATGGAGTTAATCTATACTCCTGAAAAGTCGTGTAATATTATTTTTCTATACACAAATGTTGATAAATATCCGATTACACCATATTAATATTATAAATGATTGCAGTGTTCCAAATCATGTAAATGATAGATTAAGTAATCATTTTAATTTACATTGTTTTGGTTGCTATGGCTATTAATTTTTACATTAAAATGAAGGGAAAAAATACTGTTTTAAAAAGTCAAGTTGCAGTAACTAAGTTTTCTTCTTTTAAATATTCCTATATTTAAAAAATAGAAGATTGTAAAATATTTTAATAATATGTATTTTTAACGGAATCTCTTTACAGGTTGATGCGAGGCTAGAAGAATTTCGAATACTTCACGGTCAGCTGTGCTCTGCATGCAATCAGCTGATTTATTCTTATAACTACCATATTCTTACATACTTTATTGTTTCCTACATAAGTATTATGTTATACATTTTCTCCTGTATATTCTGGAATCATCAGATGGAAGTAATGTCTGATGGACCACACATGTTATGCCAGTTTATTTAATTTTTCTACATAGTCTCTGTGTTGCAAGAATTCCAAGATGCTGTGAGTATATTTTTATTTCTAAGAAATCAATTACTATTATTATCATATAACAAAATTTATTTGCTGATAATCAAACAGAATATGACGTTTTTGAAGAATCTGTAGTTTTATAATTTATACTGATATATTATACAAAGTTTGTTTTAAGTTATTTCAAGTGACAAATTAGTATAAAAATGAATCCTGTAAGTATACATATTGCTATTTAATTATTCTTATAAGTGAACGAGTTTGGATAAATTTATACTTTTGTTTTTCTATTAGGTTTAAGTCTATTATGAATAACTTGCACTCTTCGATTACAATTTTAGTTACATTAAAAGTGATTTTGTCAACTGTCCTTCTCTCCTCAAGTTTAGTTCCACGTTTATGTATCAAGATTCCATTGTAACGTGTCTGTAACAGGTTTTTTTTCGTGATGTCACATTGTTGATATAGTATTGATACTCATGAAAGTATTATATGGTTTTTGTCTTTACCTAACCTTACCGAAGAAAATTATTTTAAAAATTATGAAAAAAATAAAATATATATGACTGATTTTATTGATTATAAGTTAATTTAAATCATTCCCAAATTCGTTCAAGGAATCTAAACTAAACTTACATGAACTTTAATTAAAAATCATTATACTTACAGTATTGATCGTCTACATTACACTGATCGTCTTATTGATTATATTAAATAGTAGTTTGTTCCATTAATTATATATAATTAGTTTTATAATAATTTGAATAATCTATTTGTATAGTTTAGATATATTGTTTGACTAATGGCGGAGGTTTTTTTCCAGAGTCGGAGTGTATTGCAGGTGTTGAGACAAACATCTCTTGTGGGGCGATCCAACGCTTTCATTCTTCAAGTAAGACTTTTTAATATAATCCTAAACTCAATTTTCTATCTCTTTCTAATACAACAGAAAACACTATTAAAGTTAAGTGGTTTTGTTATATTTTTTTAAACATAAAATATCAGTATACACTAAAAAAATATATGGTAAATTAAAAAAAATAAAATTATAATTGTATTTTTCTTTTAGCAATGTCTTGTTTATTTTATCTCATATTACATAATATATTTTTTTAAAACATATATTATCATCTGCTCTGTAACATGAAAGAAACGTTAAATGATTTTGTTACCAGGGGACTTAAATTTAAGAAAGGCGGAACCAAATGGTAACAATGTTTGAAAATAAAAAAATAAAAAAAGACAAAGACAAATTTAGTAATTAACAAGGCTCAAGTTTATTGAACAAAAAAAGAGATTTCGACGGTTCAGATTTTATCATTTACAACTTAGAAAGACATCCTGAGACAAATCATCATAAACAGCTTATGATTACCAATATTATAATTAATAAAAGTTATACGCCCTTAATGTAACATATAATAATTTAAATAAAAAAAATTAATCAATAGATTCTGAAAATTTATCCCCCCTTTTAGTTTATATATATTTATAGTTACAAAATTTAACAATAAAAAAAAGACAATGAGCACAGCTTAATAATTAACAGGATTAAAATTAATCCAAAAAAAAGATTATACGCCCTTAATGTAAAAATTACAAAATAAAAAAAAAGATGAAAAGATACTGATATTTATTCCCCCCCCCCTTTTACTTTATGAGATGATAGTTTTTTAAAACAGTTACAGAATTTAACAAAAAAAAAAATAATAAAAATGAGTTTTATGTTTTAAATTCAAAAATCCATATCAATTGAAAACAGGTTCATCACTAGACTAAAAGTTACATAATATTACTTATTTGGTAAATTTCTTAAATGCTATATTGGCCAATAAATTTATATATTTTAAATAAAGAATTTATTATACAATGAGAAGTTTATTTAAAAAAAAAAAAGAAATGAAATTTTGAAGATTGAAATTTTATTAATTGACGTCAATTTTTTTTTGTTAATTTAGAAAATAACCTCTTGGAGGTTGTTAGGACCGAAAGTTTGCATGCAGGCTCCACCCAATGATTTGTTATATAATTTACAAATAACTACACAAGTCTACATCTAAAGATAGCTTTAAGAAACACATATTCGCTGAAGCAATTTAGGCACATATACAATATGAGTTTAGTTAAAGTTCTGTAAAGTCAGTTTTTTTTATTAACATCACTTTTGTGCACATGAAACTCTGAAGGTATATTAAACAAAACGTGTTTTGCAAACAGGACGAAACATGTTAAGATCTTTAGCTGGTCTATGCAATGTGAGGCAAGAATTGCTGGGTTTCTCCTACCAGCGTATTAGCTATGGCAAAAAAAACACGTTTTTTAGCGTCTGTGCAAAATCAGACATGTTGTAGCATTAATGTTCTTTATTGAAGAAAATATCTGGTTATTTGTCAAAATTAAAGAAAATTGATTGCATCACAGAAATTCGTTAAGATTATAATTAAAAGCTTCTTATATGACTATAAATCTATTTATATATATTTAGTTTTGTTTAAAACAAAGCTTGTATAAGACTTGTAAAAATCTGCAAAAGTCTGTAAAACGAAATTTTCTGATTTAGAAGAGATTTCTCTAATTGTTTTATATTTGACATGTTCAATAAGATATTCTGATCATTTAATGTTCAACATTAGTTTGCACCTATTTCACATAATTGTTCAAAACTTAAAATGTGCCTTTGCAAGGTTTTGTAAAGTATGTTTTAAGAAAAGAAAATTTTTATAATCATTCAGTTTCAAAAAGAACATAGAATATTAAATAAAACATGAAATACATATTTTAAAGAATACATGATAATTAACAAATTATTTTAAAACATTAACAAAATTTAAGATATGATAAAATCTGTAAAGCTGAATACCTGGAAAATCCTGTCGCAGTTCACGTGAGCTTGTGCCGTGAAAATAATAATTTATTTAACATTTTAGAAACTAAAACGCACAAAACTGTAGATTAACATATCGTTAAAAAAAAACTGAGCAGTAAATTTTGAGAACCAAAAAAAAATTATATCTAACGTAGCTGTGAAAGAATGTAGAACATTGTGAGTGACTACAGGTAGACTATACAACGGGTATTAGAGCAGATAGGCTGTCCAGCCGTTGTACTTTGTACTTAGATGTCATGCGATGCTTAGTTTTGGACAAGGTCGCCAGGTGCCAGCATCTGTCAAGGGACGGAAGTTGAATATGTGGAAAACGAGTGAATGAATTTAATTACGAATTTGATGTTTTGAATTTGGATGTTACAGCTCTCCCCCCCCGAAAGACGGAGTTAGAGTGGAAAAGAAAAGGGGCCAGAAGGGCCTCCCGCAAAATTTAGAAAAAGGAGAGAGAGAGTGTGCGTGAAGGGGTGGAAAAAAAAAATTTCTCTCAGACAGGTGTTTTAGACCTCGAGATAAACAACAAAAAAAAACTTAAGACTAACATGCATAGCGAGTGCCACATTAACTATATGTAGTTCGACAGAACCGGTCAGTATACCTTCACCAAGATAAACAACAAAGAACAAATACACCAAACTTAACTATTAAGGAAATGGACTCACTATGTCCTCGTCCGAAGACGTTATGGTGACGAAGAAACAGAAGAGTTCATGACGCTCTCTATATTCTCGTCGCATCGATTACACCGGAGTGCTCGATGTTAAGATATGTCTAGATAGGGAAACATGTCAGGTACATGTAGCGGCCATTGCCGTAAAGTGGAAACTCATAGTTGATCAGACTATGGGTTGAAAAGCGTCAAGTCCGGGAAACAGTGAGATATATCACTGGACAAGGAAAATCAAGATCTCTTCGCCTGCAAACATCTATACAGATTACGGCACGGAGGGGCCCTAGGAGAGCTCAGCCCACCGATGCCCAAACATACAGATGTGCATTTGGCTTAGAGGAAATACGGCTTGGTTCCGTATTTTGTTATGTTCTGCAGTGCACAGAAAGAAGACTACCAGATGACAATTTGTGCGGGCCAAGAAAGATCAGAAAGAAGAATAAATCGTAAAGGAGAAGGTTATAGAAATTTTGTTAATATTTAATTTATATGATGAGGTTTGAGTTGCTCGACGTGTGCTTTTTTAATGAAACGAGGTGAATTGGCGAAAGAAAGCGCAACGGTAACCGGAGTAAGAAAATCAATGATCCGGAAGGGGCCGGACCATCGAGGCATCAGTTTAGCAGCTCGCTTGTCTACAGCGGAGCTCAGAGGGTGTGTTTTACACCAGACAAGATCGTTGATTTTATACAGATGAGGCTTCCTGAATTTGTTATAGGTCTTTTCGGCCTTTTGGTGCGCTTTCATTATATTGTCTTTGGCCTGGCGCCAAACTTGTGATGGATTAGTATTAGGTTTTGGAAGGAGATCATGTATGTTCCAGCTGAGACTCAGTGGTGTATTGGGGAGAAAATTAAAAAGAATACTAAAAGGTGTTGCTTTAAGAGTCTCATGATGTGCGAAATTGAAGGCCAGCTGAAGCCAGCAAAGGGAGTCGTCCCAAGAGGATTGATTTTTGGAGTGATAGGCGATGAGGGCTGCCTTAAGGTTTCTGTTGAGTCTTTCCGCATTATTAGGTTGAGGGTGATAAGGGGATAAAGTTGCATGTTTAATACCGCGAGAAAAACAAAAGTTGCGGAAGACATGTGATACAAAACATTGTGCATTGTCAGAGATTATTATCTTTGGAAAACCGAAATTTTGAAAAATGTTTTGGCTTAAGGCCTTAATTGTACTGTGGGAAGTTGCATCTCTGACGGGCATGAGCCAGGTGAATTTTGAGAACTGGTCAACTGCGACCAGTATCATGTTGTAGCCCTGTTTTGTCCTAGGAAGCTGTCCGACGTAGTCAATATGTAATTTTTCCATGGGACGATTGGGGACCGTTGAGGCAAGGAATCCTAATTTGGAGTTGTGAGCAGGTTTGCTTACAGCGCACACCGAACAAGCTCGCACTTTAGAAGTGACATCCTGTTTTAAAGTTGGCCAATAAAAATTCTCCTTTACCTTAAACAAAGTTTTAAGTATTCCAAGATGACCACCCACAACGGAGTCGTGATGGTAATTAATCACCAGGTCGACTAAGGACTGAGGTAAATAAATTCTGGTGGGCTTTTCCAAATGATTTTTCAGGCAAAGTACACCTTTACTTAAACAGTACTTCTCTGAAGAGATGTTCTCTTCAAGGTCGGCAATGATATTTTTTAAAATAGGGTCGGCCTTCTGATGAGTTTGGATGTCATGAAAAGCTAGAGGAAAATTTGTGAGGAGACTGGTACACGAAAAGGGGACATTTTCTTCGTTGAAATTTTCCGGTTCAAACATGCGCGAGAGGGAGTCTGCTATGATGTTCTGAGTTCCTCTTATGTGCGCTACCTTAAATTTCAATGAAGTCAACTTGGCAATCCATCGGCCTAATTTACCAAGTTGACGAGGACGTGCTAGAAGCCAAGAAAGGGCTTGGTTGTCGGTTTCTAATAGGAATTCCCGATGTTCAAGATATTGCCTAAATTTCTCCACTCCAAAAACTACTGCTAGGCATTCGGCTTCATATGCAGATGAGGCTTTTCTTTCTGCAGGTGTTAAAGTACGTGAAGCGTACGCTATGGGCTGTCGTGAGCCGTCAATTTCTTGGAGTAGAACTGCTCCAAGGGCCACCGAGCTCGCATCTGTTTGTAAGATGAAAGGTTTGGCGAAATCGGCCATCCGGAGAACCGGAGGCTGTGTTATTGCCTCCCGAAGATGTTTAAAAGCTTTCTCTTGTTCAGCTTGCCAAGAGAATTTTTGGCCCTTCCTCCGAAGCAGATTTAGAGGCGCAGCGTGCTCCGCGAAATTAGGAATGAATTTAGCAAAAAAGTTGACCATTCCAATAAATCTGGAAACGGCCTTAGGGTTCTTGGGTTGCGGAAAATTTCTAATTGCCTTTGTTCTAGATGGGTCGATTTGCACGCCACGAGAAGAAACTAGGTGTCCTAAAAAGCTTATCTCATTCACAGCGAAACGGACCTTATCTGGGTTAACAGTCAAGCCAGCCCGCCGCAAACGAGTAAGGACTTCCCGAAGATGTTTTTGATGCTCTTCCCAAGTTTTGGAGTAGATGACTAGGTCATCCAGATAATTAAAAATGAATTTGAATTTGATGTCATGGAAGACCTGATCCAAAAGTCTGGTAAGCACTTGGGCACCAGTACAGAGTCCGAAAGGGACTCGAGTAAATTGATAAAGCATCCAAGGAGTACAAAAGCTGGTAATTTGTTTGGACTTTTGAGACAAAGGGATTTGATGATAAGCTGAATTTAGATCGAATACTGTGAAATATTTGGCACCGACAAACCAGTTAAAACTTTGATGTAAATTAGGTAGCGGCACCGCTTCGACGACGATGTTTTGATTGAGCCTCCGATAATCAATCACCATCCTTGTCTTCTTTTCGGGATGTTGAACCAGAAAAACAGGGGACGCATATGCCGATTTATATATATTTAGTTTTGTTTAAAACAAAGCTTGTATAAGACTTGTAAAAATCTGCAAAAGTCTGTAAAACGAAATTTTCTGATTTAGAAGAGATTTCTCTAATTGTTTTATATTTGACATGTTCAATAAGATATTCTGATCATTTAATGTTCAACATTAGTTTGCACCTATTTCACATAATTGTTCAAAACTTAAAATGTGCCTTTGCAAGGTTTTGTAAAGTATGTTTTAAGAAAAGAAAATTTTTATAATCATTCAGTTTCAAAAAGAACATAGAATATTAAATAAAACATGAAATACATATTTTAAAGAATACATGATAATTAACAAATTATTTTAAAACATTAACAAAATTTAAGATATGATAAAATCTGTAAAGCTGAATACCTGGAAAATCCTGTCGCAGTTCACGTGAGCTTGTGCCGTGAAAATAATAATTTATTTAACATTTTAGAAACTAAAACGCACAAAACTGTAGATTAACATATCGTTAAAAAAAAACTGAGCAGTAAATTTTGAGAACCAAAAAAAAATTATATCTAACGTAGCTATGAAAGAATGTAGAACATTGTGAGTGACTACAGGTAGACTATACAACGGGTATTAGAGCAGATAGGCTGTCCAGCCGTTGTACTTTGTACTTAGATGTCATGCGATGCTTAGTTTTGGACAAGGTCGCCAGGTGCCAGCATCTGTCAAGGGACGGAAGTTGAATATGTGGAAAACGAGTGAATGAATTTAATTACGAATTTGATGTTTTGAATTTGGATGTTACAATTTAATGAAATATTTGAAATGATATTTTCTATTTCATATTTAAATAAAATAAAATAGGTAATCAGTATGATAAACACATTAATGATATTAATTATAATTTTTAATATTTGTTGCAGTTAAAACAAATTACAAGGCAAGTTCATTCTACGTCAAACAAAATTGTACCATCGGGTTACTTCCTGATTGATAATGCGCTAATAGGAACAGTAAGTTGTGATATTTAAATAACTACCATATGAAATTACACTTTATATACAATAGACTTTTTTTTCTCGTTTTATAGTTATTTGGCAATGATGTTTTGTTTATATTACTAATATGATTTAACCTTATACACGACGGTTAGAGAGTATAAATCAACTCTCTTTTATAAATCAATAAACCCGTAATATGAAAAAAGTTAAAAGCAGTTCTCTAGCCTAGAGCTAAGTTGGAAACTGAAATGAAAACTTATGGCCAAGAACGAAAGGCAGACCAAGCTAGGCACGAGCAGTGACTACTAAAACTAAATTGAAACGTTGTCAGAAAAAAATCGCTAGACTTGGTCTGCATTACAAAAAGAACAAAAAAATATTATTATACAGTGTAGTTGTTTCAAGATAATCTCATCTTGTTAACAATAAACAATAATAGCAATAAAATACGAAACAGAGTATACTCTTAATGAAATATTATCTCTAAAAAAGTGTTGTTAGATTTAATTTAAATAATTATCATACGTAATGTCGCCACTTATGTAATACATAATTTGCGTATATTTTATGTTTACAATAAAGAAAAATCACGTATCTTTATCAGTTATATCAATATTATGATTACATTTAAAACATTGCCGAAGTTATAGAGCGCGGGAAAACAAACAAATATAAATTATCAGAATAAGCACAAAGACTATATTTTATTATTTGCATTCAGTGGAAGTGTTTCTCACCCAAGATTAATAGCATCGAGTCTGCTACTGGTTAATATGAACCAATAAGATAAATAGAAAGTATTAATAATTTTATAATTAGTAAAAAAGCCAACTGATATTAATGGTAGCTATTTTTTACTTGCAATTAAATACAATTTATGTAATTAATTTTTAAGATTGTTTACAATGAGTATTACGTAATAGAATGACGAAAACTATACAGTTATTTACTTCTATTTATTATTAGAGGTCTGATTATTTTATAACATTAGGCGATATTAAACAAACCAGTTTAAAAGACTAGGTCATTACAAAAAATATAGTCTTCACAAGAATATTATTTAAAGTATATTCTCTAAAAATGTTTATTTGAAATTACACCATACAAGAACTTACAAAAATTCAGTTTGAAAATAATGTTTGTTATAAATGTGTACTATATTTTACTAAACAATTGGTTTTTATCTTTGACAGGTGGTTGGATCATTGATCAAGTTTGGTTTGGTAACCTTTCAAATGGAGCCGCAGTTTCATAATCTACTTAGTAAAGTACTTATACCGAAAAACATACTAAATGAAACTATAAAATAGAAGAATAAGTTATTGTTATTAGTCCATTAATTACTGTTTTTTTCTCATAAATAATGTGTTCTTTTAAAAATTCCTGTAATTGAGTATAAAAGTTTAAATAATATAATTGTATTTTCACTTCATATTATTATTTAAATTCTAAATAATTTACGTGGATCTGATAAGGGTACGTGGATCCGCTTTGTTATGCGTTGGCGGGTCGTCAGATCGCGTTTTAAAATTAATATAAATACACTGAGCGAATCTCAATCTAGGCTAGCCATTATTGACGATGAAATTCTAGAAACTAATTTATTAAAACTAACCAATTTACACTAAAACCAATATTAATATTAACTACACTGTATTGGACTAATACAAAAGGCCTATCATGGTTCAACTAATTTATTAAAATTCCAAAAACGCGATGCACTCAGATATAAATCCGGGTTTGAGGTTAATTTTAATCACGTAAAAACAAAAAAAAAAGATTAATCCATTTATCACGTCTTTGATGGGTATATATGAAGGTTCAGAAACAACATGATATTTTGAAACGGGAATTAAATAAATATATGGTAAACAAATATTAAAAATCACGCAATTGCTTAAGCAAAGAAACCGTTGAAGGCAAAAATTTAAAATTTATAGATATTAGGAAACAAAACATAGTTAATTTAAAATAACCAGGTAAGTGAAATTTTCTGCCGTTCTGTGTACCGCTCTGTGACGTATAACTAACTGAAGTTAATGATAATATATGTCACGAAGCGGGAAATCTCTGGGGCTGTATAATTATAATCCATATCAATCATATTGTAGGCTATCATGTTAAACCGGACATATATTAATTCCCTGGACATTGCAAGAGACAGACTTGCGATTGTCAGTCATTTTGTTTTACCATTCTGTTTGAGATTGTCAATAATCTTAATAAATAACCGCCTCTGTGTGTGTAACCGACATTGGAATGTCTGCGAACAGTTTGTATTTGTTAATTCTTAGTACTTAATGAATCCCTGTTTCATTAAACAAATAATTAGTGTTTTCAAATCTATATTTGGAAATCTATATAGAGAGTACATAATTAAAACTTCGTTTGCGTTAACAATACTATGTTTTTAAAAGTTTCTCTCCTATTACTTTGTTTTTAAAGGTAACAGTATATATTTAAATAGTATAATTTTAATTTTTTTAGCTTAACCATACCGTATAAAAACTGTAAACAATTGTGTTATACGTTTAACAAAAAATAACTCCGACATCTAAAAATAACTTAGAGTTGTTACATATAAGTTTGTTGATGTACGTTGACTTGTTTTGGGCAACATGAAACTTTTTATTGTCAAATAAAAGAATAAACGAAATGACTTTAAAAAAAAACTAGTGGTTTCTGTCAATTGGCAGTAGATGAAAACAAGACGTTCATTTTTCCAAGTGGCCTGAACGATTTTGTCGACTCTCAGGAATAAACTTGTAACCTTTTATTCTGCCTCAACTATTCATTTAGAATATCACAATGGACGGATAACTGTTTCTTTATGAATCCTACTCATACAGTATTACTATATTAAAGTGCTAACCGGTATTACACAATACATTTTACTGATTCACTTTTCCTTACTAGAGGATACTTGAGAGTGTATTAGTTCAAAAAAGTGAAATGTTCTTGACGCAAAGAATTAATAAAAGGAAAATATTCAATTAGTACTTGAGCTGGAGTAAAGAACCAGTAAAAGCTTTGGGATTTCGAACTGTTAAAATTCATATAGTATGAAGAAACACCAAAGAACGTGGTTTTGCATATCGAAGAGGTAGGAAGAATTTTAATTGTAAAAATTTCAATAATTGTTAAATTAAATATTGCTATAAAATTAAAATTAAATTTTATAATATATTAATAGGCCTATATATAACAATAATAAATCATTATTTTTAATAAAATTTAATTATTTTAGAAACTAGATTCGAGTAATAAACATAATTATTATTTTAATAATCTGGTTTATGTGACTCAATTAAATAACATTAAACAGAACCAAACATATTGTAAAAGAACGGTTGTTCTTACATAAAAAAATAGAATTAAAATATCCCAACAGTTTACTTGCAATGAAAAGTTGATTTGGTTACATTAAATATAAAGAGAGTAAAGTAAATTAATCCTTTAAACTTTAGAAAACGTACAACTTCCACACATATTTATCCTGCCAAGAATAACTTCATGGGTTACCTGCCATTGGAAAAATCTCGAAAATCAGATAAATTTTTGAACATACAGTAATAAAAGTACAGTCCACAGCACGAAAACGAACAACGATCACTTGATTCGATTACTTGGCTAAAATCTGGGCAGAAAAGATAAAAACACATAAAGATGATAGAAGAATATTTGCTGAAAAGCTAATGAAATGATGTATTGTTTGAAATCGAAAATAATTCAATTACAAACCACACTATTATAGACACAGTTTAACACGTATCACATCTTTAATGCAAACACCTCCCATCCGCTCTTTCGTTCAGCCACAAACATCTAAACACAACCCATACATCTCTTATGTTCAACTACTCTATCGATCTCTCTTTTATTCATAATTTCGATAGCTCACGAAACTAGTCCTAGTTCAATTCCTAACAAGGAACCTAGTCACAGAACTCAAGGTTATATTTGTATCCCATGAGGATGCCGGAGACCCTTGGCGTTGCTGCTGAATCCGCAGTTTATTTGCGAATTGGCAGTATTCATTTGATTAGAAATCAAGCTGGTCAGCTTCTTAACAACAATAGCTAAAAATGGCTGAATCATCGTTCCCTGTTTTTCGGAGATCTCTTTATTTCCTTGCAAAGTGTAAGATTGGGGTAAGGTCACGTAGACTCCAACAGTAAGGCATCGAGCTTTTCTGGAGTATTAATAGTAGTGTAGCGCTTACACCTAGTTGATGAAATAGATGCTCCCTAATTTATTCGTGTTGGTCGGGAGCCACAAACGAAGGTATGTAATCTCATTATTTTTAAGTAGTAGTAATACGGGTCAATCAATAGGGTATTGAATTTCGCGGAAAATTTTAAAACCTGGTTCGCAGTGAGATATATCGGGGAAAATGTTACTCATGTACGGCGAAGCTACGAGTCATTAAGCATTTAGGGAGATTGGGAGCTTGGCCCAGAGTAAATCATGTTTAGGATGGTCGTGTTTGTTTGTGGGTGCATAGTGTTTGTATGCTCTTCCAGGATCGTTGTTATATATCTAAGTTTGAAATATGATTTCACCGTGAGGTATTTACGGGAGATTTGAGTTGGATTGTGAATGCAGAGAGGTGTCTGTTCAGTACAGGTGTGATTTTAGGATATTTTTTTCGTTAGTAATAGTATGAATTTTCTTCACGTGTTTGACGTTATCATTGTCATAAAATTGTAATAATTTATATACTACAGTTTTTTTTACTAAGTGTACTAATAAAAAACTTTTTTTTTTAACACTGGGGTGTAAATTTTATTAGTTAAATTTATATTTGGTCTTTATAAATTACAGAACAATCTGTAAAATATAATCCTATATTCATATGAGGTTAACTTATGAGGCTTATTGTTTGACTTCGCTTTGTGGTAACTCTTTCTGATTTGACGAAATAACATAAACACAAATTTATTCACCATCTTAAAAACAATGGGGAATAATAAGAACCGTCTAAAACGGCATGTAAATTAAACATATCAATTTAGAAATCGCCCAATTAAAATTTTAATTGTTCCTTAGTTATTGTTGTAAACTCTTTGTTAGTTTTTATTTTTAATGCAAAGCACTCTTTCGGTGGTCACTCATATATTTCCACGTAAAACTTGTAAACTTCAATGGTCTTATATAATAAATCTATAAATATACGCAAATACCTAACCTTGTAGTTTACACTAAATGTAAAATACACATAATGACACTGTATAAATTTATTTGAGTAGAAATGATCGATAAAATCCATCACTTTTTTTATATTGGCACAATAGCATCGTCTATTGATCTCGTCCGGCAGTTTTATTGTTGTTGTTTTTTGAAAGGGAAACAACGATTTATTGTAATTTTGTTTTATGTTATGGGACAATGTGAATTAGGAATATTATTATAGTTTTACTTTAAATTTTAATGATAATATTAAGCAAATTCTCGCAATTCATGATATAAAAAGTCAAAATATATCCAGTTACATGTTATTGATGTTTTATCCAAAATTGTTATTATGGCGTTAATGAAACATTCCATAAAAATTCATTAACAAGTAATTACTTTTAAAAAGTTAAGGGAATCAACTATTTTATTTGTTTATTATTTTATTTAGTTTAGTAATAAATTTAAAACTTTTGACCGTGAAACTAAATTAAAGTTAATGTCAAATACTATTTTTTTTTTCACAAAAATACAGTTTAGAAAAGTTTAAAAAATAATTGTGATTATTAATTTTTACTGTAATTAATTATTATAAGATTAAAGCGGCAAGGTAGTTAAAAATTTCATAATTTTAACCGCTTTATTCAGTTTTAATTTCAACTCTTTGCAAGGGCTCACTTAGCTTATAACGAATACATTCTTAGCATGCCATTTGGTACCTAGCCAGATTTTCACTTATTGTGTAATTTTACGTGAACCTTCTCTTTCATCTTTTATCCGGTCTCAACTAACCAACTCTTGTTCTTTTCGACTCTGTCACAATTAAGTATTTGTGGGTTACGGTTCCTTATTTTATGTTTTCTTCTTCTTTTTTTTTTTACAAATGGATGATCGAGAGATGTTTCGCCTATAACAACAAGGCAAATAATTGTCTTCAGATATATCTTCTCCTATCTCTTTGTGTCTTTGGTTTTTTATAACATATATGGTGAATTTTTATAAACTCCAAAGAGTTCATTGTTATTTTGGAGATTGGGAGGGGGGACTTCAAAGTACTTAATCTTCGTCCTATGGAAGATCACGAAGATAGTGGGGTTGAGACAGATCTTATTGATATTACACTACTTCATCAACATGGAGGTTATGTAAAACAGGATTGATGCTGGTTGCTAGCATTTGTAAATAAGGGATGCCGGTAACAAAAAAAAACGTGATCCGACTTTATCTCTGAAATTAGACCATGTCCTGGTAAATTGATGTGCTTTTATTCAACTATACATAGATTTGTGTTAGCTCGGTAAACACAATTATGCCTATTAATTATTCCATTAAGTTTAAAAGTGGCTTCATTTGACCAAACAATTAAATCTTCAAACTTTTCATTTGTTTTACATTTGTCCCCACACCATTCACAAAACTCTACTCTCAATGATGAATCGTCCTTATTTATTGCATGCATGATGTCTTAGGATGATCTCCACTTATGAGTTTGTAAATCCTGTACTTTTTAATATCAGTTTAATGATAACAGCCATATTTATTAGCAACTAAATAGCAGAAATGAAAGAAAAATTTACGTTTTTACCTATAATCTGATTTTGTTCTGCGATTTCTATTAGCAACAACCTTTAAATAGTGTTTAGACTTTTTGAGATACTGTGTATTTACGACTATATTTAACAAAAATAATCATAAACTGTTCTAGAATTTTTCTTAAAAACATCACCAAATTTGAGAACTCTTTTAGAGCAAACGTTGCAATTTCTTGGTTAATAAACTATTGCTTTTATATTATTAATACCATGAGAGGTACAAATTGTTACACCGCAGGCAATATCTCGATAAATGTGTCTAGCTCGCTTTGTCTCTCCATTTGTTTCCTTCGTTACAACAAGTAACAAGTTCTCTGTTGTTGGTTTAATTAATCATGAACGTAAATAACACAGGTGCAGGGATAAAGTTACGTTTAATCTAAAGAAGAAATTTTGGTATTAATTCCATTTAATGTTTCCCAATAATTTGAACTATGCTAGATATTAATCTTTTAATACTCAATAATATTTTTAGGTATTAAGAAAAATTATACATTATGAAAACCCTTCGTTGTAGTATTTGTAATACACTTTGTAAAGTTACTACTAGTATGGCTGTTAAGTTCATATCGGTAAAAATGAGATAATGCCGTCTTTAATAGAAAATTTATTTTGAAATACTTTTTAAATTACAAATTTTAAAGTGAATACTAAATTTGAAATTATGATTTTTTTTTCTACAACGTATATTTATTTAACTGTTTTGTAAAACCAAATTGTTATAAAATATATCCTGACCATCGGAAAAAAAATTAACCAACATAATTAATTTAAACGTACGTAATATTTCATAATATTGTAAACAAACAAATATGTAAAAGGTTATATCTAATGTAATAATTCTACAATTTCTGTCCTTGAATAAGAAAATCCATGAATATATAATATACGAATTATAAATTTTAAAATAACTAATGGTATAGATGTTTTTTTTTATTACCAATTAACAGCTGATTTTAAACGTCATATCAAAGTTTGCATACATGAGATCATTTAGTCGTTGTAATTGGAGAAATAATTGGTCTAGAAGCTCTATATTTCTCATATGAAATTTTTTTTTCTTTTTCTTTTTTTCATAATTTAAATATACACCTTCAAAACAACTTTTATCATTTTGACTGTGTTACACAGAAATAACGTTTGTGTAATAGATGTAAAATACCAGTAATTCTGGTTCTTATTGACTTGATCGATGTTGTGTATTTTATGGAATTTATTCTGTTATAGAATAATATGGATTTCATTACTGGATACTCAAATAATATTTCCAGATATGTAATAAGTTTATTTTGATTTTTAATTTTCAAATAAAGTTAATGGTATATTAATTTGTAAACTTCCTATTTAGGTTTTTCAACAGGATGACAGATACCATTTTGTGTTTTTATTAGAGTTAGCTCATATTATAGAAATTTTTGTATCAATTGTTTTAAAACACAATTTTCATTGTACGGCTAGGAATAAAACAGTAAAACCAGACCATCAGTTCAACCTTTAAGTGTAACAACTTTAAACTAAATGATCACATTAAGTAATTTAAACAATTATTTCTTTTTTCTGTACTTTAATCATAGCAATAGATTTTATGATCATCAACCTGTAAAATAAACCTTTATATATCCAAAATATATTTTTCCGTCTAGTACTAATTAGAATACAAATCTGTAAACTACTTTTTGCTTAATTGTACAATGGCTTCCAGTATTAATTAAGCATAAGTTCAAGTGATTTTTTTATTATTCAAAAATCCAGAAATAAACCAATTTGTAACTATTAAAAATCTGAAATTTTATTTTCTAACAAAATAAAACCTCACGAGAGAAATTATATTCAATGTTTAACAAAAAGAAAGTATATTACCTTCGTTGGGTTTAATTATAGATAATTGTTTATACCCTTTATAACGTCTGCGCTGATTACTGTGAAGACTAAACTTCCAAGTTATTTAAAATGAAAAATCTAAAGTTTGTTTATAACAACTTTATCAATAAATTGATGTAATTTGAACTATTCCGAATAATTTGAGGTTTTTCCACAATTCAGCTTTGATTTTCTACTTTCCATTCAGCTCTCGTATCCACCTAATACTTCATTCATTGCTTTAAATTCTATTGTATTTAATTTTCTCAACGAAAGAAATGAATTGTATTGCTGAAAATAACTTATTTTAAAACAGTAAACTTTACTCTAGAGGGTGATGCAACACTTTTGAACGTTTCACGTGTTTAGCCTGACAGAAAGCTATTAAAATATATTGCTGTTAATTTTATTGATATTATTGATATTAGGAATAGATGTTGCTCCCTTCTTGATTGACAACTTTTGAAATACCATTTTAGGCGATGATTTGTTTGTGTGGTTTTTATTTGGTTTTGCTAATGGGTGAGTAGGATAGTTTATGGGATTTTTTTTTCATACTCGTTTTTATTAAACACTCTGAAGTACCAATTGTTGGATGATATTGCAAAAATTTGAAATTTAGTCCCCGTATTTCAAACCAAAGAACAAGTTCGTTAATCAAGACAATCGGTCTGTCAATATCAAAGTTGTACCGATTTTTCAAATTCAGTAATAATCTGTAAAGTTTTATATTTATGACATGAAAGATAACTTTTTAGTATAGGGATGTGAGTGTATCTGACATTAATATCTACGTATTTAATAAGGCATGGATTTCTTTTTAATATTTTTATTTGTATTTACCATGATTTTTACAAATAATATGAATCGTTTAAGCAAATTATACAAAAAAAAAATCAAATCCACTATATTTTAAAATAATATAGTACTAAAAACGTCTTGACTGTTCATCAATTAAAAATATAAATCTCCCTTATTCATAAATATTATATTATTACTATTTTAAATTTAATCATATTCTTCGTAATTAACTAGGAGTAAATAAACACTCTTGCTGTTCATCTTAATTATTATATTCTTAATGAGTTATTAATTAAGATTCTACAATAAAATATATTTTTAAATTATTTGAATTTTTACTGTAATATAATATTTTAAAAATTACAAACCTTGCACAAAAGCTTTTTTTTTTTTAAATTCTCGATATTCAGTGAATTAGAAGTATTATTCTGTATACATATATTCTGAGTTTAAGCTCTCAGTCATTTTGTTTTGTAGTAAAAACTCTCTTTATTGTTGGCAATAGTAGGTCCAGATTTAAATGCTAAAAAGTATGAGTTGTTGTGGAAGTTATTGTAGCATCTACGTAAAACCGAAAATCCGAAAATCGACCTATATTTTAAAATTGAATAATCACATTTTTTGTAGATCGGAGTTTGAATAAAAATATACGAAGCAAGATCTACGTGTGAAGTTTGACTAAATTCGGTATAGATTCTAACTTTTGGAGTGTTTACTAAAACACACTGTCATAGACACGTACGGAATGAGAAAAACAATCTGAAACCAAAGATTGTCATATAGCAGACCTTTTACCCTATGTAAGGCAGCTAAACAGCACCAAAAAAGTAATATATATATATATATATATATATATATATATATATATATATATATATATATATCTTAACAGTATAAACAATACTGTGATTTTTATAGTGGTCGTAGCTGTACATTGATGTTTTTTCCTACGATTTCTAAGAAATAATTGATTGTCTATATACTTTCTGATGTGTTTCTTGTAGTTAATACGTAAAACGCTTACGTGGATACCCAAACCCAAACCTAAAGAAAGGGTGGTCCGTTCCAATGATGTACGTCCTATGATGTACGTCCTATGATGTTATATCAGCGAAAAGAGATATCACGAACGGATCAACGGAATATAAAAAAAAAAATCTTTGGGAAATGAGGGATCAAAAAAATGGAATAAATACCACACCTGTTTCTCGCCGAGAAATAATTGATCCCATATTGTTACAACCATTTTCCCTTAGTTCAATCTTGATAGGTAACTCAGCCGAATATTTTGTAGATGCAAAGAAAAGCTTTCCTTTATACCTTTCTAGTTCCGAGTGAAACTATTTCATTACCTTCCCTACAGAAAATACTAAATATGCAGTTTTCTGTCAGAGGTCATAATATCGTTTACACGCCAGCTTAAAACCGTTCAAAGTTGAAAAAAAAAAACCTTTGGCTTTAGATTGATAAATAAATTTATCCCCCCCCCCCAGTTTCATTAGAAAAAGTAAAAATATATCATTCAAAAGGACCGATGAAACAACGTACATCATGACAAACATTGAAACGTTGTATACCTCTTTCATTATATCGAATTAGAAATCTAAACTAAATTTCTGTTTGTGAATTCGTTTCTCTATTTATTTCAAATTCGTTAGTTTAAGTTCTTTCTTTAGGGAATTCCAACGGTTTGAAATACAGTGTTCTTGATTCGAATTTTTACGTTGATTAATTACGTTAATCTTTTGAGTTTTATATCAATGCATCCCTTAAGACAAAAATTGTTGAATCAATGCTAATACAATCGTAATACTGGGTGGTCACATTTATAATCGCCAACGAAATGTTTCACAACTTGTAGTAAACACGATAACATACATTTTAACGTTAAACTCTAGAAAATTTTTTTTTCAACGATAAAAAAAATCTTCTACAATATTAAAACCATAATATCCTCCACTAGCCTTACTGAAGATAAATTAAACTTATGCTTACTTTTCATAAAAATGACAAACGACGTTGATATTTCAAGTTTTATTTTTTATTCAAGGTAGTAATTGCCTAATTATAGCTATTGTTGTTTTAAGAAAAAAATTTAACTAGATCCCATTATTTTTAGTAAACATTTATAACATGTTTCGTTTCATAAATCAATAATATACCAAATATTATTTATACCAATGCTTAATTTTTAGAAAACTATTTTTCAAACAAACAACAAGAACAAGCACTAAATACGACAGCTAAAAAATGAAAATTGTCTTTCCGTGAAGGCATTTGGGGACGTTAGCTTCCATGTACAAGTTCTTAGGTAACTAAGCCTCTCAAGAAAATTGCTTTCCATACTTGAAAACATGCTTGATACCTTCCAATACAAATGGAGTTTTCTCTCTAAGTTTGTATAACTGAGTCTACATTAAGCTAATTAAAACATCAATTAATATTCTACGAAAAAAATTTATCTCCGACATTTGATTCACCAAAAAGACACAGTAATTTCGGTTTTTATTAAATACATACTTATACGTATAAAAATGACATATAATATTTGATAGAACCCTTGGCTCATTTCAAACGTATAAATGAACTTGATCGTGGAATCTGTCACGTATACATTGGAATTACATTGCACAACCAATGTAAATTGGATTTCTTTGTTGGTCTCAACTGTAATTTCCTGAGTTATTTCATTGAAGGGTAAAAGTTAATTAAAAACGCCCTAAAACATATTTACATTTCATATGTCTATTACACATATTATGTTCAAGCTTTAAAGCAGGGAGAACGTGCCCCCTTAATTTCCCTTTTGAGTAATAGCTTATTGTAATCAGCTTAAATATTTAACGTAAAGTCTAACCCTATTCAAGATAAGCTAAATGCAATTTCGATCGTTTAAATTCATCCTTAGTTGGTACGTCAGAAATTATAAAGTACAAGTTAGCATAATTTATAAAATGCTTAAATTAGTTAATTTCAACAGGAAGTTTTTATTTAAACATACATATAAGTTTTTCTTCCCCACCTTTAAAATACGAAATGATTACATGCCATATAATTATTTTATACAAATATTTCAGTTTATATAAATCAATTATTTTATAAATAAAAACTGTGAAAACGGTAATAAATAGATATGTAGGTAGAGTAAACTTTTATGTTTTTTTAAATGTAGGTTTTGGTTTGTTTGAAATAACTTTCCCGAAATATAGGAGTAGTTTTGTTTTATAAATGGAGGCATATTATCTTTTACTCTACGTTACCTATAAATGTAATAATAAGCATCCACTCTACTTCTCAAGTACTAATCTATTAAAATGTGTTTCCGTATAAATAGGTATTGGTTAGTAAATTAATGAAAATAATCAAACATGAATTAAATCATCATTGTCATAAATTTCCTCCAAAGTCATAATTGATTTTAGTATTCAAGTTCCTAGTTATGTTCCTAGTGTGTGTGTTGAGACGGATTGACAAGAGTCACTAGTCTCAATGTCCAATTTAAAAGCGAGTTAAATTGCCGCGCTAAACCTTTTAGAGTGGGGACGAGGGGAGGCGATGACGTCACACCAGTTCGAGACCAAAGTGTCTTGTCTGAACAGGAAATGTCAAACTGCCTTCGTTCATATTTTATTAAAAAAACTAAATTATTAATATAAATAAATATTCAGTAGAGTTAACCGACTAATAATATCAACAAATAAATTTAGAATCATATAAAACAAAAAAGTGATTCAAGTTTTTAGAAGGGCTCAAAAA
The DNA here is from genome assembly GCA_963513935.1 of Aphrophora alni. Taxonomy (NCBI): domain Eukaryota; kingdom Metazoa; phylum Arthropoda; class Insecta; order Hemiptera; family Aphrophoridae; genus Aphrophora; species Aphrophora alni. Next base: position 39,412,638 of record OY740768.1, read on the forward strand.
CCTAACTTTGGAAAAAGAGTAAATTCAAAATTCAAAAAACGTAGAGTCATAACTAAGTGGGGAATTAACAATAATCACAAATAAAAAATAAGAAATAATAATAATAAACAGGTGAGAATGGACTTAGGAAGTCATTCTTGGGGAGTTTTTTGGATTTTTTGAGTTGAAGGGGGATATATTAAAAAATAATAATAAGTACAATTGAAGAGAATACAATAGGGAACAATAATATGTACTTAGATTCAAGTTTCAAATTTAAATGGGGGAGATACAATAATTACCAAAAGTAAAACTTTAAAGCCCAAAAGCGGTTAAATTTAAAGTTAAAGGGGATGTATAAGTATGTAATTATGTATATCTAGTATGTAGAATTGTAATACAACAAAGCAGAGATAATAACATATAATGGGGGGGTTTTTATGAACAATAAACATGACGACAAAAACTTTGGAACTTCACGGACGTATAACTCGAGAGCCAAGCGAGCTACGTTAAAAGTACAAACAGGTCTTTTCGTCAGAGCAATAGAGAAACAAAACTTAGTCAAAAGAATTTCGAAAAAGGACTTATCTCGAAAGTTCAAAAGAAGAAAATCCGACTCGCGATAACTCGCGAACGAAGCGTGCCAGGACGACGAATCAAGTTCCACAAGACCCACAAGATGGAATGGAAGAAGAATCCGAAAGCGAGTTGAACGAAAAAATGTCCAAATTCGAAATTTTCAGGAAAATACCTGTGGAGTGAAGCGCACATCTCTCTGTCGAAGTACAGTAGTTGGACTTTGCATTGCCAACTTAGAACACAAATAACACCGAAAAATAAAAACAGTGAATTATCTATTAAAAGGTGTTGTAATGGAAAACAAATAAAGAAAACTATTCAGTAGATAAAAACTATGATTAGTTAAATATATAGTATAAAAATTTCAGACCAAAAAGGCCTGAAAATACTTAAAAGGAAGAAAAAACTCTTCTTTTCAAAAGGGAGAAAAAGTGGTTCTCTTTTGTGGGAAGTTTCCCACAGAAAGGGAGACCGAAAATTATCCGTCGTAAGACGGGGACTCTTGTAGCAGAATCCGAGCGACGAGGACGTCTTCTCCTGTACCAGCCTTCAAGCAGAGAGGAAACTACATTTGTCACTCTACTAAATTGGACTTAGAAAAATTTCTACTCATTTCGAACTTCAAGGCGACTTAGCAGATCGAAATCGAGACCAGCATTCAAATATCTTGCAGTCTACAGGATTTGGATTGAAAACATCGCATCAACCTCAGACTACTTTAACAACTAACTTCAAAATCAACAAGAACTTCATATAAAGTGCGAAGGTACCATAAGCTTAAGGAATATTCGCAAATATTAACTTCATTTTAAATATAACTTCATTTGGGGAATTAATAAAAATTAAATTCATTTTTATAATCTCTGCTTTGGTGTTATAGATAATTAATAATTAAATACGACTTTTTCAGTACAGGAAAAACTGTCTGTGGTTCTGTCTGAAAAGTCTAGCGTTTTTATTTTGTTTAGGATATAAGAAATATTCTATTTTGATTTTGTGAAATATTTAAATTGTTTTGTTGTTGTTTAATTAACTTTGTTGTGAGATAAATTTTGAAATTGCTTTTAATTGTTTTAAAAGAAAGATTATATACGCAATTCGTTTCTAAAATTTGTTGTGTTTTCTATTTTATCCATTCTGTACATGCAAATAACCTTGTTTATGATAAATATTTTATGTGTGCTCTGGTTAAATATAATTTGAAATTTTAAAGAAATTATCATCAGAACTTAAGAGCCGATTTCTTCCAAAAGGCACTTCCCTAGAGAAAGAGAGTGTTACTTAAGAGAAAGAGTTAAATTATCGAGCATTGAGATAAAATTCAGGGAATTTTGCGTATATTAATAATTAGTAAGTTTATGAGGACAAGCTCATACTTACTAGAGCCAAGTATTGCGATATCTTTGATTGTATAAAAGGTAAAAGTGAGCATCTTGGCCTTGCCCGCGTTAGTTTGAAGCAGAAAGGTGGTTTCGCCCCATCGGTGGTGTGAGTACAGCGAGAGTAGCGAACGTAAGACCCCGGCGAACGCGGCAGTGTGTGTGTGTGTGTGTGTGTGTGTGTGTGTGTGTGTGTGTGTGTGTGTGTGTGTGTGTGTGTGTGTGAACATATCAAATAAATGATCATATTTAATAAACCCGTGGCTGTTGCTGGACCAGCTATCGGGGGCCGCCCCTGGCGATGGGGACACTCTCACCAACCTTGGTTGGAGGGTGCTGGGGAAATAAAATACCCAGAGGTGGACAAAAACCAGATAGGGAAAGGTACCCGAGACAAACCTAACATGGAAAGCGAACAGAAAAATTTTCTTACGGTGCAGGGAGTCGGATCCCCAGTACCGGCGCCTGTCAGGAGTGAGAGAGCGGGCTCCGAGGCGTCGTTAGCAAGCAACCGCAATGAAACTAACCCGTTTGGGAGAAGCAACAGGGTTGCAAGATCTCCAAATAATAAAGAGGTAAAAAAACCTCCACTTGACACAGGTGGGAGTGAAGAAGCAGGGAGCACCTCTAAGCTAGAAGAAGAGAACAAGGAACTCAGGAAAAGACTAAATGAAGTTGAGCGGATAATAAGTCAGCTAAAGGAAGAAGTATTAAGCCTGAGAGTGGAAAACAATTCTCTAAAAACCTCCCAGCTGCCCAGTACGAGCAAAGGGGCTGATAGCTTGATAAAATCCAGCAATGACGAGTTTCATACGGATGAGGAAGAACTAGCTAAGGAAACGGAATGGATTAGAAGCAAGAAACCCCTAAGAAAAAAGAAAAAGAGAAAAGCAGAAAGCTCACCTGAAGTTGAAACAACCGAAGATACTATTGTCAGAAAACCAGAACAAAGGCAGAAAATGGCACCAAAAGAAAGACCACCTCCGCCAGTAAATGTTGTTGGTCTAAAGGACTTTGCAACAGTGCGAGCGCTTTTGGAGATGGATAAAGTGACCAAATTAACCTGTCTAAATAATGACGTGTGGAAAATCAATACAAAGGACTCTGATGCATATAGAGCCCTTGCAACTAAGTTAAACGAAGGGAGCTTTCAATGGTTTACATATGAAGATAAGAAGGACAGGCCCATCAAGGTAATGGTTAGGGGCCTGCACCCATCCTGTACTAAAGGTGAGATAATAGAGGACATAACCAGTAATTCTGAATTAAAAATAATTGATGCTGTTAACATCATCAAAAAAGAGAAAAAAACAGATAAAGACGGGAACGAATCAATCATTAAGAGAGGGCTCCCGTTATACATGCTCACATTCGATAATAGAGAAGACACAGGAAAAATCTATAATATAAAAACAATACTTCATACGAAGGTGAAGATCGAGCCATTAAGAAGAACCTCAAATCTAATACCACAATGTAAAAACTGTCAGGGCTTTAATCACACAACAAAATACTGCCATAGAGAATCTAGATGTGTGAAATGCACAGGGAAACATCCTACAATCCAGTGTCTAATAGGTAAGGATGTTCCACCAAAATGTGTAAATTGTGGAGGATAACACCCTGCTAACTACCGAGGGTGTGAAGTTGCAAAGGAGCTGCAAAAAATAAGGGACAGAGCAAGTAACCCTCAACCAAGACATAGAAAAGAGGAGGAGATAAGGGTGACTCCAAAGCCCAGGAATCAAAACCTAGACGATAATAGAAGAACCTTCTCCCAAGTACCCCAGAGTAGGCCTGTTAAGGAGGGAAATATATTGGAAAATAATCTAATACTCGAAAAAATACTAAGGAGATTGGAAACTATTGAAAAGCGGCTAGACTCCAACGATAGGAAGGTTGATGGGGTAGCCACAAACCTAGCAGATATTAATAGGTACTTTAGCTATGAATAAAACTCTCAGAATAGCAACCTGGAACGCAAATGGTCTAATGCAGCACATTCAAGAACTAGAAATATTTCTTAACACCGAAAAATAGATATATGTTTAATATCCGAAAGCCACTTCACAAAAACATCATATGTCAAGATACGTGGCTATTTTTGTTATTCTGCTATCCACCCTGCAGAAAGAGCTAGAGGAGGAGCTGTATTAATTATTAAAGATAATCTTCAGCACTATGAGGTTATAAGGATTGAAGAAGAATTCTTCCAGGTAATTGTTGTCATGACTCAAACAACCAATTCAAAGAATATAATGTTGGTGCTATCTACTGTCCTCCAAAATATAATATAATACGAGAAGTGTTCAAGCAGATGTTTGAAACTCTAGGAAGAAGTTTCATTCTCGGGGGAGACTTTAATGCAAAGCATATATATTGGGGGTCAAGATTAATTAACCCAAAAGGGAAAGAACTGTATGCAGCAGGATCAGCTCTAGGATGTGGTTTCCACTCCAGAGGTAGACCCACTTACTGGCCGGCGGACAGAAGTAAGATACCGGATATTATAGATTTTTACATAACCAAAGGAATATCAGAAACATACATTCACGTCGAAAACAACGAAAGCCTCTCATCGGACCACTCTCCAGTTATATTGACAATTAGTGAACTCGTAATATCAAACAAGGTAACAACCCCAAAACTAACAAATGCTAAAACGGACTGGACTCTTTTTGGCGTCCTGGTGGAGGAATATATAAATGTTAATGTGCCCATCAAAAATCTAGTACAATTGGAAGAAGAGCTTGATATGTTTAATGAAGTCTTACAACGTGCTGCGTGGGAGAGTACACCTATAGGAATAGGAGGACGCCAACGGAATAGAGAAATCAACTATCCAGTTGAACTAAGAGAGTTAATTAAGTACAAAAGGAAGACAAGAAAAGACTGGCAAAAGAGTCGGGACCCAGAGATAAAATAACACTAAATAAATTGTGTAACAAAATAAAATCCTATATTAGAGAACCCAAGAATGAATCAGTCAATAGATTCTTAGAAAATCTTCCACTCAAAAAATGGTGAGCATTTCCTCTGGAAGGCAACAAAAGGGATTAAAAGACCCATAATTCAAGTTCCTCCAATCAAAAATGAAGATGGTACATGGGCTAGAAGTGCACAGCAAAAAGCAAACCTCTTCGCGGAATATCTAGAGGAAACGTTTCAACCCCGACCAAGACAAACTTCTGAAGAAAGCATTCCTCCAATAGGAAAACTGGATGATGTAGACATAACTCCAGCGACTCTCCAGGAATTAAAAAAGGAAATTAAAACTAACTTAAATGCAAAGAAGGCCCCAGGGTTTGACTTGATCTCTGGCCAAATAGTTAAAGCCTTACCAGAGAAGGGTGTTAGGAAATTGCTCTATATAATCAACGCATGTTTAAGGATCGGGTATGTTCCTCTTCAGTGGAAGGTGGGTGAAGTAATTATGATACTAAAACCCGACAAACAACCTAATGACAAGAAATCGTATAGACCTATATCGCTACTACCAATAATCTCTAAATTATTCGAGAAGCTATTGTTAAAGAGGCTGATGCCAATCATTGAGGATAGAAAGCCATCCGACCATCAGTTTGGTTTCAGGCGAGGCTTTTCTACAGTAGACCATGTCCATAGGATCACGAGTGTAGTGAAGAATGCGCTTGAGAAAAAGAAAACATGTGCAAGTGTCTTCTTGGATGTGGCAAATGCCTTTGACAGAGTTTGGCATGAGGGACTGATGTGGAAACTACAAAGAGATTTACCAAGGCAATACTACACAATACTGAAGTCGTACTTAACTGATAGACACTTTCGAGTGAAGTACGAAGGTGAATACTCTGGACTGAAGAGAATTTCGGCAGGGGTTCCACAGGGCAGTGTGTTGGGCCCAGTCCTATACCTGTTGTACACAAGGGATCTTCCTACACCAGAAGAATCAATAATTGGTACATTTGCAGATGATACTGCGATTCTAGCAACAGATAAAATACCTGAGGAAGCAGTAACAAAGCTCCAGAGGGCCACCGATGAGGTGTGTAAATGGACCAAAAAATTGCGAATTGGTCTTAACGAAGCAAAGTCAGTCAATGTTAACTTCACAAACAGCATGTCCAATCATCGGGTCCCAATTTTAATAAATTCTGTTCCAGTTCCCTATGCTAATTCGGCTAAGTACCTGGGAATGACACTGGATGTAAAACTCAAATGGAAAGAGCATGTCAAAAAGAAAAAAACAAGAACTAAACTTGAAGTTCAGGAAAATGTATTGGCTGCTTGGAAGACAATCACAACTGTCAATACACAACAAGCTATTGACTTATAAGCAGGTCTAAAGACCAGTGTGCATCTCCGGAATTCAGCTATGGGGCTGCACTAGAAAGACAAATGTAAATATCATCCAACTCTTTCAAAATAAAGTGCTTAGATGTATAGTGGATGCACCCTGGTACATCAGGAACGATAATTTGCATAGGGACCTGCAGATAGACCTAGTCAGTGATGAAATAAAAAAACAGGCAAGGAAGCATAAACAACGCATCATTCAACATGAACACCATGAGATACAGGGACTGTTGAATGTCACTCGGGTGGAGAGAAGACTGAAGAGGACCAAGCCTTCAGATCTGATGAACTAGAGTGATAGGGAATAACCATTGGGTCATATCCCTTACAAGTGTAAAAAGTAGGAAGTGTAAATTGCTAGATGGGTACATACTCAGTTGTAATATTGAATTAATAAAAAAAATTTTAAAAATTTATAAAATCTACTTTGTTAACTAACAAGAGTTAATTTTTATAGATAATTATTCTCACTATAAATAAATAATTAATAAATGGTGGAATAGGAAAAACTAAACTGAAAAAATATATCTCTCAACGATTATGAGAGGAAAAATACTAATAAATAAAAACTTAAGATGTTAATAGGCAACAGATAGGGTGTTTGAATTATTTAATGGTTTTTAATAACACAATTTAAACACATAAACACACACAACTTCCAAATATAAAACTTAGAACACCACGTGTAGTTTCCAATTACTTATTGTATAAATTAATTAAAGAATAACACAACAAATAATACAACGAAATTCATTTGATACACCGAATGAATAAATAATAGTAGTGAAAATAAAAACAAAATAGTGATAAATACAGTGATTATGTAACAAGAATACCACGTAGAGCTTTAGACGATTAATAAAAACATATTACAGTATATTGACTTTTAAACGTACTAAATTTGACACTACCAGTCAATTAAAAACATTTCTAACATTCAGTGTGGTGTTTTCTGTCTTAAATCTAATATATGATATACTATGAATCACCATTACTCATATCGAGTACAGCAGTCACTTCTAGGTTATAATTCTATTTATTATCAAATTATAATTATTCTAGATTATTAAAGAATAGTAAATTATTACCTCTGCTCGATTTATGTGTTGTTTTATCTGAGTTATACCTGTGAATAATAGTAAACAAAATATAAGTACACAAAAAAATCTAGTAAAAAAATAATAACTGAATATGTATGATGTTGTATTCAATTCAATGAACAAGAAAAAGGCAATGTTAATACTTTATTCAATGAACTTATCTGTCATTTTGTATACTGTGTTGTGACGTATAACTAATTGTAGTTAATAAAAATGTACGCGATGAAGCGGCAATACTCTGGGGCTATTCAATTAAATCTCTATCAATCATATTTGTGTACCACGTTTAACTGAACATGGCAGAGGAACAGAAAATGTTTATCTATCCTTTCGTTATTTCAATGACTCTTTTTATAGTAAAAAGAATTATTAAATCACCGAGATTGGGTGGTTATCAGTTTGCAGTATTATGTTTGACAACATTTCGATATTACTTTAATCTTGTATTTTTCTGACTATTAAACGAAAGCAAAAATGTTTTCTCTTACGAAATGTTTGTTAATTTAATGCCATATTTCTCGGGAAATGTTTAGATTAGGTTATGAAGTTTTCAATAAGTTCTTTATAACGAATATAAATATAATACTAGTTGTTATTTGACTTAATTTTTTGATTTTGCATCTGGAATTTCCATAGGTAAATAACAGAGCATTTAATTATTTTTAAAGTTTCAAATTGATAATGAAAATTTTAATTATAATGCATCATAAGAATATAAATTAGTTATCTTTCATTTCAGATTTACTAAGGCTATATCCTTAAAATAAAAGTGGTTAAGCGTATCCAAGTAGCCTGAACAGTTGGAACAATTTTAATACAGTACAACTATTTTTTCCTACTGTAGTCTTTGTAGCCATCAATTATACGACCAAGTAGATTTATAACTGTTTTTACACCCGAACAAAATCCTAAACCTGTAAACAATTTTACAAAAACTTTATTAGAGAGCTCTTCTGTTAGTAATGATTTCCTATAAAGCATGGACTGGATTAGCTGCAATGCTGTTACCTCTAGGACGTACTGTGCATAGACGTTTTAAGTTATCTTTACAGATCTGTATTATCATTAAGCATAAACAGCATAGATGCTTTAGAAATAAAACAAGCAAAATACATAATAAGACATGAATCTCCCATGGCCAGTGCCCCATACCTTTCATGGCTGTTAACAAGTTACTTACAGAAATAACACGTAATAATAAAGTTCAAATTGGTGGGAAAATAATAGTTCTCGGGGGAGACATCACACAAATCTTACCTTTTTTTACCCCCATGCTTCCAGACATTCAATAGTCGAAAACAGGTTAAAATTTGTACAACGTTGGTAATTTTTTAAGGTTTTTCATCTTACTCTAAACTCAAGAGTAAGTAAGAATGAAGTAGACTCTGTTGAAAATAGGTAATGGTGAGTACCCTACCCCAACAGTTGAATGTATAAACTATATTAACCTACCACAACCGCTGATTGTAGATAAAGACATTGTTTCTGAAATTTATGGAGATGATATTAATACTGAAGAAGACCATGTTTTAAAATTATCAATAACTGCTATAATATTTGCTCCAAAAAATGAGCATTGCAATGAAATTAATGTAAAAGTAATGATCATGTTACCTGGTAATTACAAGGAAAGTAACTTAATTTTAGATGAAGAACATCAAATAATGCAATATCCTTCAGAATTTCTAAATAGTTTAGATCTCAATGGATTACCTCCACATAGTTTAAACGTTAAATGTGGAACAGTAGTTATTTTATTACGAAACTTAAATATTATAGCTGACCTACTAAGTGGAACAAGATTGATAGTAAGAAAAATGTATAACAACTGTTTGGACTGGAAATAATAAGAGGACAACATTAGGCCACCTCGGATTGATTTATTACCATCTGACACTACACTTTTCATTTAGAAGACGTCAATTCCCAATACGAATGGCTTTCTGTATAACAGCAGTTAGGCCTGGAACCTAACTATGAACCGCGTTGGTCTTTATTTACCAAAACCCGTTTTCACCCATGATCAACTATATGTGGCACTGTCTAGAGCCCTTTCATTTAATGATGTAAAAGTGGATATTGTTCCAAAATCAAGCAAATCTATAAATGTTGTTTTCAATGAGGTTTTTATAAAGTTAGTGTATATATGTGTTATTGATATAAAGAGGTTTTATAGAGTTGGTGTATATGTGTTATTGATATAACTTTAAAATGTTATGTGCATTGGAATCAACTATTCTATTACTTTAATTTTTAACAATTTAATTATCATCTCCTGTAAACAATCAAAACATAGACATCATCAACAAAGACTTCTGTCTGATAACAGCTATTGAATTAATTTCTAGCAAATTAATAAATATGTAGAATATCCGCAGAATGTCTGCGTGGGATCAACTGGTTATTATAAAACTTGTGGCGCATAAAGCTAAGCGTGTTAATTAAAAATACATTCATACTATTTGTATTACAACAAGAAATTCTTCATTAGGCATTGCGACTTATTATTTATCGTAGTAGAAAAATTCAGAGTACACATTATTTTATCGTTTATTGGTATAAAGTAAATATTTTATTTTGTGTAATTAAAGAGAATTGTTTATACCAATGTTGTGATTACTATAAACCCAGAACGTTTCAAAATTTATTTAAAATTAAACATTAAAATTGAGCTTATGTTTAATTACTCTCAATGAATGGAAGTAATTTTAACTGTTTTGAGTTGTTTTCCAACATTCAGCGTTGATTTTATACATTCCCTTGTTAGAATTCAACTCTTGTTTCCACAACATATTTCATTCGTTCTGTTCAGTTTTATTTTCTCAACGGTAGAACTTAACCTATGGAGTAACATAAAGTTGTTTCCAAAATAATTTCTATGAAGACGATATACACATTGCAGCGCATTTTAAAGGTTTAACTTACTAAGCCTAATTGTAAAAATTTATAACTAAAGGACTTTTTGAACATCTCATTATTAATTTATAAATACTTACTAAAGTCATAATTCTAATGAATCTTTTTTTATCAAGCTATTTCTTTAAACAAGTCTCTCATTATAGTCTGAATGGCTGTTTTCACTTACTGACGTATTGAATCTGTATATTATAAGTACAAAATTCAAAGTCGTAATAATCGATAGGGCAAAAAATAACATTCTGACATTTTAAGAAAACAAAAACGTGAAATGATTACATATATTACATTGATTACTTCATATACCTGATATTTTACTGAATTTATGAACAATAGTTCATAATTTTAAATAAGGATAAACTGTCAATTATTAAAAAGAAGAATTAATTAACAACAACAAGAGAGAAAATAATACAAACTTGTCTAATTATACAAGAAATATATATTAAATTTTTGGAAAGGGCAAAATACCGGCAATAATTTGAAAACAATAAATGGTTTACAAAAAAATATTTATATTTTAAATATACTTGCCTTTTTATATATGTAAAGAAAATAGGGTAAAAATTTGGAACGACGAGAAAATAAGGGTGAAATACTACCACAATTAAGCAATATAATTAACAAACATACTAGCACAAGGAAATAAGACATGTACAAACCAATGCCTCCAGATGTTTATAGTTGTATTATTTAAAGATCAAGAGCTGAGTTATTTGAAACATGAACTGAAATTAACTCTGCTTTTATTTTGCGTCCTGTCATCTGACGTTTAACTAACTTTAGTTAATGAATATGTACGTCGTGAAGTGGGATAACTTTGGGGATGTTCAATTAAAATCTCCATCAATCATATTAGTGTATCATGTTCAACAGGTCGTTTATATACTGGATATGTCAGTGAAACAGATAAACGTTAGTCGTCGTATATTGATGCTGTTTTAGAGTGTAATATCATAATAAATTACCCCATCTGTATTTGTAAGGACAATCGTTGTAGTTTCAATTGAACAGTTTACATTTGTAAAGCCTCATTATAATGAAAATTCATATTGATAAGATTTTAAACTTACACGGAAACTCTGTAATGTTGATAAAAGGTTGTATGAATTCGAATAAGTTTACTGTCACTCCTCAGATCACACAAAAATGGTGTATTTAAATTTGTTACTATCCTGATTTTATTTGCGTATTTACATGGAAATATTACTGTTGTTAAAAATTAGAAAATAATATATAAGGATTTCTGAAAACATTGTTTTCATTTTGTATTCTTTTTACGCAATACTATATTCAAATTGTTTTTAAATTTTTAATTTTAAACCTTACCGATATCCAAAATACGCAAAATAAAACTCACCAAAATACGAGATGTTACTCTGACGAAGAATATAAAACTCATTAAACAGCGCGTGATCTCTGACATAAATGACTTATTATTTAGATTATTAAACAAACTGTTAACACTACTCCACACCATGTCCACATCAGTTTTGAAAAATTAATTTATCAAGTTAGATTTAGTCATATATATATATATATATATATATATATATATATATATATATATATATTGTCCCAATGACTACAAATGTAGGCTAATGATATATTTATAGATGTCAGCTTATAATCAGATTTGTGGTATTTTCTGATGGCTTAGGTCTATTTGTAATCTTCGTTTCATAGGATACTTGTGTAGTTCAAGTCTCTAAAATCGTCCTATTAAATGGGAATATTCTTATTATTTTTATGTTTGTAAATTCATAGGTGTCTGACTTAATAAATGAATGATGCCAAAATGCCAGAATATCGTATAATATAATATATACAGTTCAGTTCTATTATTAATAGAATAAATAGAAAATAGAATTGAACTCAAGGAATGAAGTGTGAGGTGGAATCGTGAGCAGAATATTAACCTGAGAAAAGTAACAAATCAAATCCGAATGTAGGAACGAAATCAATTTACTAACAAAAGTCAAAATTACTTCCATTCTTTTTGGAAGGGAGTGAAAAACGGATTTTTCAGTTTCCCATTTAACAAAGGATTTCCTTTCCGTCAATATATCTTTCTTAAACCCATTTATTAACTTTTTTCGTGTTAATTATTACAACCTACTTCTAAATAACCAAATTTATAACGATGATACAAGATAAGGAGATGATTTCCACATTCCATTTATATCTGGAAAATGAGGTTAACTATTTATTCTCTATCCTACTTTGTGGCAATGTTCTTAAATCGGTTAATTGGCACAATAAAGGAACAAGCGTACAACATTAAGAGGAACGTGCAACAATATTTGGTCTCTAAAGGGTTATATCCCTTTACAGTTCATGGATTATTATAAAATAATTACAATAATTGTTATACGTATTGTATTGTTTTAATCTACGATCTGTATTCTATATTTTAATATGATCCTAAATATATATTTTAAAAGTTTATTTCTTATATTGATAACTAAAACCTTTTTTTTGTGTGTGTTTTGTGCTAAATTCCTTGTCTACTCTCAAGGACTGTTAAAAAAATAACCAGTATTGATACTTTTGGCTTAATTGTTATCAGTGCATATGGATCAAGTTGTATTTAAAAGTATTTTTAAACTCTGAGAAAAATAGCCGAAATATAGTCAAGCCATTTATTTATATTTATTATTTATTATGAGTGTATAGATTTTGTATCTATAGGCTGTAATAAAAATTGAAGGAATTCTATTATTTATATAATCATCTTTTAGTAAACTCATGTACATATTTTATATTTTGATAATACAAAAGTTAAATTTGGCACACAATATTTTCAGTTAGGATATATTATCTAAAGAGAATTTTATTATTATTAAATATATATTACGTATATATATATATATATATATATATATATATATATATATATATATATATATATACACGTCAGTTTTACCACCTACACACTTAAGCTTATAAGAATTTTTGTGTACCTACTCCCTTGGTTAGGGTCAGGATTTTCCAAGCTAGTTGCTTCAAAGGTCACATTTGGGCCAAAAATCAGTTGTCTTTTAAATCCTAATGGTTTACATTTTTGAAGTTTATGTTCTTCAGTTTAATTAACTATACTACTTATTACAATTAAATCCATTAGAGTTATGTAGACACTTTATATTAGCTGGATCATGTCCCTTCTCCCTTTTTTACGTAATGGGTTTACTTCTCAGCTCTTATTTGGAATTAAAGTATTCTCCAATCGTACTTAAGATAAGCTTAATTATATTCTGAAAATTAAAATGTATGGTGCCACATATACTTTAAATATATGTACGTTCAGCCAAATTATTTATGAAAAAGATCAATGAAAACATTAAACAAAATTTATATTAAAAAGTACTTTTTTAGTGTAAGAATTTATTATATATTATTTCAACAAACATTATGTACATTATAAACATATAAAATAAGTGAATTTATTTAATATTCAAATGTTAAATAAAGTAATAATATTAATAACAAACGATACAAAAGTAACTGTACAATGTAACAAACCCATAGGTAAAACATGGATTAGTATAGTAAAAAATTTAAAAAATGAAAAAAAAGTTACCACTATTAGTTATTATTTGTCACTCTATATGCTATTTTAGATGTATTATAACTTTAATAAATTAGTGTTAATGCTATGAAATAGGAAAACTGTATAGCTGTTCTCTATCAATCATATGTGTTGCCATTTTCAACAGGTCGTTTATTCCCTGCACATGGAGGTGGAACAAGAAAAAGGTTTGATTGTCATTTCAATGTAACAAATCTATTTCAGACTGTCAAATATTCTAATAAATCTGAATCCAATTGTAAATAGGATTGTGTTGGTATTACAATATTTAACAAACCCCTTACGTGTATTATTAGTTCTTAGTAATTAAATAAAGCATATTTATATACAAATATTTGTTTTCCATTTTGGTGGATATGTAGAAAATATTTTAGTATTTTGTTTAAAGATGTTTTATTATAACCATAATTAAATAAAAATAAAGTAAAAGAGTAAATATGTTTTATTTCAAGCTTTGCATTTTTGTTTAGGAAATAAATTTTTAATTGTTTGTTTAAGGTTCGTGCATGATAAAACACAATATTGTCTTGTGTAATTCAACAAAAGAGACTTAAAGTAATGAGTGGCTGCTGTTATTTAAAGGAGGAAAGAAATGAGACTGTCAGTTGACTGAGGGTCTCCATAGTCTGTCAAGAACGAAGTTATAAAAGTTTTATTCTTTGTCGTGTTTTATCTTAGTGTTTCTCTAGTATATATTATACTTACACACATGAATTTTGATAAACATTAAAAGGTTTACTTTTGGATGAAATCCTAATTATGTTGAGAGACTCATTACCGATTTTTAAAATTATATTTTTACTTATTCCAATATTCCTATGTATATTTTAATAAATGTATTCTTACAAGTAAATGAGTATGATGTATTTGGTCGTCATGTAATACCAATTCTTGTTACAATTTTTGTCCTACAATTCTTATTACTAATACTAGGAGAAAGTAGATTGGCTTACTTAATATGTACAAGTGTTGTTATTTAATTATTGATCTATTCAATATAACTATAATTATCTGCAATAAACAACAACAAAACAATTGTCAATCTTTGAAGTTTTCTAATATCGTTTATGGTTGAAAATTGATAAGTTTAACGTAACTCAATAAAAAAAATTCTGAAAATGAATTCAGTGTCTTAATAATTGTAATTCCTATTTAAAATATTTCAACACGTACCGTGTGTATGTCTTTACATATTAAATCATTTTAAATGTAACTATTTATTTTTTGTCTTAGCTAAAATATAGGGATTAGAAAGAGCAAAGGTTTTACTCATTTATTTCTTATTGTGAACTGAAATTTAAGAAATACGTTTTTAACCATTTATTAAATCAATAAAAATATTTTTTATTAGAGATTTTGAGTCCTCTGCAAATACAAAACTGTTTACTCATAAGAATTCAACTAGTTCTGCTTGTTTACTGACATCGAATACTATTTAGTTTTTACTTCTTCCAATGTACGTAAACAAACTATTACCAAATTCGATAGTCAAAAGGTTATGTAATAAATCATTACAAAATAATACAACATTAGTGTTTATATAAACCTATACTTGAGATTAAATCAACTCTATTTGTCAGGTGATCAAACTAAAGTATGTACTAAATTTAAATCGCCAATGTAGCATATTAGCAGAATAACGTCTTGGAAACTGAAACTAAAACTATTAATGTATGAAGCAACTCAGGGCTAAAGCTTGTTTCAGAATAATTATACTACACACAGTATGGTAAACAACTTTGTTACGTTCTAGGTTTATCACTTGAAAACAAAAGTAGACTTATATCATCGAAACGTTGTGTATTAGTTATTACAAACACAAACTATATAAATTTTCATATTACACCGTATCAATAATTTAAAAATCCCTCATTACCAAATAATGTAAAATCAATAGGAATTTTGTCTCAAAACATAAAATTTTGTTCAAGAAAATTTGATTTCGAAAAACATGGAAATGTGATCCTTAATAATATTTGTTCATGAAAAAATAGTCTAATTGAAATTTATCTACAACATACATAAAATTTTTAGGTGAAATATAAAATTACGCATTACTCCATATATTATATTGAATTTATTAAATTTTCGTGAATAGATTTAACTCGACTTATCCAAGTTCTGTATATCGATAATAAAAGCATCCATTTACTAAACGGAATTTAACTTTAAACAAATCATTCATCATAAAATCAGACTTTTTAGTTCAATTATCAGATTTTGTACTGTATAATTACCATAATTAATAAATAAAGTGAACAAAGGTTTAGAAGACGTGGATATTTTGATGAACGTTGATTTAAAACAAAAAGAAAAGAATCACTGTTTTAAATATAAAAAAATTATAGTATACCACTAGACTACGATTAGAAAAAAACTGTTTAGTATTAAAATACATATTTTTCGTATATACTGTAAAAACAATAGACTTTCCTGCAAGAAATGGAAGATGTATTTTACATATTAGAGAGAATATATTGATTTTATATTTATTAATTTTTTTAATAAATTTGTAAATTTTCTTACTGTAACACAAGAAATTATAATTGAGGAATTTAGTTATAAGTTGAAATTTTCTAAAGGACATTATTATCGTAGTATTTTCCATGTTTTGGACATCATACTTTAAATAAAATAAATAAAATGATTTAACTTTGGATTCATAGTTTGTGCTACGGTTACACCTGTAAGAATGAAAACAAATATTTCTGAAAAAATATTTATTTATTTTATATGTAGGAAAAAGTGCGTGAAATGGGTGATATGCGTTTTACTTATGAATTTTTTTTTTCAAATTTATTCTTGACATTATCCTTTTCTAGAGAACTTCAAGCTTCACAAAAATGATCTATTACTTACACTAAGTCTCATATTTTATTGAATTAGTTATTCGGGAATTATTACTTATTTATTATTATTTTAATGACAGTAAATCTGTTACTTATTTGTTTTTCAATTTAATATTCTTAGATTTGGAACATACATTTTTGGATCTCATTCAATTCATGTTTTATTATTACAAAAAATAATAAAAATAAAAGACTCTGAATAATTGCTGGATATACAAGTTAGTCGTTGTGGGTCTAATAAACACACATGCGTGCACAAAAAACAAACATATAAAGTAAGGCAAGTTCCGGCCTGTAAGGAATTCAACGAAGAGAACCGGACTGACTAAAATAGACATATTATGAAATTTTACGAGAAAAATTAATAATAAAATGTTTTTATTTGGACATTCTATGAGAAAAATTTGAACTAAGATGTCTCCTTTATAAAATCTGTAAAAAAAAAAAAAGTGAACTAACGTTTGTCCCTTCCGCTAACGTGATGTGTGTTATTTCACAGCACTGAAAAGCAAAATTATATGACAATATAAGTGGAGTGAAATCTTTTAGTGAAGAAAAGTAGGCTTTATTAATATATATACCAATAAAATATGCAGGCAGATGTTGATAACGAGGGACGGCAGGGAATAAAATTGCCATTCTCCAACAGATAAATACTTCCGTAAGCAATAAAATTCCAAATCTTTTTTCGATAAAACGTCAACTTAATCTTGATAGAAAACATTCTTAAAGAGAATGTGATAATAACTGACTTGTACTATATGGCTATAATGTGTAATATACATGGATTTATTGTAAGTTATGCCTTACACTTTTGAGTAATATAGACATCGTTGTTATTTAGATTAGTTCACTGAAAAAAAACCATTCCTCTGAAAGATACAATTTTTGTATAATCATTTTTGGCTGCCATACAAACTATCTCAACCATGTAATAGAATGTGTTCATGATGACATTTTGGGCTTTACAATAAAACACGAAACAATAATAAACATGAAAGAACAAATCATTTTTGTATATTTACTTTTCTGAATTCTACTTGAGCTGGCTGGGTGGCTTCAATCGTTCCTACTCTTCCCAATACTCGACAAAGGATATGTGATATTCTTGACGCCATCGCATCTTATATTCGTTATCCCAAATGGTCGATGTTCAGAATCTCTTAAATGTAGAAATTTTAGCCATGCGTATGAGGTCGATTAAGCGTTGTGACGCCTTTACACCTCTTTAGATCCAAAGTTTAGGAAATCTTTCTTCAAGTATGTGACAAACAGAAATGGGTTAATGAGGTTGCTAATCATGTGCAACTTTATATTTCTGGAAAATCAAATTTTCTTCTTTGATTTAGGGAATAACACCAATATCTCAAGGTGACAATTACATTTCCAAGGTAACAATTTCATTGAAGAGTGAAAGGGAGCCAAACCATAACAAGAGCAAACCAAACATTGAAATTTGGGCAGTTACGCTCATGTTCATCCTAAGATTGCTACAATGCACATTTCCTAAAATATTGGAAGTGGTTTCATACTACTAAGTAACTCGGTACGGATAATTTTCATCGTCATCATTTTCCTAAAATTATTTTGTCACCACAAACTATGCTGTAACTCATGTTTATAGCCTAAATTTAGATGTTCTGGACATTTTGAATAAATGTTTTTTGACTTTGTATAAAAGGTTTTATATATATATTTTTTTTCACTGTTTTATTTTGACTGACACCCTGTCAGAACATTTATTGTGAAAGAAGCTACCAGTTTCTTCCAACTGTTCCTCCAATTTCAGAATGGTATTGTCGATACACAATTATAAAGATAGTCTAAAGTATCCGGATATGCTTGAATAACTATTTGTTATCTTTGTGACTTACCACCAGCAATCCTTGATTAGTTCTTTTTTCCAGTTTATATTGTCATATATCTCATTACACTACACGTTTTTCGGACATTGTCGTCCATCGTCGGGTGATAACACTTAGTTAAAACATTCAACACAAAATACAAGTATGCACATAACATTCACTCACAAGAAACACAATATTTTCTTTTTCATTAATGTCACCGCGCCGGCACTACAATATAAACTGGAAAAAAAGAAGTAATCAAGGATTGCTGGCGGTAAGTCAAAGATAACAAATAGATACACAATTGTTACGCAAGTTACGGAATTTAATTTTGCATGTCACTGAACCCCATTGAACTTTATTTTGCAGCATTATTTTTATTATTTATTTTTTAAAGACTAAATATACAAAATGATTAATATCACAATTATGAATAAAACTAAACTAATGTAATATGCTTTATTAATAGCTATAACACTTTGAATCAATCGAATATTTGAGACAAAGAATTAATTCAAGAAGCGGCGGCGTCAGTAACTCCACATGTTCTTGGTTAAATGTGGGAAGAGCTGGAGTATCGTTTAAAAGATTGCAGATCAACACTGTGTGAATATAGAACTCTCATATACGTGAAACTAATTTTAATCTGTGATTTCATTTTATTATTTCCTCATGTTTTTCTAAATGTATAATATTGTTAAGTATATTTACTTAAATTAATTTATATTTTTGTATCGACACACTGCAAGTTGGGAATTTCGTTCCACACCATAACTTTTTATTTGGAGAGGGGACGTGTTTCTTGTAGTTGCATTGAGTTTAAATTGATCTTTGAACAATATTTGTTAATTTTCGTCATTTGAATTTTTATTATCATCTAAAACGTGATCTTGATATTGTAGTTTGTAACCTGTTATCTTAAATATTTAAATGAAGCTACTAATTTCATATTTCATTAGCAGTCATTTAAAAGCACCAACATTTTTAACGATTAAAAAAACAAATTTGATAAAAACAAAAAAATTAATTACATGACTCTTTTAAAAAATCAACGAAAACATTCACCAGTTTTCAACAATAATAATATTAGGAACTGACCTTGAAGGATTCAACTTTTAATAAATGAACTAGAGACATGTTTTTACAACTTTTTAGAAATGAACTAGAAACATTATTATACAACTTTTTTATAAATGAACTAGGGACATGATTATACAATGTCATGATAAAAATTGAACACAAACAAATGAGCTTATATTAAATATCTTATTTTTTACAAATTTTACACCCCTTGTGATTTCTCCATAAATGTGTCTTTCTCACCTTATCTCTTCATCAGTTTCCTTCCTTATCACAAGTAACAAGTTCTATAATATAAAGAATGTTATTTTAATAAAACCTATACAATCCCCTTGCAAGTGTACTTACATGGAATCTTTTGTCTGTGACTTGTTCTTTGACTTATAATTAACTTTATTTAAAAAGATTGCCTGTAACGAATAGGGAAAACTATGGAGCTGTTCAAATTAAATCTGTATCTATCATTATGATATATTAATAAAGAGGATAGGTCAGGTATAATGAAACAGAAGGAGAATAAAAGATTTCCACTGTCATTTATAGTTATTATGTTACAAAAGTTATTTTAGACTACTAAAAATGTTAATTAATCACCGCCTATGAATGTGGTAATTTTACAAAATTGTTTGTATATTTTTAATTTGTTATTTCACAGTATTTAACGAATCCCGACAATTAACAATACACAATAGTTACTTATTTATATACTCAGTATTTTCATTATCTGACTAAATGTTTGTTACTAATATTCTTGTTTTTTTTTTTTTTTTTTTTTTAATTTCTCATAGAAAACTATACAACAGTATTTTTTTTTTTATATATTCATATCTTTTCGTTTTTTTAAATGTCAATAAAAATAATTTATTTTTTTTATTTTTCATCATTAATTAACAACTTGTTATATTTATATTACAACTAAGTACAAACATATCAAGTAATTTATCTTTCACAATATATCTTCCCAATAAACCAGTAGCTCGTGAAAATTATTCCAGGATCTGTACTCATCTAATCAGACAGACAAACTCAATAAAAATAATAATTCATTTCTTTACAACCGTTGACTTATTCATTCATGTTGATGCAACCTTAATGAATGCTACTACAAAATGATATTTTTAAAGATATTTTACCTACCTGAGCAATCTTATATAAGCTATTAAAGTTTTCAACTGTTTCACCTACTTGTCTGAGATCATCAGAACATTATAAAACACTTATTACTTTACAATATTATGTTAAAATAATTTTAAAACACACACATTTAGAAATTAAATTAAAACGAAATGAAAAATAAAATGCTAACTCTATAATTATTTTTGCCACAGTATGTGATCGTCCATTTTCATAATATCTGACTAAATGTCTGACCAATCAAACTGTGGAATTGGTGGATGTGGGTGGGGTTACCTATGTATTAGATCATAGATTAAGTTAGTTTAAAACTGTGTTTCATTCTATATGTTAGCGTTATATTAAATTTAATATAAAAAAATGTGTTTTGTATTATTCTGGAACGTATTGTAATTAAAGTTTTTACTGAAGGAAATTAAGTTAAAATTTGTAAATTTACTCTTTTACATTGCGAATGTAAATGACATTCATACAAGATAAATAACCTTGACGATCGTCTAACAGATATAAAACCATATTCTAGTAATTTTTGATGTTAGTATTCGAACAATATTTTCTGCGCCTTTACAACATCAAACGAAAATACATAAATATGCCACAATCATTCCAATATTTTATGAGCATTTATACACATAAATTGTAAACTTATGATCCCGCATGTCAATCATGATCGACAACAATGTTAAAAATTCAAACAAATGTGAAGTTATTATAGTCAATATACAAAACATACGACAATAGCTTCACAGTTAGAGATAAATCAGGAGAGTTTTAAAATAATTGACAAGAGTATACAGAGTGGGTTTTGAAAGTTTACAATATATGTATTTTTGTAATTTCACATTTATACAAATATAGATAAATTTTTATTATATAAAGAATAAAACAATTTTTTTTAATAAAGCTTATTTAAGAAACGGCGTCCATTTATTTATTTTGTATTTATGATTTTTTGTATAATCTCACTTGATTAACTGAAAATATATTGAGGGATTTGAAATTTGTGTATACAGCAAAACGTGTTCGATGTAATTATATATATATATATATATATATATATATATATATATATATATATATATATTAAGAATTATAAATGCAAGCAAAAAAAGATAATTATAATTTTCAACATATTACAATAACAATTTAAGCAGTTTCTGATTTTTTTAAATTTTTCTTCTGTAAAACATAGCTAACAACTAACAATTTAACAAGAAGAAACAGAGCAATGGATACTTTTTTCATTTACAATTTTTTTATTCAAAACAATAAAAACTTAGTTATTTCAAACGATTCAACGAGACGTAGTTAAACTAGGGACATGTTGTAGAGCAGAAGATAAAATTACATACTCAACAGATATCACTAACTATAGATCTTATATTATTTAATTTCTAGAGATACAAATTGTTACACCGCAGGCAATGTTACGATAAATGTGTCTAGGTCGCTTTACCTCTCCATTTGTTTCCTTCCTTACCACAAGTAACAAGCTCTGTACTATGAATGATGCTGTTTTAATTAATCATGAAACATAAACAACACAGGTGCAGTAGTAAAGTTAAGTTTATCGCCAAGAAAGATTTCAATTAAAATTTATTAATTTCATTCTAACGTTTGACACTATATCTGTTCAGTTGCGAAATACATAATTAGCCATAAAGTTCAAAATAATAAAATCGTTTTGGAAAACAACAATTTTGGATTTGAAGAAGATATACTCTATTAAAATCAATTTAGAATAATTGAATAACTTTTGGTTAAATAAATTACGTTAATAGGGATAGTTAAATAATTTAATCATAAGTAACAAATAATATCAATTACAAATGTATAAAAATTAAATACAGGAAATGATGTTGCAAGAATATTAAAAAAAAGAAAAAAAAAGAAAATTAAAAAAATCAAACCACATTCAAATGGTGAAACTTGAACGTTTTCTAATTAATGAAAAGTTGATTAGGTACGTCCCCAAATGAGTAAAATAGATCTATTTACACTGGAGAGTTAGAATAGGTTATCTTTCAATCGAAAAAAAAGAGATGAACAGTTTTCTAAATTAATTTCTAAAAATAGTCATAAGGTGTATAGGGCTTCTGTTTTTGATGTATAATAAATGCCTAAATAAAGTGTATTCTTTAATTATTGAAAGAGAAGGAAACTGAAACTGAAGAATAGAAAAGGAGATTGACCTTTTAATTCGATTTTTTTAATGTATCAATGGGCACACAAGATACAATGAACAAGATTAAAACGGATCTTAACACGAAGCAGGTAATCAAGAACTGTTCAATAATTGGAATTCGGTTTCTGGAATGAACGCTCTACTGTCGATTTAACAGAGAGTACTTGTCTGTAAAGATAAGTGTCGGGAGTATGAAAAAACAACATATTATATAGAGATCCAAAAAATAACAACAAAAGGTCGTCAGATTATGTACTACGTTGTTTTTTGTTTTTTTCTGGAAGGGAAAGATATCCATGTCATTATTTGGTTTTCCTTTGATTCAAAACATAACACAGGACTATAAAAGAAACACATTTTTTAAATAATTATGACTTTTCATTATATTATAAACAATTGTTTTAAAGATAAAATAAAGCAAGGCGAAACAATTGTAGCTCATTTATATTATTAAAATATTTCGAAACTTTAAGTTTTATTGCTTTATTTTACCCTTGAATATGGATTATCAACAAGAAATATCTGCTCTTACATTAAAAAAAAAATAATATAGTAAAACAATTGTTCAACATTCTTTTAACCTTTTACCTTAAAGTAAAGAAATTGGAAATTATCAGGAATCCTCATTTATGAAATATAAAAACCTTGAAGGTAAACTTTGTTCTCCTTTTTTTTCTTTTTTTTGGAACGTAAATATTTTATTTCTCAGTATTTAATTAAAGAGGCTTGTTTATACTACTCGTTACTTAAAAGCTAATCAATATGAAACTCAAAAGTTTTTAACCTGGCTATTTAATTAAAATGAAACATTTAAAGTCTTTCAGTAAAGTCCTGTCTCAATAAAAGGAAGTAATATCAACAGTTTCAAGTAATCTGAATTGTTTTCTACCATTCAGCTCTGACTTGCTATTTTTTTCAGGTTAACATTCAGTCTATTTATCCACATCACACTTTACTCGTTGCGTTCAGTTTATCTCCAAAGATAAAATATATTCTGGCTTTAGAATAATTCAATAATTTTATATTGATAATATTTTGTATGATTAAATTAATGGGAGATTTGTCAACATCTCAGTATTAAGATAAACTCATGCACGACATTTTTTCATTAAAATCAACTCGTCTATGAAGTGATAGCGTGGAAAAAGTGACGTATTTCAAAATATTTAGAAACTAAAACTAAATTTAGTCACCCAAGAAACTGGGCCTTAAGTTCTACCTAAGTATTGAAAATAACAAAGACTAAGTGCAAAGATGATCTACAATCAAAGAGATACACTAAAGATGGAACAACAAACTATTGATTAATTGGAAGTGGTTGTCAAAAAGGGTGATCTTACGGTTTATTAAGGTGAACACTAAATAAATAATAAATTCAAATTCTATATTTGTTTAGTAGAGAAGGTCGAATTAAAAAAAAAAATAGTGTAGTAATTAGTTTGAAAAAAAAATATATAACAAGGTTAAATATAATAATAAATAACACAATAATTATTTAAAAACACACAAACACACGGTCCAACAAAAGGCCATGACACAACTAGTTAAATTAACTCTTCTTTTTACAGTTTGTTGGTCTCTGACGTATAACTAATGTTAGTTAATGAGAATGTATGTCAAAAAGCTTTAAAACTCTGGGGCGGTTCAATTAAAATATCTATCAATCATATTTGTATATCATGTTCAACAGGATGTCTATTCCCTGGGCATGACAGTGGAACAGAAAAAGGTTTGTGCGTCATTTACAATTAATTCTGTTTTACATTTGTCAAAGATTTTATTAAATCACAACCACTGGATGTGTGAAGGACTGTGATATTATTACAGTATTTATATAATATTTTTAATTTAATATTTCTGAGTAGATAACAAATATATACATATATATAAATATATATATATATATATATATATATATATATATATATATATATATTAATAATTAATACAATTACTAATGAATATTTCTGAAATGTATAAAACAGAATAATTTTGTTTTGTTATTATTACAAACCATTTTATAAATACTAAGATTAAAATTATTTCTTTTCGATAATTAATTTTTAAATTATCTATTATATAAATACTAGATATATACTAGTATATAAATACTTTGTAAGAGTTTAAAGTTTAATAATAACATTTTTCCTTGTTTAAAAGATGAATTTCTTATATTGGACCTTAATTTAAACGTCGTACATACTCCTTTATTAATATTTTCAGTACAGGATATAACTCTCTCGCGAAGTACGATAAGAAAAAACTTAAAGCGACTAATGTCATTGAACAGAAAATAAAATTTCAAAGAAATATATTAGCTATAGATCTCAAAATATTCTGTCCGCTCGCTATCAAGAACGAACTTATAAGCCTTTCTTTTTTTCGTCTCCCAACTTAGTATATGTATAATAGACATTAATCTTCCTCTGCTTCTATTTTGCTCATGTAATTTATTGTTTGAAAACTTTAAAACATATAACTCCACAGGTGAACACTTTCTCGTCTCTGCCTAAAATACTTAGTATTAATTACCTTCTTTTTCTGAGATAACACAAACCAAGAATACAAAAAATATTTTGTAAATAAATATATGAGCTACAATAATTTTCTCTCAAATAATTAGTTGGATAATAAGAATTTAAAAGATACCAGTGTGATCATTTATTACCTCAAATAATGTAAATATTAGCTTTCTTTAGAAATTATTTGCTTTCATTAAAAGGAAATCCCGTCACTTAAGGATTAACTCGTTTGGCTTATTAACTAGCATCCGTGAAAAATTATTCATTTTTCAAATATAATTGCATACGTAAGAGGACCACTTTGTTAACCAATGAAATAAATAATATTTAAAACCCATTTAATTTAATCCAATATACATTTTGATCCAAAATGTTAACATCTAAAATGATAGATTTCCTAATACAAGTCCAAAAAAGTTCGAAATAGGACTATTATGTGCACACCTTACACACAAAGTAAAATAGAATATTACAAAAACCCACAAAGGTAACTTTTGTTTTTGCCGAAAATTTAAAATTGTGTATATACTCAAAAATACTTCATTATAATATTTGATGGAAGAGACCTACAGATAAGTTTATTTAACAATTTATTTATTGTTGTAAGAAAAACATACTTATTTGTAACAGACTTTCATTTGGTAAATTCTTTTACATATTTATATCTATCAAGGTGTAAAGTATACAAAATGACACAAAAGATTTGAAATATGTATTGTGCCACACAATTCATAAACTGGACCAGAACATAAGTCGCCGTCGTCGCAGGAAAGAAAATGTGCGATAAAACTTAGTTTAACCTACTTTTATCTTAAACTTCCAGTTAAAATGGTAAATTGTCAAATCATCCCAGTTTTTCATTTAAATTAAAATGAAGACGAGAAGGAACATTTATCAAAAGAGTGATTTAACTTCGTGACGTCACATAGTTGATTTCAAGTGATTGTATTTCCCAATTTCTTAAACAATAATATTCCCAATTATTTTCATATATCTTTAATGGTAGAAAATGGGGTGAAGAATTAAATTACAAGTGAAATTTTGTAGTTGACCTTGATCTTTTGTTCTTAGCAGTATTAATAAACTGTAAATTAAATAATATTTGAGAATCACAAAAATCATAATGTATAAACAGTTATAAATTGAAATATATCTTTTAGTGAAATAAAAGTAGGCGGTATCAATGTATAGGGTAGTAAAAGTTTTAGCAGATGTTGATAACGAGGAATGGCAGGGAATGAAATGTCCATTCTCCTAAAGTGAATGGAAGAAAATTACTTACGATATTAAATTCTAAATTTTGTTTAATACAACATATACTTAATCTCTATGTAATACACAAGTAAGTAAAAAGTGACAATCAATTATTTATTTACTATACGACTGTAGGAATTCTGTTTTGTTGGTTTGTGTTAAAAAAATATTGCTTGTAATTCGTTACTTGTGCTTTGGATAAAATGGAAAAAGTTTATTCTACTGTAAATATCAAAATATTTTTTTAATAATTTATAGGGCGGAATAATATAAACTTCCTTTTAATAATATACACTTTAGTATAATCATAATATATTTATTCTTAGGAGTATATTAAGCAATAAAAATTTAATAGTTTTCATTTTTACGTATTTTACTATATTTTGTAGCTCATAGAATAACAACTTAATGACAAATCTATGATATATAGTAGATATAAAATACAATATTTAACATATGTATTATCATTTTATATCTGAAAAGAAATTTTAAAAAAAATACATGATATATAAATATTTGAATACGTAATATTTTGGATAATTTGAAAGACAAACTACATAACATGCTTTGCCAGGAAAACTAATTTGACAACAATAAAATCTGTTTTTGTCAGCTGGATCCTACAGTCATACGAAAGAAGTAATTCCCAAACCACAAATAAAACAATAACACAATTATTAATTTTCGCAAATTTTATACTTACTTTACTACTTACTTTAGCCAACGCCCGTCGGTGGCGGTTGTGCCATTTGACGCCGAGCCTCCCAGTATCGCATTGTGAGATCGTCTGGAAGATGGTTGAGTTTGGGACAGATGAGGAGTTGACTTCCCACCATAATTCCGGTTGAGCAGAGAGGGCATGTGTCTGAGTCAGCCAAGCAAAAGCGATGTAGGTGGGCCTGCAGGTAGTCGTGCCCAGTTTCCAGACGGAACCTTGCAACAGCTTCATGTCTCTTCAGATCAGCAGTATGTGCCCTGGGGTCACAAGGTTCTCCCAAATTTTGCCTATACTTAAGCCTTTAAGGAGGTTCTTAGTGTAGCTAGATATGGTGGTATCAATTTGTCTTCCTGCTGCTTGGAGGGTTTTTGAGAAACTCAGGTTGCTCTTCTTTTGCTCCTTTTTTGGCCATTTCGTCTGCTTTTTCGTTGCCTGGAAGACCGTCGGGGCTGGGGACCCACTGAAGGCTGACGTTCCATCCCCCATCAATGAGGTTCGCAAATTTTATAAACACTCATGTAAATTTCGGTAACATGGCTACTAACCTCAATACTATAAAGTGATAATATTCTCAATATTAATAATAAAGGATATAATCCAATTCTACAGAATGCCCAATATAAAACGCACCCCAGCAATCAGCCATCCTTGTGATTTGAGTTAATAAACTTACTTCCCTAGATTTTAATGGGTTGAACTCGTGCAATATCAGAACATGGCACAAATCGAGCAGACAGCCATATCAAAGTTATTATAAGGTTGAGCTTATTGTTAGAGAGAAGATGGTGTTTTCACACGGAAAAGTGTTTTTATTATCGAGTCGTACTTCAGTGCGCAGTCACAGGTTGAATTGCAAGATTTGTTTTGCAGTAAATACCGAGATAAACCATCTCCTAGCGAGACATCAGTATTGAGGTTAGTGGTTAAATTTAGAGGATGTGTTATTAACAAGGAACATGAAATATTTGTTACAGTGTTGAATACAAAGTCGCTGAAATCAATGATCGATTAAATGCTCTGCCAAAAAAATCAGGTAGAAGCTTGTTAGCTGTAATTAATAAATCACGACTACATCGAATTCAAACAGTTCACTAACTTCCTGATCTTTACAAAGAAAAACGGCTAAAATATTTTCATTTTTTACGTTTATTTCTGCGTGAGGGCATTCATGCTATGGAATTATTATTTTTCACACTCGAAGCGTGGTTTCATAGGGATTACTGTGTAAATAGTCAAAACAGTAGGATTTGGAATGATCAAAATCCCCAAGCTTATCATGAAAAACAATTCCACCATTAGTTGGTAAGAGTATGGTGTGGAATATCACGAAAATTATTATTCGACTTATTTTCTTTGAGTACACCATTAATGGAGAACGATATCAGAATATTTTATTGCAATATTGGAAGAGGAAGATCGGTACTGCTGGTTACAACTTGACGGTGCAACATCAACGTACTTTCAACTTCTGATTTCGTTAATGCATTTTTTTTTGTAATCACGTTAATGACCACCACGGTAATGAGTCTCATGACCACCAAGATCTCCAGATTTGACCAGGCTAGGTTTCTTTCTTTGGGGTTACCTCAAAGAAAAATCCTACATGAACAAACCACGAACAATTAAACAACTGAAGGTCAATATTGAACAGAGAGTAAAAAATATTCAGCTACTTACTCTGAAAACTTTACAAGAATCGCAGTAAAAATGGTAGAAGCAATTATTCATGAAGATGGTGGTAATTTCCAGCATTTAATCGAGAATTTAAACTAATGGAAAATTTGGTAATAAAATAATTTAATTTATTAGCTTACACATGACTTTTCATTTATTTATACATATATCTACGAACATGAGGATAAAATAGATAGATATGTTACGTTTAATATGTATAAACCTCAGTGTTTTATTTGCATTTAAGGGATTCTTTTATATCGTTATTATACCAGTATCCTTTGTAGCTTCCGATAATGTAGAAAAATCCATGATTCCAGAAATATTACAGAAAAGAAAATACTAGGAAATATTATGTTTTTCAACTACACTATTGCAGTTCAGGAAAATGATAGTTGTATCATTATATCTATCATTAAAATGTAAAGAATTTACCAAATTTTTATAAAGATAAATTGACCTACTTAATACTCCAGGCTAATTAAAATAGTTTACACATTGTAACCATTAACTTAAATTTACTGCATTTCAGTTTCATTAAGAGAATGCACTACAATATGGTAAACGCAATGTTAGATTTACTTGCTAATTTTCGTGTGGCTCACATAATTATTTTTATACAAGTACCAAATTATTCTCGAACAAACATTAATTGGAATCCATAAGTTATTGAATTTGAATTCAACCAAAGAGTTACGTTTAACTGTCTATACTTACTACACTTACGCCTTGTACTCGAGTGATACTCTTGATTCATTAAATAAGAATTGTAAAATATCTGTTTTTTATTAAATATTGACTTCGTGTGTTTGATAGTACGACAAATGGTAAAAACTTTAATGTAAAAGAGAACACAAATTAGTTCGTGTAACTCTCGTAAGAGCGGGCGGAGTCATCTATAAGCTCCACAGATTATGCAGATTATTCAAATTTAACGAATGTACTTTACATTGTATGTATACAGTTACTGGTTTTAATAAATACCTCAATGATTAAGAGCGATTTACATTACTGTCTGGAGTATTCTACTGTACAACTGATCCTTCTTTTATATTTGTGTTTAATCCTTTTATTGTTGGTTAAACTGATAGACGTACCTCAAGCAATAGATGTAGACAAGAAATTGGATGGAATATTTGTGTTTTCTATATATATGTATCTTAAGAAGAGAAAGTAAGTAAGAATATGGTATCTAATAACTAATTTCTTACGTACGTTATTATTTTTTTTGGAGCAGGGAGGGGTTTAAAATTAAAACATAATAGGTCTGTCGCCATGTTCAAACAGACTACAAAACACAGGTTAGTACAAACCTCATGCATTTTGTAAAGCCATTTGAGTTGTAGAGACCCTACATCCGTACGTCCGGGGACCGGACATCCCAACATATTTACATTTTTATAAGAGTTGAATTTCAGATATAGTCTATCTGCAAGGGAATGTATACGGTTATAAATAAAATTAAGAATGTAATTCATAATTTTTTTTAAAGATAGTAGGCCTATATATTGTGCAAATATTTTAATATGCAAATCCAACTTCAAACACTATAAGAGGTTTGCCATGTTAAATGTTTGTTCTCGAAAATATATTTTAATAGATGTAAACACAAACATTTAAATTTAGGACATAGGTTTTCAGTAGCTTCCGGGTATTTTTATATATTATAAAGACGAAGATTCAGATATACACTTTTTCTTAAATATTGTGCTTATAATAAACAACAGGTACACTGTACAAGATAAATTCGGAATTTCACTCACATAAGTACAATCATAGCTGTTAGTTGTTATTATTTTCATTATTAAGTCTTGCTCTAGTGAATTTGACGTCAGTATAACGTTTAAGATTTAGGAAACTGATAAGCCCTGTCTACTTGGAAGTGAGCTGCTTGTAATGCTCATGGGAATTGAGCAAAGGGGAATACTAATAAAATAATTATATTACTCATCCTGACTATACGTAATCCATCCTCGAGTTTCCCGAAGGAAATTTAATTTTCAAGTATCAGATGACAGGAAATATGAAGCTCCGAGATGCCTTTGTCACTGTCAACCTATGTACCAAACAACTCAGCTAAGATTAGTAAAGATTCGACTAAAAACTTTCTGAACCAGCTTTAGTCTTCTAAATAAGTAAAGTAAATATTGTTATTCCAGAATAAAAGTTTAAATCTCTAACAGTAATTACAAATCATACAAAATAAATTAAACAGTTCTTTTTTCTAAAAAAATAAACTTATATATTATATAAATCAATTTTTTGAATTAAGTCAAAAATATAATTTAAAGTGACATATCCTAACAAATAATTCGTTACGCTTTTTCTATGCCTTCAATATGAAAATAAACTAAAATAAATTAATGAACAGAAAGGGAAAATATTAAAATAATAATAAACCTTATGAAATAACAGTAAAAAAATTCAAATAAGAATCCAATACAAGCGTAAAGAAATTGCTCATTTAATAATATTGAACAATTTAAATTTCCTAAGTTAAATCATTCCTCAACATTTTGCTTCATAATTTTATTTAAATTTACATATTACTCTAAATTATAATAACATTAATTATTAATTAAGTAAATTACCAAAAGAAATATTACTTCAATCACTTATAGAAGTGAAACATATTACTGGTTCCAAATGTTCAAAGTTTGAATTCATATAGAAATACTCAATATACATCTACCTATTTTAAAAAAAGAGTTAATTTGTTAATTTAGTAAAGAATTTTGAATTCCAATCGGTGTCTGAATGGGAACATTAAAGCTTCCGTACCTCTTAATTTGTTACCGGTCAATAAAAAAAAAAGTTCTGATTAAGTAGTTAGGAAAATACGGCGCAATTATACCGTCTAAAATCAATATTAGAATTTATCAGGTTGTGAAACGTGAAGTTTAGTCAGAAATAAAATTTTTAATATTTACGCAATTACCAAAGCTGTGTTTTAACTTATTGTTGAAAACTGTCAATATAAATTCATATTGAATATTTAAATTTTATTGTTTAATAAATGCATATTTTAAAGAATTGGTTTGTATTGAGGTTTTTAATATAATTAATTCAATAGAGTTTCGAGGAAGTATAATATTTGATTTACGATTTCCAACAGCAATATTTCCTTAGCTAAACTCTACACGTACATATGTCGTTATAAACTATGAAACCGTCATATTTATTCAACTTCTTGGAATCAATTATTTACATAAATTATGAAACATAAATTATTTTCTTTTTTAATGCGTTGATAAGTTTATTTGATATTTTATCCAGCCACCATTTTTGTGTATATTATTAAATACACGACACTAAACAAATTTGAAGAACTCTTGTTATCATAAACCATAAAATATGAATTATGAAAAAATATTAACATAGTCTAGTACTATAGGATTAAGTAAGCAAATAATAATAAACTAGTAATTCAATTAAAAACCTAAAGCGTGAACATTCAGGAACAAAACAACTCATGCTATATACTACCATGGTATGAAGAACTTATAGTCAATAAAACTACATGTTAACATAAGAAACGTCAAACCATTAAGTCGAGCCAAGGCATACACACTACTCAACTGAATTCAAGGTGTGTGTCAAATCTGACGTTTATTTGGCCGTAAACTTAATACTATTGAAGGAAAATAATTAATTTTATAGACACAAATTGTGGCTTATGTCTGAACAAATTTAATGCATATATAACTTATTTTAATTACATGTGTAGTATAGAAAAATAATATTAGTGGAATTATTTACGTTCATGTTGAAATACTTAGTGATATTAAATTGTTCGTGAAAAAAAGAAAAGTGGTTTTAAGGTGTATAATTTTGTTCTTACAAAGATTCTTAATTCTTATTTTCCTTACTTGGTGTAGCACCCATTCAGCTTAAACAAATGAATACAGAAACACAACTTGGTGATTTCATCTGTTTTCCTTTCATCTTCTTTTTTATTACTTACGATTATGGGACTACTAACGTACAACTCTCCTCAATAATTGGAATACTTATCCAATTTTAACTGTTTTAAAAATAGATAAACGCACCCATTAAGGAATTATTGAAATAGAATTAGTCTCCAATAGAATGATCTAGTTTTGAAATATTACTTCAAGCAAATATTTAAAACGATTTATGTTTCACTTTTACTGTTTAACGGAAACCTAAGGAAATATAATTTGTAGGAAAATAAGGACCATTTCAAATTCATAGGAATTAATTATTTCACATATATACACGTGTGTGTGTGTGTGTGTGTGTGTGTGTGTGTGTGTGTGTGTGTGTGTGTGTGTGTGTGTGTGTGTGTTTGTGTGTGTGTGTGTTTGTGTGAAATCTAGTTTACGCACAATGTTTTGTAAGTTAAATAAATAAATAATTATTTATATACAATCATAAAATTACTTTCCCATTGTCAGGAAGTCATTTTAAAAATTAAATCTTTTATATTTTTTCAGAACTAATCTGGTTTTTGAAATTAATTCAACAAAGTTTATAACTAAGGACATGAATATATTACGCGGATAAATGACCAAAGTATATAAAGGAATGGCAACAAATTCCTCTTAAAGTAATTGGAACGAGATACTAGTTTCTACAGTTCCAATCTCTGAAATATTGTTAGCTCCTTGGCTAAAAGAAAATATTTAATCCCATTACTATTCCCATCGCTTCCACGTCAGACTAGAACTATTAGGCAATCACGTCCAAGCCACATCCCCTCTGATTGTTGGATTAAATGATCAAGTTATTATTAGGTTCTAAAAGTTTCCCTAGTCATTTTAGACATTGAGTTCGACCGACTTTTAGAAATTATAATAGGATTTTATAGCTAGGGATTCCATTGCAGTTTTAATACTAATAAATATATAAGTTATCCATACAAGTATCTATATATGAATAAAAGTGTAAGAAATACACAAGTTGGAAATATACAGAATAACATAATTTTACTTCTTACAACCATGTTAATATTTCGAGGTGAGTGATGGAAAATATATCGATTGTACATTATTATAAAATAATGTATACCAGTCATCTTGGGATATATAATGTGTGTGAGTAAGTATTCTACCAAAATATTAGATGAAATTGTAACTATTATTTATTATCATGACGGCAAAAATCACATGGAAGAGGTCGTAACCAACTACGATAAAAACGGATATTAACTGATGTACCATAAAAAATATGTATTAGGAATTTGTTTGATGTATTTTTAGTTTTTTTTTAATATGTAAAGCAGTTACGTCTGTAGATTTTAACGGTAAATAAATGTATTCAGATTAATTACAGAAAATAGATAATCTAGTTAAAAACTCTAAATTTTAATTTGTTTTATAATTTCGATCGTGGTTTTTTATAAAATTCAGACTGAATATATAAATTTTCAAAATAATTTCTTACGATAAAATAAACCATTTCTTGAAAATAAAAAAAGGAAAAAACATATTTACATTCATACAAATATATTTAGTACTACATTATTGAAATTAGTGATTTCATCAGTTATATATTATAGTATGTTATATAATTTAAAACATAAATATATAAATAAGTCATACTGTATGCGTGCATTTAAACAAAAATATAGTATTTATAAATATGTAAAACCATTGTTATTATTTTCGACATCCTAAAACATAAGATTACCCCTTACTAAACTGCCTTTGAGGAGTAGGTGTTCTAATTGATAAACAGAAAGAAGCAAATAAATTGTTGAAGAAGTTTTACGTATCTAATATCATAATGTAATTATATTCAAACTATTAATAAGAGTCTTGACTCATATTTTACCTTTTATACGTTAATACAGCAAATGTCGCTAAACCTACTTCATTTTCCACTCTTAAATTCACTCTATAGTAATAAAATGTTGAACGAAAACCAATAACGTATTCAAGTAAAGGAAAAGTCGATCATCTACAACAACCACACATTATATACCTCATAAATGCATATTTATGGAGTAAAAATAACAAAACATACTTTACCCGTTTTATTTTGCAATGCTCAGTTGGTAAAGCGCTTATCTCGGGATAGTGTACAATAACCCATAAATGGTGTTGCGATAAATATGTTACCTACCACCTCGTCCTCACAATAAAATAGGGATACTAAGGAGACAACTAATAATACACATGAATCTGGATATAATTCAATTAAAATATATGACAAAACGTGTATTAAGGACCATGATCATTGAATATTGCTTAGTTATCAGCTGTCTAATGAAGATAAATTCTATAATTTCTAAAACAGAAATGAACTAATAAACAGATACCATGTGATAAATTGGAGAGACAATGATTGAAAAGACTCTATTACTTAATACTACAATATTTATAATATGAACTCAAATGTGCTACATAACAATTGATGAATCATAGTAATAATAATATGGTATTAAACTCGGAGATGGCTGTTGAAGAATTCATTCAAAATGATCCCATTAAAAACAAGATCATATCATATTAAATTATTCAGGGTCGAATGTGTATTATTATTTATTAAATATATTTGTTTGGTAAATTGAATAATTTAAAAGGCAAATGTTCTTTCAGAAAGAAAGGAATGAACATATTTAGTATCATTGGATAATTAAGTTTATTTTAAATCTTTTGCATCATCGACAACTGACAGGTACTCCCTGATAACTAAACTCTGTTTGAGAACTCTAGATCAGTTAGAGTGTCAGTTGTTCGGATCACTGCAATTCCCATGGGTCCTGGAATCCAGATTAATTTAACCTTCCATTCTACAAGTACCCCAATTGCAAAAACTCCCCCAGGCAATTTAGAATTGATTGGAGGAGTGGATGATTCATGATTTGTTAGGTTTTTTTTCATATTGTATGAGTGCACTCAGATAATGGATTTATATTGTACATTAGAGTACAAAAGAGTTTAAAATAAGAGCTTGAACTTTCACACATGGTGTTTTTTTTTTTTGAAATACAACAAAAAACTATTTTCCATTTAGTATCATATAATTTACGAAGATAAATAACCATCTTTAACAACTGAGATATAATATGATGACTTACAAAAATTATAATATTGAGGAAGTTTGATTAAAGCTCAAATACAAAGAATAAACAGTATTTTGTAATTATAATGAAACCTTATGTAGTTTCGAGGACAGACATACACATACGACAAAACTATGGCGACCAATTGAATTAATACCACCATGATATTATAAATTCATTAGTTAAATAACAATTGCACAAGTTAGGTTATAACTGAAGTGTGACAACATTATATCCAAAATTATTGATTTAATTTTTCGTAATAATGACAATTTCAAAATAAACAAAACAATTTCATTTTTAGAAATTACCACTCATTGTAATTCAGTATCAATAACTATGCACGTATATGTTTTCTACTATGGAGTGAGATTTTAAACAAATACTTAACAATAAAAATATTTAGAGGTATCGAATGTCAACATTTTATTAGAAAATGCATTAACTATAACAAAATGTTACCGATTAGGTAAGAATCATTGTGTGAAAACATTGCTTGCAGAATTACTGATTTTTTTTTTTTTTTTTTTTTTTTTTTTTTTTTTTTTGCTGGTGATGAGCAAATTATTATGAACCCTAGTCACGAATAGAATTGTTATAATTTAAAATGTAATAAAAAGGATATTATAGCTATATCGAACTTAAATATTTCTTGTATTATTCACAAGCTAAAATTATTATTTTTAATAATTATTTGGTTTTTAATAAACTTTTTGTTTCTTCCATTTGTAATTTGTCTGTATTTGTTGTATTAGTCATTGCATATACATATAGTATTCATTAAAATTGACTTTATATATTATCTAAATAAATACAACTACTAAAGATGCACGATGTGTCATACAAGACTTTACTAAAGCTTCGATAACTTATATCCATAGCGACTCACTAAAATTAGGGATCTGATTAACTTCAATAAAGTACCTTTGAGCAACTCAACGTAGTTTGAATAACAAGATTAGATCATAACTCCCTCCGTTTCGTCCTGCAGCAAATCCATTACCCAACATAAAGTGCAGCTGACTTACTTAAGAGACTAATCTGTAATTTCGTCAAATTTAGTATTAAGTTAGATTATCTAATACAATTATCATCAACTGTTTTATGTGAGTTCATCAAACTTAGTTTGTTCAAATAACCAATTTTTGAGATAAAATATCAGAATGAGGGAAAGTTCTTAAATAGAATCAATGTGTTGAGAAAAGTTTAGCAAAAATCTTAGTGAACACAAAAGTCAGTTCAAATTATAAATTGTTTATACCATTTTTACATTTTAATAAAAGCGTGCTACAATTACTTACTACGACCATGGCACTTTCTTGATTTTTGTTCAATATCGAGATAAATTAGGGAAAATACAAATGTTTAAGGAAATTTCAGAAATTATTAGTACTTTTACATAGCGTATGGGTTTTTAACTGTACAATTAATTATCCCTTTATGAATTCATTTTTATATATCGTAAATAAGGAAACACCTTAAAATATGTTATATTAAAAATATGTAGCAGAATTTTCGTAACTCATACAATAATTCAAAGATGAAAATATGTGACGAAAAATCTTGTTGATTTATGATATCATTTAAAATACTTAGGTAATAATATTATTATTTATCTTCAAACATTATTAACTTTATAATAATCTTTATCATAATAAATTGTAGATTTTCTTTTAATTAAAATGTTACTTAAAATTTTTTATGTTTGCTCCAGAGACCAAAAAGAGTAACAATATCCAGTGTTTGGTGAAGTTTATAATTTTTCTAAAGAGGATTTGGAGATGTATGTGATACTGATATTCATTTTGTTTTATTATTTAAAACTGTAAGCTTTAATGACAACTGACGTTTCTGATTGACGACGTATCCATACGTTGTAATTATGAACAGTTCAAAACAGACTGCACAACAACTGATAAACCATTCTGTGGTGACCTAACCTAGGTACATACTTTATCACGGGCTTACTCGTTATTGACATAAGTTTTGTATTATTAAAGTATACAATTTTATGCACTACATTATACAAATTTCGTTTGAATTAACTGTTACACATAGTAATAATCTCTAGGATTAGGTTTTTAAACTTAGGAGACTGTATAATGGAGTTGATCACATGAGTTGATCCACTGTCCCAAATTACGAGTATATATTTATTTTCATATTACACTCGGGAACTCACAAATACGGACAAATAGCCACCACAAGGGTACCTAGCTGGATTTATACTTTTCTTTCATGCAGCCTTGGGTTAGACTACCTCTTTTATCTTTTATATTGTATCTTACTTGGTCAGCTCTTATTATTACCTGAACCTGACGCTGTAAGAGCACTCGATGGCTAGGAGTCTTTATTTTATAATAATTTTCTTTTTTATCAGGCGACGATGACTGAGAAGTTTTTTTTTTTTAATTTAAGAAACAAAGAATGCAACAAATTCTCATATTAGATTTTGTGGTAGATGAAACAATATTATCAAGAAAGAATTACCATTTTAAATAAATAAAATAAGAAATAACAGTATATTTATTAATCCAAAATTAAGTTTAAATTTAAATGCACGTTTTTAATATTTCTTCTTTTTTTTCAATTGATTTATGGTTTGTGCGTACATAATTTTAAACATATTTTATGCCTGTTTTAGATGATGTCAGTTTTGTTGAAAAAATCGCACAGCTTACCGTGAATGGATAGTTAGGTGATTTTATTCAGAGTACGGATTTCTTTGAAATTTTCAAAATTTATTTTGTCATATATTACCACTACATATTGTGTTACCCATCTTCACTGTATCAATTATTTAATACATACATGTAAATATGGAAAACCATATCCCTAAGCCAGAAGAAAAGGAAACAAAAATCCATTTATTTTAATTACATTACACTTATCTACTATTGGATGATATAGTATTCATCCTCAGATGGTTAGAGCTAAACTAATAATTTACATTAGTTTACAGCTATGAGGTTTGCCTTCAAAGGTTGATATACAAAAAACTGTATTTATTAAAGTCAGTTTTTTTCATCTTATGGATTAGGAAATCCTTGTTTTTCTTATTGTGAATAGAACTAAATGCTGAATGAACATATGGCTACTTGGATCTTTTAATATAGATATTTAATTTTTAATATTATATTATATACTTTCAATTCTATTTCGTTTAATGTCTAAACATATAAAAGAAACGTCAATACCGTCTAATATAATTCCGTGCTGAATTTTAAATAACGTAACTTATACATGACGTTATTGTAAATTGTCATTATTCCTTAGAAATTTTACATCCAAACGTCAATATGGAGCAAGAGGCAACGTAATGAGAAAAGAATTGAAATTGTATTATTCAACATACAGGTCATTTCAAAGATCATAAACACAGTTTTTTCGCGGCTATAAACTACACTTGTGCGCCATAACATATTGCATTTTAAATGGTGATATATCTACTTTAGTATACTTACATTTACGACGTTATATACAAAGGACTACGAAGTCTTTTACTCATATCAACTTTATATAATAAAAAGGCAGCATACGCGTTTATTTAAAGTTAGTTTATTAAAACATTAGAATAATTTCTGGATAAAAATTAGGTTGGTTAATTATTTCGTCTAAATAATTATTTTAATTGTGTCCCATAGATGTTTGTACACAGCCCTTATACGAAACAAAAAACAAAATTATAATAGAATGTGATCATTGAAGTAAGCAGAGTTGCTATAAACATTTCAAAATCAGTACTTCACCATTAATACCATTAAAAATTCGTACCATTAATAATATATAAATATGAAGTATGTTTCAGTACTTCAAAAGAAAAAATGAATATTTTATCTATCCAAAATCACGAACCTAGAAGAACCCTTTAATAAAATTAATTTATGGCATTTAAAATATAAAACTAAATTATAAGTTCCGCATATTACACACACAAATAAATATTTTATTGAAAAGTGTAACACATTAAATCACATTATAAGTTGTTGATACAATAAGTTGTTGAAATTTCGTATAAATGTTATGGAACATTTCATTTATTTATATACATGTATATGATACATTATGTAGTTTATTGAAAAAAATATTAATAAAGTGTAATTGTTGCCATTGACATGCAAAATTATCTTTATACATTTTCTTAGTGGTGTACAAAAACTATAATAAGCTTCATCATACTACAACCATTTATATTGTGCATATATTATTACCACCTCTTGTTTTCCCATTTTCCTATTCTTAAAAACAAAAAGTCAATGGTCGTTAAGCAATCATTCATGATCTTCCCTTCCCACTCTAAGTCAAATCTTAACTTAAACTAATGGGAAACTATCAACAATTCCATCTGGTATGAAAACAACTTCAAAATTATCTGGAAAGAGACTTACTAGTTTTTTTTAGTCCAAATTATTTCCAGAAAAATCCAGTAATTATGTAGAAATCGCTTTGTACAATGGTAAGGCCTCGTTATTTATAATATAGACTTTTTGATTATAGTGTACATATAATAAAGACAAAAACTTTACCTTTTTTTTTTTTTTTTTTTTTTTACAGGGAAGAATTGAAATGGAATAATATTATAATTGAATAATGACAACATGTCTAATCTAAAATGATATATTATACAGAGTCCACTAAGAGTAATTGTGCATCATATACTATAACCTTTATCGATTTACGCTCTCTAAAAATAGCATTAAATCGATTTAATATTAAGTATATTGTACAATCCTCATTCACGTATTTTCAACGGAATTCTAGTTAACATTTCTTTTCTTAAACCAATTCCAACACATTTAAAATATAATAATGGAATTATGTAGTTGCTGAGGTAAATTCAGTACAATAAGTTAATTATGCAAAAGCAACATCTTATAAAATTTGAATAAAGTACCAAGACACATGTAATAGTGTAACTGTATCAGATTGTTAGAAGATCTACTTAGACAGTGATTAAATTTAAAGTGGACAGTGGGCGACATATTTCATCAGTATTAAAGATGATAGAACGAATTATATCAAAAACAAATTTTTAAATATAACTTCTATTAAAATGAATTGTGCTATGGTTTAGGGAATTGTGCTGTATACCAAGTTGAAGTAAAAGGGTCAAATCAGATGTTACAAACCAGTATCGGTAAAGTTTGTACAGTTTATTAAAAAATAGATTTTATATTTTAAGGTTATCTCTTGATTTATTTTTTTCTGTCCACAATCAATTTATTAAATTCAACAGATTTAACCACTTTTCTGAATGTACTTTATTCTTACAGAATAAACCCTCGATTACCAGGTGATTGAGTCCGCCGCTCGATGTCGTATTCACCCCTTGTTGTGCTAGGACGTCAGATGCTGCGATCTCTGTAATTCCCATGGGTACAGGAATCCAGATTAATTTAACCTTCCATTTCACACGTAACCCCAATTGAAGAAGCTCTCCTACCAATTTGGAATTGATCGGAAGAGTGGGTGATCAATGATCTGTTAGTTCTTATTTTATTTTGTTCGAGTGCACTTAGTTAATCTATTGTAGTTTGCCGAAAGTATACAAACTTCTCTTACTTCCGAGGTTTGTGTTCTTATAACTAGTAGGTAATGCGAGTTTGTCCATTCTAAATAAATGTCTAATTTACATGCGAAATTTCGATAACAACTATTATGATTGGGATATAATAGAAACAAATATTTCAATCAACCATTATTTATGGCTGATGGAAAATTTGTTGAATCTAATAGTATTTATTATGTTGGTAATGGTTTAATTTAAATCTCAATTAAGGCGGATAGAATACATAAATGGTTATTAAATTCAAAATTAAAGTTTGTGTTTATATGAGACAGTTTTTTAATGTTTGTTGGCCGTTTATTCAATCTTGTTGATTACGCGTGACAATACAAAATTAATTCAGTTCATAGAACCCAATTAATTAAGTTTTACATAAAAAGATTTTAAATTAAAATAAAATTGAGAAAATTATACAGTATAAAAAGTTCTGACATTCAATGTTGTAAGTATAAAAATAAATATAATTAAATTTATTCACAAACAGTGCACTAACCTGATTCAGAAATCCTAACTCAAAGTAAACTAACAAAATTTTCTCTCGCTATCTCTCCTAACTGTCAACGTTTTGTTTAGTTTATTATTTTATTTAATAAAATAATCCTCGTCTGGAGCTTACGCCCAAACAAAGAAATAATAGAACTATTGGATGAGCGAATCGTACTAATAGAATAAAATTTGCAAGATTGAATGGTTTGAACATGAGTAACATGAGGTAGATAGTATAGATTCATTAAAATCTCTGAAAAGAGAACCTGGGGGGGGATTGGTTAGAAGGACGTTAAGAAATAAATTGAAGTAGAAAGATTGTACAAAGCTGTGGTAGAGGAAATTGTGAATAAAGTGGTTAAGGAGACAAAAGTACTGTAAGAGCTGTAACGTCATAGAGGTGAGGTAAATGTGAAATAAATTTGAACGAAATCTCTTAAGCCGGTTTTGAAATATTACAATTCTAACGATAGTCTATGGTGGGTTATTTTTGACCGATAACTTCTGGGATGACATGTTTGATAAAATAGGTACTAATATATTTTATTTCAGTACTTGCAGGTCATGTTTTATTAAAATTCCATGAAATATATCAATAAATGTCTATTTTAGTAGTTTTTTTTCTCAATTTCGCTCTTATGGTAGTAGCTACCAAACAATTTTGAGTTTTGTTTGTGTACAATTTAGTGTAGTTATTATTCGTTATTATTATAGTATTGTGACCTTGAAATTTTACTAATAGTTTGCATAGAAGAACTTTCGTTCATTTCCAAAAAAACCTATTTAAGAAGTTATCTTCCAAATTTAAAAAAAAAAAAATTTTTTATTTAAAGTACCAATGGTGAACAACAAATCGATTATTTTATATTAGTTTATTCCAAAACAGTTGTCTTCTGAGAAACCAAAATCAGAAGTTTGTTTGGTATCCTGTGAGTTAAATGAAGCATAAGCGTATTTATCTAATTAGATTAGTATTAAATAACGCTCTTCAGAGCCAACATCGAATAGGTTAGCGTGGGTGTGAGACTCAATGCCGCCATCTGAAACCTAACTAGTGTTTTCTGATGGTGATAATGTAACATTTTAAATACGCTTTTTATTCACTAATTGTTACGGTTTTTACCCTTTGTTTTTTGATTATCTGAACTCTGTTTTCTGTCCACTGTTAAACAGCTACTGACCTCTAAATTAGTTTGGGAACTCATTTTACCCTTCAAAGTAAAAAAGTTTCATTACATATTGTAGTAAATTTATTGTAATTTAAAAAACACATTAGGATTTTAATGTGTTTGAGTATTTGTTCTTTGATTGTTAGGAGTGGAAACCAGATATAGGAACGTAGTTATAAAAATGCCTTAGTGTTTCTCTGAAGATTTGCGAGTGTAATGTTTTAAAATTGTCTCAGTTTGTTTTAGTAAGTCAAATAAATATCCAAATTTGTTCAATCATTACCTACAAAATTAATATTTGTTATATCACCTGGTAGAAATAACTGATAATAAATATATCGTGAAATATAACAAATATTTGTATCAATTAATTTGTAATAAATTAGGTTTACACAACAAATGACATACACACATTAAACCCATTTTGAAATTAAAGAGAAATAATCCTATTAAAAGAGGACTAGACAAGTTGTAGTTTCTAATATGTTTAGAAAAGGAAATTTATATTAATTTATGGATACATTAGGGAACTTTAATCAACAAATTCCATACTTTCAAAGTAAATGATCGAAGTAAGAGCTCTAATGACATTATATGAGTATGAAGGGGGATTATTTCTATATGCCTTTCATTAGGTTCACTTACATCTAAATAACGTAATACTTGAAACAATAAGGATTGTGTTTACAGATTTACTCAGTTTCATTTAAGTAGAGTCTCAAGAAGGGAGAGAGCTATCGATTCTTACATATTTGTTATGAAGCTAATAATTTTTGTTTAACTCATACTCCATTATATTGTTTTTATATCCCCTTATAAAGGTATGCACAACTTAAATTAATGAATATTACTTAAGGTGTTGAACAAAAATCTATATTTTATAAATTTGTTTAATGATATTTGTACTACATATATAAGTAAACTGTTTTGAAAAATTGTAACAATCTTTCGATTATGTGATAAGTGATTTTGTTTTTAATCCTCCACATCTATGTAAAGTAGAAATATCTCAAGTTTATTTTTGCAGCTTTATATAGATGAATTACTGCTATTCTAAATACCTTATTTAAATAGTACAAGATTAAATTAAAATAATAAGGTGCATAACAAATAGTCATATGATATTATTATTTTGACATATATATTTTTATATTAAATCAATTAATACAAGAGATAATTACACCGATACTTGTA
Source organism: Aphrophora alni (assembly GCA_963513935.1). Classification (NCBI taxonomy): domain Eukaryota; kingdom Metazoa; phylum Arthropoda; class Insecta; order Hemiptera; family Aphrophoridae; genus Aphrophora; species Aphrophora alni. The sequence continues at coordinate 39,457,223 of OY740768.1, forward strand.
TTATCATAACTTGTAATAAATGAGGCTTGATTTATTTAATTTTAATTTTACTTAGCGGACAGTTTAAATTATATATTGAATCAAATATTTTCAAAAATATAGAAATAGAATTTTGAGACACAAACTAGTTTCAATAATAAGTGAAACTAATTTGCGTCTCAAAATAATAGAATGATTATAGTTAAATATAATGCATTCAAACGGTCACACGTTACTATGTACAATTTCGTTGAACTAATTGTCAAGCAGTACGTTAAACCAAAACGTGTACAACAATTTACTTTGATTTGGTCTTTAACTCTAGTTAATATTTAGAGAAGTTCTGTTACCAAATTTACATGCGTAGTTAACGGGAGTTTTTATATACTTTTTTTTCTTTCTGTAACATGAATTAATTGAAAGTCAAGGCAAACCTGTAAGCTGATTTACCAGATCGTTTTCATGTTAAATAGACGAATGATAAAATGTATGTAATACTTCTAATAGAACTGGAAAAATTTAAACTAATGCTGCTTTTTACAGCATGATACATAGACTTATTATTGTACCTCTTTCACCTAATGGCTTCAATGATGAACTGAATGTCGTTAAACAAATTTCTGTTACTAATAAGTATGATGTTAGTTTAATAGAAAATATTTTAAAAAAAAAGATAAAGCGAAGAGCTAAAAATCTATTCTACTCTTCCCATAATGATAGCATTGAAATAGTTAAATATTGTAAATTATCTTATATCAACAGAACTAGTTATAAAATTAGTAACCTTATTTCAACTAAATGTAATCGTTAGGTTGCCTTTTATTGTACAAAAAATCTAGTGAAAATGTTGGTTAATAATAAAGATAAAAAGAAATGTTATAAAATTGTGAATTTTATAAAATATCTTGTCAAGATTGTGACTCTGAGTACATAGGTCAATCAGGTAGATCCATAAAAGTTAGAATTAAAGAACATGTAAATAGTTGGAAACATACCTATAGAAACTCTAACTTTGCTAACCACCTTTTGGACTCAGGTCATAGTTTTGATCCGAAATTGAATGTTAAACTCTTACACATAGAAAATAAAAGCAATAGATTAAATAATTTAGAATGTTTAGCTATAAATAGATCTATTTAACTTAGGCCTACTTTCAACTTAAATGACCAAATTGTATTAAATTCGTCACCCCTTCTAAAACCCATCCTTAACATAGTTCATTAACCCTCATCTACCTGCTAGGTCATTCCCCCTACCTGTCCCGATTTCTCTATTGTATTTCAGTTTTTCAGTTTCCTGTTAATTGTGTATGTATAAATAGTTGTCTATACCTGTTACTTACAAGTTGCCTGATGATTCCTAAATGCAAAACAATTATAGCTCATTTATATATTAAAATATTCTGAAACTTTAAACTTATTGCTTTATTTTATCCTTCAATATGGAGTTTCAACAAGAAATGTCTGCAATTACGTAAAATTAAAAAAGTTAAATTGTTTAGGGTCATACCTTATTGCAGTTTCACGGCTATGTATTATAATTTGCATTATTCTTATATTTAAGATTCGCCGAAGTTCACGGTCTCACACACACATTTTATGTACAAAAAAAAAGGTCTACCTTTTTGAAACAATACTTAAGAGTAATAAGAAAGAGTAGTATTACAAAAAATATAATATACAATGAAACAATAATTAAGAGTAGTATTACATAAAATATAAAAATATAATATGCAATGAAACAATACTTAAGAGTAGTAAAGGAAACGTAGTATTACATAAAATATAATATACAATGAAAGAATACTAAAAAGTAGTAAAGCAAAAGTAGTATTATATATATATATATATATATATATATATATATATATATATATATATATATATATATATATATATATATATATATATATATATATATAATGACAGAATACTTAAGAGTAGTATTACATAACATACTATAATATGCAATGAAAAATACTTAAGTGTATTCAATTTATATTTTAATATACTACTACTAGACAATTTAAATTATATTGTCTTAAAATTGGATTGAGGTACCTTGAGACAGGAAGAATAAAACTGCTTGGATTAAATTTTAATATTAAAGCTTTACTAATTTTAGTATGGATGAACATGGAAACAATTCACATCTTCTAATAACCTATACATAACCGTAACTTGTTCACCTTAGTAAATGTTTATTATCAAATCTTTTCCTTTTATTAACAAAAAGTGTTTTTAAAGTTCAAAATAAACATTTTAAGTGAAACTTTTGTCTTAGAGCTTTGTGTAAATTCTCTCTATATATTTAATATTGTCTTTCATTTTTAAGTAAGAATATTTAATAATGATAAAAAAAAAAAAAAAAAAAAAAAAAAAACAACATGAAACTGTGAGTAAAGTTAAAACTACAATAATAATTAGTTCGTAGTTTCTAATAATAATGTAATATTCTAATTTTTATGTGACACCTCTTTCCCTTACAACAAGTTCTATTACTAGGGCACGTAACAGTATTTAAAACTTTTTGCTTTCTTGTAATATTGTACCTGATTGTCCTTATTCTAAGGTAACATAAGTAAAGGCGTACTATATTATAATGTTATGTTAGAAAAACATAAATACATGCAAAATCGTCTTTAATTGAATATAAATATATACATATTACGTTGAGTTGTTTGGTTCAATGTTTGCTTTAAAAACAAAAGTTGAGTTAAATAAATAATAACTTGCCTTTTTAAGATTATATTTCATTTATAACCATATTGATAGCAATATTTTAGAACCATTTTGATGATCGTAAAATTACAACACCTCTTTATTAATACCAACTTTTCACCCCTCAAGGAATAATAAACCATGCCTACAAAACATATCTATTTGTTCTTTCCACATTTTTGTTAAATTTCCCGAGACTTTGAAAAAATATCTGGAAGTATACACAAGTTTCTTGTTTTGTTATGGGTTTGATATTATTTATTTTCGATTTATATATTTTTTTAAATCCATTCACAAATGTAATAAAATACTTTACTTTTGCTTTAAAAATGTATAAATATGTTATATTTAAAATTCTTGTTGTTTAGTGAACTATTTATAATTGGATCTTGAGTAACTTTTTTTTTTCTCTTTCAGTATTACAGTTTTGTTATACGAAATGCATACCGTTAGTGAGTTTGAAGCAATAACTATAAAACGGAGATGAATAATGTATCTTATAAAATCCCGATCATATTTTTCACAGTACAGTATATATTTTAACGCTTAACAATCCTGAAATATGATATTTGTGGCAAAAGCACAAGTTAATACTCTATATTTTACGAATATTTAACATTATAAAAACTACAAATAATTAAAAATAAAAAGGTCTAAATAACACACAAAATGTTGATAAAACGCATAAATGTAGTCCTTATTATAAACAAATTATTATGTTGTGAATATGTTTTATTTTATTTATTTACTTAGTCGGTCCTCTTCTACTGGTAGGTGTCGAGGGCCTTGATTGGGCTTGATTCAAACTGCTTACCATTGGATGCCTCTTGTTTTAAGACTTGTTACAATGTTGTCCTCCCACTTGATGCGTGGACGTCCTCTGGTTCTGGGACCCTCACATCTAGACTGCCAAACTTGGTATGGTAGTCGTGGTTCGGGCATACATGTGACATGGCCATACCACCTCGGTTGGGCTCTCTTTATGCTTGATGGCAGAGGTATTACACCAAGCGTATTCCTTGTGGTGTTATTTCTTCTGATGCGGTGTCTCTACGTCTTTTGTTCTATGCGCCGCAGGTATCTCATTACCATCGCTTGTAAATTTGTCCATATTATAAACAAATTATTTTGTTATGAATATGTTTCATTTTATTATGTATATATGAAATTAAATGTTTCTTAGGATTGTAATAATGTATTTAACTTTTTTTTATATATTTGTTTGTAGTTTTAATTTGGGCTATTCCTCTAAAATGTTTTAATTCACCATAGTTACAGTATATATCCGTACAAATAAAGCATAATATCTCTAGTTTATTTATTACTGTTTTAGTTTTATATTGAAATTTAAGTGATTTTAAATATTCCTATTTTAGAGAATTTTGCGTTAGTCCCTAATAATTATGACATATCGTTAGGATGAGTATAATAAAATAGTAAAGACGTTTTTTAATCATATTGTTCCCTCTCATAATGCATATAATAATCTTGGTATTATTTGTTGAGAAAAACTTATATTAAATATTTAAAACTTTTAATAAACTTCAAATCCAACCGTTGATTACATTAATCCCAATTTTATTTGGTAAACAGTTTTAAAATATTATTAAATATTTGTTATTTGCACTATATATTTTAATACAGATTTTACTCACATATAGGATACCTTATTTCTGTAAAGGAATCATGGAGATGATTTAATGCATATACAAACATCCAAACAACCATGTACTACTATTTGCACAATTTCACTGAAATAAAATAGCTAGCAGCATCTTCAGTCCTAGAGTATAGACCAATTTACTTTGATTTGCTCTCCACTCCTATTTAATATTCAGAGACGTTCTGTAGTCTACAAACCCAATTTACGTGAGCAGTAACTGGAGTTTTATTTTTTGTACAACACGAATGAATGCAGAATTTAAAGTCAAGTAAATCTGTAAAATATTTACCGTTTTGTATTCATCTAAATAAAATTAATATTAAATATTGTTGTTGTAACGTAACACATGGTGGTATATGTGTATCTGACAACATTTGTTTTACATCCTAGTTGCTTTTAACCTAATATGTAAAAACATAAATGATTTTCACATTGATACCTACCAAAATTAAATAGATTACATCTCTGGTTATTGAACATCCAACTTTCTTTTCCATATGGGAAATGACGTGTAGTTGCCGATTAAGTGTTAATTTTTGTTCTATTATTCTGTTACTCCTTATACATTTTACTTTATGAAATGTTGTGAAAAATTAATATATGTAAGCTGATTTCACAATATCAGTAAATTTTCAAATATCTAACAATAGTGTAATAGTGTTTTAACTATACCATTTAACTTGTACGTCATACTTAAAGGTTCAACTTTTTATAATTTTAACAGCAATATAAACTATATCCATATTGCCTTATTGCATACTTTGAGAAAAAAAACTGCGTATACAGTATTAATTTGACTAAAACATATCATAAAAACTATTAAAATCTCAATAACTACTCCTATTAAATGGAACTTTATTAAAACTTTATAAATATATTGTGTTAAGCGTAGTATGATATGATTTTACAAAATGCTTGGATAATTTAAAAAAGGACGACAATTCAAACACTTTGTTTGAAGTATCTAATTTTCTCGGTCTTGATTAAGCTCACTAAGCAACATAACTTATTATGATATATTTGCAGATTGATGATTAACACATATATTATATTAATAGAATATTCTGGTGTGAACGAAAGGTATCTGAAGGATGTGAACGAGTGAACACACAAGAGAGAAAAAAAGAAGAAATTTAATGTTTACTTTTAACTTTAAATAAATTTGACTTTAAAAGGATATAATACATAATAATAAATATTTTCATAACAATTACATGTTAATAATTTTCACAAAAATAAATTATATTAAAAGAATAGCTATCATCGTAACTTATATGAATGGATATTATGGATAAGATATATATGTCAAAAATATTTTTTATAATATCAATACATTCAAAATAAGTAATTATCATGGTATGATAAATTAGCTACAAAGTGTATGTATTTTTTGAGCATTAAATAACCTACGAATAAACATGAATGGTAACATAAGAATATTAGTATGGAATACCAATAGATTAATGGAATATCTGTGCACTCCAAAATATACTCACTATCAGTGACAAACTAATCTCAAAAGAAGTTAACCCTACAGTAGTAAACAAGCAAACAAATTGGGAAGGATTTAGGAAGACGCAGGACGGAACTAAACGTATCCATAAGAACAAAAGAAAATTGGGAAGGATTTAGGAAGACGCAGGACGGAACTAAACGTATCCATAAGAACAAAAGAAAATTGGGAAGGATTTAGGAAGACGCAGGACGGAACTAAACGTATCCATAAGAACAAAAGAACAATTGGATAAAGAACTGGACAATGTTATAATTAACATACAGCAAGCTGCTTGGAATAATCGGCACGCAATACGGCAAGCTGCCAAAAGAAGAACTATCGGCACCAACTATTCGAAAGACATCTGCGGCCTCACTGGAGAAAAAAAAGATCAAGAATAAAATGGCATCATCCGAGGGCACTTGTGGACAAAAATGAGTTAAATAACTTTACTCAGCACTTAAGGAGAGAGTTACGGGAACTTTAAAATAACAAAATTGACTCCTACTTTAGATCGTTAACTTAAAAAAAAAAATTCTGATTATCACTTTGGAAGGCTACAAAACGAATAAAAAGATCAGTAACACCCATAAAAACGCCCAGTGGACATTTAGCAAGAATCAACGAACTTCGCTTACCATCTAGAACATTCATTCCATCCAAACGAAGCTCAAAAACGGAATTACTACAACAAATACTTGAGGATGGACGTGCGCAGTAAGGAATAAAGACAAACATTAATTAAAAAAACGACAGGATTTGATCTGATAACGGAAAAAATTCTTTAAAAATTGCAAAAAAAAGGAATAAGAAAAATCAGCAATATATTCAAGAATAGTGAATTTGAGTTTAAGACTATTGAGCGTCATTTTGGTATTTTAGATATATTACGCAAAGACTACAGCGTTGGAAAGGTAAAAAAATTACCGAAGAGAGAGATTTGATGTTATTTTGTATAATTTTGCTCCAATCTAAGAGCGAAAAAACTCCATCTCGCTAAATAGTTTCCTCTCTTCAATAAACTATATTTATGTATCAAAGAACAACTCTTTTATTTGAATTCACACATACTGTACACATAATACAAATAATTACAAAACTAATCAATGGTTTGAAAGATTTTACGAGAATAAACATTGTCATAATAAAAAATAAATAAAATTACCATGAATATTACTTAATATATATATTTTTTTTTCATTTCGCTTTTTTGACAGTTAAATTTTGTGTTTTTTTACCAAGGGCTAAAAGATTGATTTACAACAGATCTGTTAAAATAAATAGTGTTCTTAATATGTATTATAGTGTAAAATATAATTTTTATTGTGTTTCGTTGAATCCACAATTGTCATATTTTAACGGATTGTTTATTATACTTAACAATTTAAATTAATACGTCAACCAGATCTCAAATTTATCCTCAGCATAACTATTAAATTCATCCGATAGAATCAGTAGACATTTGATCATCTAATTGAATTGCGATTTAAGACCAATCCAATTTACATGATCTTAAATAACGGTCTGTTAAAGAAAATGTAAAACAATCTTAGTACTTTATTTCCAACAACAAAATTCTTTGTTGTTTTTCAAAAATCTATGTGTAAATAAAAAAACAAGTCAAATGATGTTTCATCATTGACTATAGTGAATTGTATAATTATATCACCTGATAAAATTAAGATTACCCTACTCGTTTTTAACAAAAAGAAATAAAAATTCATTTTATAAAAAACACAGGTGCATATAAATTATAAATATCAAATAAATAATATGTTATCAAATTTCATAGAACAGTTACTAAAAGGAAATTGACTAGTGTAGACAAATTTAAACCTAAAAAATTGTTTTTAGGAATTCAATTACATACTTTGTAGCTTTAGTAATATTTTTAATTCATATTATTTAATCGTTGACTAAAGGAATTTAATTTTACCATAGGAATACATTCAACTTAAATATATGTAAAAATTAACTTGCATACCCATATTTGTATAATGACAAAAAAAAACATTAAACACTTGTGTGCAATTCTGACTTCATAATAAAAAACGTTACTTTTCATGTTAATTTTTTTAAACTGCCATGAATTATAAGGGTATTAAATATACAAGGGAAGTGGTTGGGGAGCAGTGTCCTATTTTTAAAATGATGTAAACACAAATCACATACATAGGAGAATTTTACCTATCATGAGATTCTAAATCATTAATTAGTTTGCATCAATTTTATTTTTGAAGCATTTTAACTATTACGCGATTAAATGCTATTTTAAGCATGATACGTTTACCAAATTACAGTTAGTTAACGCAGGTGTCAGCATTTCACACACGTATCAAAACTAATATATATTATTATAATAAATATTACGTTTTCTGAAATAAATAGGCATATAACGTAATATCACAAATAAATTAAATACTCTTGCTGAACGAATATATTAATTCTTATTTTTACAATAAATACACTAAAATAAATTTTTTCCTCTTATTAATTATGGGAAAAGTCTTGAGTTTTACAGAAGTACCTAATTATAAGATATTCACTATTTTCATGTCGATTACTCAGCCGTGATAGGTATAATAATCTTCCGTAAGTACTAGTGCTTGTCAGCCCTAGTTATTGTAATTATTATAACATTATAATTTTTTTTAAATTAAATTTTCTGAATAATAACACAGTTTATTTATACATAATAAATCAAGATATACAAATAATTTTTATATTGAACATCATATTTAGATCATCAACATTTATGGACATAGTAATTATAAAACCAATATAATATAAAATTTCATGAGACATTGAAGAAAAAAGATAAAATTTTACACATAAATTCTGATTTTTCGTTGTTTATAAGAAAAAATTCAATTGATTTATCTTAACATAGTTAAATTGCACTTCATACAACAATACTAACATCCTATATAGTAATTGCATATACACTTTTAGGACCTGAAAGTTAAAATAAACAATTGATTAGATATTTGTATAATTTGGTAATTCAATAAGCTACATTTTTCAGTTTATATTGATAAACGGAGCACAAATGAAAACAAACAAAAGTATTGCACTAATTACTAATACATTTTACCAAGTTAGTATCTGGATTACATGAGGTAACTTATAAATGTGAAGCATTTTGTTAAAATAATACTCTTAGTTGTCTAAGAACACAAATCATTATTCCCATTAACTTACAAGGGATTACATTGCAGTTGCCAATTCGACAAATATAGTACAACATTTAAATTTGTGTTGTAATTACCAAGTATTATATAATGCTTTCGTGCTGTTTAAGGAAATAATTAAAATAATTTACAACGTATAACTGTATGAACAATTCCCTCCATTTTGTTAGGTATTGATTACATTCATTTTAAACATTTTCCGTATAAATATGTCTAACTAGATGTACTTAAAAATCACGTTCATTATTATTTATTTCCGCACATTTTTTAAAGTACTGTAATATAATACCTTAATTCCTTAATAGAGAAACATATTTATCTCTAAGTTTAATAGCAAATACTCTCTGAATCAGTTTGAGTAATTTTTAAGCCTTGTAAACTATTGTTTTTATTCTGCTGTCATTTTTCGTTAAACATGTGTTGGTGTTAATATTAAGTCCGTCTGAAGATGTTAAGCTGGGATTAATTGAAACAATGGTTGCATTGGTATATCTTTTGTAATGGCTTTCAAAATGTATTTGTATGGTTCAATTAGGATAGTTTTTGTTGAGTTTTGAAACAATTCAAAATAAATTTCAATGAGTTAAAATATATTATCTGTCGCAATATTAAACGAGCTAAAAATGTATTTAGCTCAAATTGTATACGGTATAAAAGATTAAATATTTTTTAATTAGATCGACTACAATAAAAATTAACGAAACGTTTAAGACACAGACAATAATTATTCCTTCTCTAAATTGCAAGATAATATTAATAAGCATATACATCCACGCAAACAGTACGTGCAAGTATTTGCCTAAATTAATTAAGGAAAATATTTCTAAGGTAATAGTCTATTCTTTTTCCGTTAAGCATAGATTTCATGTTTCTTTCTTTTGTATGTGTTTTAATTAAGTTATACATAAAGGATAGGTATGGCAAATGATGAAATGATAGTGATATATAGGGGGCAGGAAGAGTTATATCACTTTTTTGTAATTTTTATTTTCATTTATAGAGTAATAATCTGTTCTATACATGTATTACTGATTAAATTACATAAGCGAAAAAGACAGAACATACTATATAAAATATGTCACAGTAAGAAGTTGAAAGTAGAAACATTATTAAATTAGTGGCGTGTGAAGGATCTCTGTTTTGATTTTCCTATGAATTTATAATTATGTATTTAATATATATTCTAAGCTATGTTCACAGCTTTAAATAAACTCACAAAAGTATTTTCAAAAGCATAAAGTTTCAAAATTAATAAATTATTTTGAACTTAAAATTTAACACATTTAAATCTTCATTCTACTTTAATGTGAACGCAAGCGATTTTAAAATTAACTCCCTGTTACTGGTTACTTGCGTCGTTGAACATCAATTACTGGAGAAACTTCTTTGTGACTGAAATAGAACTTTGAGTGTTTTAGTTTTCTTATTTACCCAGTATACAGGGTGTAACAAAAGTTTGTTAATCGTGAAAAATTGCGAACTCCGTTTTTTGACTGATCTTCACGTTTTGTGGCCTCATGAAACCGGAAAAAAATGATTTTCGATATGCAGTCTGTTCACACTGCACACTGTAGCAGCCACAGATACAAAAAAGATAGAAATTTGAAATTTTGTTCAGGCGACTATTACGTACTCATATAGAACACTATTGGATTTCAGAAAATTTAAAAATGTGAAAATGGCGGCCTTATTGAGCAATATTTTATCATATCTTTTGTGTTATTCAACTTACAACAAACTAAATTAAATACAAAATTGCATATTTCAATTCTGCATGCAGTGGTACCAACCCCATCTCTCTACGATGACAAATAACGAAGCCACTGTAAAATATGTAATTTATAAACCTACCAAAAAAATGTTACGCGGTCTGACAGAATGGATGTTCCTTCACATAAGTATGGTTTTGACTCATGAGAGACGAGAAATTGACACGAGCAAAGCGAGCGAGTGGAGACTTTAACATCTACGAGGCACGTAAAGAAAGTTGTGATTAGGTTCAGAAAACCTGTGTAACGGTATCAAACTTTTCCTACAAGATAAGATCCCTTGATCTACCAATTGAATTTCAAATTTAAAATAAGACCCAAAAAACAAGCTTCTGGCTATTATCTGGTTGGTCTGGGTAAGTACCTTGCGAAAGGGTATTTTATAACTCTAACATTGTTTTTTCCTACAAAGTACCTGCGGAGGAGTAATCCCAATATCATGGACTTTCTTAATGCCACTCGGCTGTATTGTAAAACTTTGACGTGTATTTGTGATTTCAATCTCGTCACACTTTAATCTCGCTTTTTTTACTTTAATCTCGACTCACAAGTATGGAGAATGTTATGTGATGGGTGAACAAATAGATGTCCAGTCTTTGTGAATGTATCCGTTCTGAGGTCATCCGTTCTGAGGTATCCGTTCTGAGGTCAAATATATCAACGCTAAAACATGACTATTTCTATAAATGTATACTTTTATTTATTTACCACATTCCAACAACTTTACCCAAAATATTTTGTTAGATTACTATTGTCAGTTGTAGTACAATCGTATGTTTAACGAGAATATATAAAAGTGAATAATTTTCCTTATCTTTTGCACACAGTTACAATTTTATTAAACTACCAATAAAATCTCAAACAATGTTTACTTCTGACTTCATATAATATTCTGCTAGTGCCATTTTGTTTTCCACTAACATTGTTGACATATTTTTTCATTGATATTTCCGTGTTCATACTTCACACTCAGGATTGTAAGCTCACTCAGTAAACTAATAACAATTATTATAGACAATTTTTGAAAATGTGTAAGTTGATTTCTAAAATTTAAAAACGCCAAAACATATAAATTGTTTACATAAATATATTTCAAGTTTATCTATAAATAATTAAAGCCCCTACTCAGCTTCAGGAATTATATGTGACTCTGATAGGCATTATCTTCTTTAAATTTAGGAACTGTACTTAACTTGCTTGTTATTTATCGCCCTTTGGTTTTGCTCTAGATGATTCTGGCTTGGTACGTTTATGACTATGATTCACGAATGTCTATGATTCATGCACTCTATGTTAGTGTCGTTATTCAAATATGATATTCGATAATCAATATTTTATATAGTTTAAATGACTATGAAATAAAAAAATATAAATATATTTACATCTTCTAAATCTAATTGCACAAAACTGTTATACGTGTATTATAGTATAGCTTTAGTTGAAAGGAATTAATTTCATACTTGCAGGAAATGAAGAAGAAAAATAGGAATAGTTAGGCAAAGAGTTGAAATAAGTAGATTTGTAACTATTATTAATTATTTTTACATTTATCATTTTTTACATTCATAAAAATAAATAATATTTTCTGAGAATGAATTTAACTTCATAGATTTTCGAACTGATGGCAATCTTGATTAACACAATCTTGCAGTTTTTCTTGAAGAAACTACATAAATGACCGCAAAGACCTTTGTCATTGTAGAGTTCATGAAATGAATCAGAGATGATTTTTTTTTTCAAACTTTCTTGTTATGGGTTTCGATAGAATACTTTCTTGTAAGCAAAACCCCAGAATAAAAGAATCCATTGGTGTTGGATTGTCGGATCGCCGAGAGTGGGTAGTTGAAAAATAACTTCATTTGCCACAATGACTAAATTAATTGTCTATTTTGAGGGATAACAAAAATTTTCCAATATTGTTTTTTGTTAACTTTACTATTGCTCGTCCCATCAAAATAACATGAACCTACAACGTTGAAGGCCAGGTCTTACCAAACTTTGAACCCCGGCTGATTAAGTTTCTTTACAATGGTTTTATCTTAGTTATCCATGGAATTGTAAATTCAGTTATGCCGATTAATAGCTTTAGTTACCTTGAATCAAATTCATCGGACCACAAGACTACAATTTTTCTATTCTATTGGTTTTAACTAACTGTAACCGGCATGTTCATTTTTTAAGTTGTTATTTCCGAGTAGAAATTTTTCTCACCCGGATTTGTTTTGTTTTGATTTTTAGAAAATTTCTTTGATTTTGAAATAGTTTGTTGAGGTGGTTTTTTGATTATTTAGATTTTAGGCTGTGATTCACGTAATAGAACTAACTCGTTAGAGAAAGGTTTTAATTTTAAAACTATTGAAGTATCGAAAAAAGTGAAGGATTTTAAGATATTTTTTTTTTAAATAATGACTAATAATATTTATAAAGTGTTCAAATTTAAAATACTCACAACATACAGTAAACGTAAAATTTATTTTTTCATACATGTCAATATATAGGTATAAATATATTCTTTGAAATGTGTAAATTAAAACATTATAATAAGAAACATAGGAAAAGTCCATTTTCAACTTCAAATTCTGCGATATGGCAAACACTAGAAAATAAAGGAATATTTGACAAAATTACCTATATATTACTAATATTTAAAAGGAACTATGAATGAAGGTTACAAAAATTTTTTTAAAGAACTACTGTTTTTCATTAGTCACTTTCTCTGTTTGAATCGTGCCAATCGCAGTAGATATAAAGTGTCACTGACGTGTGTTCACAGCGTTTTAGTGTATCTCTCCTTCTTTCTATAGCAAAATCTGTATTTCGGTTTTTCTAATTGACAATATTTGAATCTTCACTGATGTCCAATAGAATCCATTGATGTTAAATCAGGTGATCGTCATGGCCAATCAATTAAACAATGACGACCCACCGGGTAAACTTCCAATTATTTAATTCTTTGATACATGTATTATAGTGGGATCGCCCACCGTGGCTAGTTAAAAAATAACTTCATTGAAACAAGGGTCTAACTTCGTTACCTAATTTGAGGAAACTCTAGTCATTAAAAATATTCTTTTGTTTTGTTTTGTAGAGAAAGGTAGATATAGAATTTTAATTCTTTCCAAACCATTGTGCCTGTTATAATCAAACTTTTGTGAGAAAACTTCTTCTTGATATAATTTCCCACTTATTTGATTGACATATAGTTTTAACATTATTAACCCTTAACCAATAGAATTCGGTTTGAATGGGCTTCAAACGTTTATAGCCAAAACAGAGTAGAACTTTTTAAGATGATTACCAATTTACTTCACTTTGTTAAATTATAAAATATTATTATTTTGGTTTTAAGAGCATCTCCACTGACTAGGTAAATTCCGTTTTCATCATGAATGGTTGAATGATCAAAAACATTTGTTGCCTCTTTTGCCTGGAATATATGATACAATATAACAGAAGTTTGTCGGTCTTGAAAAAACAAATATTCACTTACTGAGATGTCCAACAAGCTCATTTTTGATTTTTCTCTTGTACTCCTCAATGTTACAACAAGAGTAACCCTGTACCTTGTCTTCCACTCTTTTATTTATCTTATTTGTGAATATGTATTAATATATGTTTTATTTTTAAACAAAAAAGTTGTATACGGTTTGAAATTTAACCCTTTTAAAACTTAAAGTATCTTCCTTTAAGTAATTGTAAGAGTTTTCTTTATGTTTTATATGTTGCTTGATATCAATCTCATATTTTAAGTAAAATGGTTTATGCGGTGAATAATAAAAACGACGAGAAATGTTTTAATTACATTTTGTACATTATTACCTTATAGTATATAGTAGCAAAGCAAAGACTGCCTTTGTTTCAACACGTTCAACTATTCTCTCTTATTCGTGCTATCATTTCATTAAACAGAACCATAGGAATGCAAGGTAATGTTGCACTGAGTTACATAATTTGTAGTTTCTAGTTACAATGTACAATTCTCGTTTTTATATGACGTCTCTCTGTAACACAAGTTCATCCGAAGCAGTTACAGTGAGAAAATTATTACGTCATTTTAATTTTGTACCTCTTTGTCTTTGCATTATTTTACCTTAAGTTAAGACGCGGTAAATAACGATAGTTGGTACAACGTGTGTACAAGAACAATGGTCATTCATAGTTAAACTAAATTTATATATAAATAAATATTGAACTTTATTCACGTGATTTTTAAAAATAAAAAAAACTTGATGCATTGTCTAAAAAATATCTGTATTAAAGGGAACTCGTTTCAACGACAATGTCACCATCTTAATTGATACGTGACTTACAATAATCAAACTGTAACTAACGTGGTATTGGATTACGTCCCGTATTCTTAGGATGTATGTAGATTTGCGTGGCTTAAGCCTGACACATTTAATGCATTGTAAGGCGTTAACAAATGCCCTTCGTTATTCTAAGTAACCTGTGTAAACTAATACAATATTATTTAAGTTTTACAACATGTATTTACTTTGATACAGAATTTTGAATAGGTTCTAAATCATTATTTATATTACGATATTTGTCAGTGTAAAAAGATTTATTTTATTCAATTGTGTGTATTTATTCAATAGATCGATTTTTCCACGTAATTTTTTTAAGCTGAGTTTAGCCATTGCTGACTCATGAGGCCTATTATATATTAAGTGTCTTTATCTTGTGTCTTAATATGTTTTTTACTTAGCCTATATAACTCAAGGGATATATTTCTCAATTTAGACGATAAATCCTTGATTAATCCTGTTCCTGTTGGAATTCTATCCGTAGAGTTTATTAATATTCGACTAAGAATATTCTCACCTGATGAAGTCTCTATCAGTTTTTTTAACTTTTGTTAATGATTTTTTTTAAACTTATTTAATATTGGTAGAGTATAAGTTGTTTGACACATTTTTGTTGATGGGAAACCCAATTAGTGTTCGTTCGTCTTCCTATTACGTTTGTGTCTAATAATTAATGAAGAAGTTTTTTAATTCATTGACTAAACTTTATTAAGAGATGAAAAGGGACCAACAATTTTAGGCCATTTCTTTTCTATTCATTTTGTCAAAAGCATTTTTATTATGAGCTATGTAGAAGCGTTATTTACAAACAAAATTGTGCCTGTTACTACCATATAAATGTTTTATTAATGAAAAATAAGTTAAAAATTTGTAATATTAAACGTTCAAAATAATATACACTATATGACTGAAGATAAAGCCAACGTTTATAGATACGGAATGTATGGTATTTGTGTTTTTAGGTTCCTATTTGATAATTGATTTATTGTAATCGTGATAATGTGGTCATGTTTAGTCAAACTGATACAAAATAAATATCTTTTATAAATCTTGATTTTATAATTTTAAAACAGAAATATCGTATAATTAAAGAAACCTTTTTTTAAAAATTAATTTCTCTAAACTATCTATAATAGAGATATTTATTTATTACTTATACTCAGAGATACTCATAATTATTGCAATCAAGACAATACTGATAATGATACTGATTACGGATTACTAATTGCATTACATGAATGTAAAGGCAGTTTTCATACCTATTCAATATTAAGATATGTTATCTAACTCTTCATGATTCATAATCTTTTGTTAATTTGAATTGAAAGACCTGATTAATATATTGTAATAGACTAACCAAGGTACTCGTCCACATTTTAACGGTATATGTGAATTTATAATTCAAAAGATTGAGAACGTATATTAATAAGCATAAAAATAAATTCGAATAATATAAATTTATTCTTTTTAAGTACAAAGAACGAAAATTTACCAACATCGTGAACAGGGTTCTGATACTGCAAAAGTTTTATAAAAGTTTAAACAAAATAATTCGAAACAGATATATAGATTAAGTAGGCCCTAACTATTAGAACCAGTTGTGTGTTCATTTGTTTGTATTTATTCGAATATATTATCAGTCAATCAAAATTATGTTATTATAATCTCAATGGATAAACAAAGAAACAGAACAGAAAAAAAAACAAACAAATGAATAAGTAACTAAAATTTTGGAATATATGGAACGAAAAAGACTTTGATAAATACGTGACTATGAGCAGATATTTTGTTTCGATTTTAATGAATACCATCTTCAAATAATTGGCAATTATCTACAACATTATTGATGTAGTCAAATATAATATTTGTTTTCTTAAGTATACATTCTGAAAAGACGGATCAGTGAGTATCAGGAAATAATAAAATATATTTACAGTATTCAAAATTGGTTTATTTAAATTAATATTTAAAGTGATGTCTTAATTTTCTCTTCTAGGATGTAAGACTATATTTTCAATAACATTGAATTACTAATCACTGAGAATTGTGCAACGCTTGTGAAAATGGATTAACAAACTACAGAAACATGTAAGTATCGGTCTTTGATAAACAAGTTGACGTTTAAATGACTATATGATTATTGTTTCGAGTTAAACGGTACATAAGTTGTTTACAATAAAAAGTATTTATTATGCAAATTTTGTGTTTAATTTATTTATTTTCTTTTTTCAATTTTGTCTCAAAACCCATACAAAGAATTGATTATATGAGACAACTTTAAGACTTAAAAAAATACTTTGATAAATTAATACATTTAGTTAACTAAGAACAAAAGATATTTAAAAATTCAAAAATAATGATTGTTCAAATTAATATAGCAACCGATACATTGAAGCATTTTTTTAATATTTATAAGTGTATAATTCGTATTGTCAGCGGCATTTAATTTTTGGTGTCGTTCTTAGTTATGAATATCGATCTCTGGACTCACTTATCTGTAGTAAGAATATGAAAATCCTGTGGATTTTAGGTGCTGGAACAACACGTTTCTTCGTGAAGTCTTGGGTTATTCCCCTCTCTTTCACTTTTCAGTTCCAACGAAAATATCTCTCTCTTCAAGCCAATTCTTGTTCTCATCCGAATCTTAGAGTATTCAAAACCGAGTCCCTATTTTTAAAAGTTGTTTTCATCTTTTTTAAAAGCAATAATGATGACTGCAAGGTTTTTTGCAAAAACACCTAAATACCATGAAATATGTTGTATTTATTCGTAGAATATTGATAATATAGTTGTATCAAAGATATGGTAAATGAATGGTTATTATATTACTATCGATACATATTGCAATACTGTCCCCACTTTTGTATTTAAAACTACAAATTTTAAAAATTCCTAATATTTAGATGGTTTACTTTGGTACTCATATATTTTAACAGATTAAATAAATTAGTTGTTATTAATTTTATTTGTCCTATGATATTTTAAATGTAATAATACAATCTGAAACATTGTATAATATAATTTAAATTTACCCGTTATTTGAGCTACACATTATTTAATGCTAATTTTTGAATTTAGTACTATTAATATCAGATTAATAATTTATTCAATTTATCATATTTATTTTATATGAATAAAATAATAAAATTCATTCAATTTTAAAAGAAGACAAGAAGTCAGTCAATGTTATTATAACAATAATTGAGAAAGAGACAGTATATTTAGATAGGAAAACACAGTCGTTTTAATGTCTTTATTTAATAATTAGTATTGTTGTTGTCTACGCATTATAACAGTATATAGTCTACATATACATGTTAATGTATGTCGTAAAGCAAGTAAATAATTATTTAATAGTTTTATTAATAATCTTCCAAGAAATTTGCAAAATTTAATTTGTTTGATGATAGGATACTGTGGTTTCACGGCTATTTACTCTGATTTTCCTTATTGGCATAGTTAACATTCACGGCATTTCAAACCCAATTTATGTACACTGTATCAAGGTCTGCGATTTAGAGGCAATACTTAGAGAAGGTTGTGTAAAGGGAGTCGTTCACATTTACCTTCTGTTTTTTAAATTCAATTTAATTTATTTTATTTCAATTCAATTTATATATAAGTACGTGCTAAATTAAAACCGGAATAAGTCGCATTGGAATAGGAAGAGTACAATTTTCATACGTTAAATGTTAATATTAAATCTTTACTAATTTTATAGAACTTAAATAGTCTACCTCTTCAAGTAGTGTAAGCCTAACTATAATACACATAACCGAATAGATCTATACAGATATTTTACTTCATTTCTTTCAACTTAGTAATTGCTTGTTATCATATTTTTTACATTAAATAAATAAAAAAACTATAAATTGTAAAATAAATAATGTAAATGAAAGTTTAAATGCCTTAAATACTAATGTAAATCACCAAATTGGTTCTATATATGTTGTTTGTAATAGCCTTATTATTTAAATAAAACATTTCAACACGGTGCAAAATAAAAACTGTACACGAAACCACGAGTAAACTTTCACAATGATATTATTATGTATATCATTACCTTAAATTGTTGAGTACAAATAAAAAGTTAGCTTTTTTAAACACTTCTAACTGTTCCCTCTTGTTTTTTTCTATAATGTCATTAAACAGATCTTTACGAATTCAGAACAAAAAAATGCAGTTCATCATAGTTAGTAGATGACAATGTAAATATTACATTTTTTATTTCAATACCTCTTTCCTTGGTAAAGTTCTGACGTTAAGGGTGTTAACAGTATTTGAAACTTTGTTCCTTTCTTGTTATATTATTTCTCCTTGTCCTTATGCTAAGGTGTTTTAAGTTAAATCGCTGATAATAATGTCACGTTAGTACAATTTAGGTACAGAACATGTATTTATTATTGTGATAATAAGTTTATACATTTTAAGAAAATTGTTTTCTTGAATGTTTGCTTTAGAAAACAAAAACTAAGGTCAATACATTTTAAAAATATTGCTTTTTTAAATATTGTAATTATATCTTTATTCTTCCGAAATTACTCAGAAACATTGTGATAATGGTAAACCTTCTAAGGGATTTTTATTATTACGAAATATTCATTCTCTAGGAACAGTAAACCAAGCCTGCGAAAGATGTCTATTTGTCCTTTCTTTATCTTACCCATTAAAAAAATACTGGAAGTTTCATAAATATCTAGTTTAATTTGGGTTCATTTTCTTAAGAAAGGATTTAATTTTGAAGCAAGACTATGTAAAATTGTGTTCATATGCTCAGGAAGATGATCAAGTATTGAAAATTGTCATGACTTGTCTTTAAAAAAATTAAAATAGACTTTAATTTTCAAGTGAAGAATTATGACAATTTCCATAAAGTTTTCTTTTTTATAAATATTTAATAAAGATATTTAAGTTGTTTAAACTTAATATAACTCTACACTAGGTGAATGATCAAATGTGCTGTGTTTCGGTCTACGAATCCAATTCACTTTCAACAGAGCATTAAAGTGAAAATATATTTTTTTTAAAACAATTTTATTTGACATAAATTGTATAAAGGGAAAAGACATATTTATCCAGTCCAGACATAAAATAGTATCTTCTTCAAAATTGATTTGTGATTCGTTAAGCGAGCTCGAGCTTAAACATAAACTTAAATTTAAATCGTAAACATTATTAGTATTTTTCAATATTTCATTTATTTATTTTTTTTACTGTAACTCCTTGATAATGCATCACCTCAGCGTTGAAATCATCTATTAATTAAACTATTACTTCTCTTCAATTAATTACTTATCATTGTTTAAAAGTTGAAAACAAATGTTCAAAATACTCAACTACAATCATTGTTTAAACGTTTCATTCTTTTGAAGTGAACGTCAATGTTAATAACTTTCTTGTTTTAAATAATTAGTTTAACATTTTCCTCGTAAATATTCATCCCTCTAGCAAAAGCTGGAGTAGATAAGTCACGATTAAGATATAAAGCACAATGTTAAATGATTGTACTTGTTGTCATGGAACATAAATCATTATTTCGATAATCTAACCCTGGGCTTAATTTGAAATCTGTTGCAATTAGCGTAATATTAGCTTCTAATAGTTTTGTTGTCTTTTATCTACAAGCCAGTACATTATGTGCATTTATAATGTTCTCCTGCTATTAAAAGGATTTTTTTTTTAAATTACTTGACAATGTTTAGGAATGTATTCAGTTTAGGAACAAATCCCGTCTTTATATAAAGACACCGAGTAACTCTATTGTAAACATGGATCGTTTAAAGATATCTAACAGTTTCTACAAATCCAGAACGATATTACTTAATTCCGCGTTATTATATTCAGGAAAAAATCCCTTCAGAAAAGTAAAAAATATATTACTTATACGAAAAAACTCATATTTTATTATTTCATTTCTTGTTTGTGTAGTGAGTGGATATATAAAGGGGTGTAATTTTACATTTCCCCCGTTTTTAAAAATTTTAGTTCTGATGGACAACGTTTATAACGAAGGTGGGTTTGAAACAATTAATTATATAACGGAGGTGATTAAAATCTCTAGTAAATTCCTGATCGTATTTCTCACAATTCATGTTTTTAAGCTTAAGAAACCAGAAAACGGATATTTGTACCAAAACATCATATGATATATTTACTTAACGCATTACTTTCTCTTTTCAACGTATTTGGAAAATTATAAAAAATACAACAATCATACCTAAAAATAGCTAAATAGTGTATAGCTTATAATGTTTACTGCCAAGTGCATTTTACATGGATTGTTTGTTAAAGTAAGCAAGTCAAATCAACAAGTCGTATATCTTCGAATTTCAATTGTTGATAGAACTCTAACGACATTATGTGAACAAGAAATGTATTTATTACACTATAACTTTTATTATGTTTACTTATATACAAATAATGTTTAATATAATTGAAATACAAATGGTTGTGCTTAGAATTATATCCAGTTTCATTTATTAAGAACCTTAAGAAGGAAATGCTTATGGTATTAAACATTCTTTACACATTTTTCATGAAGCTAAAAAATATTGTACCACACATACTCCTATTGTATTAAAACGTAATTTTCTACGGTTGTTGTATGATTTGTGCAATTTAAAGCTTTTAGAATGTAGATTCTGAATGCATTGAATTGTCGGTAACTAAAATGAACGTTTGTTATCCGTAATAATAACAAAGCATCATGTTTTGTTAATATGTTTTATTATATTTTGTATATATGAAAAATACTGTTCCGTAGGTTTATGTACTTTAGTTTTAATTTAAATTTTTCCTCTAGAATTCTATTCACTTCGTCATAAATATCTGTAAAATATTGCATATTATTTATCTCTTGTTTATTTAATACAGTTTTAGTTTCATATGAAAAATCAATGTAATATTTAATACTCCTACTTAAAGAAATTCTGTTTTAATCCCTTATAAAAGGATAAATCGTTATAATGAGTGTATGTTAAAATATAAGCATGTTTATATATATATATATATATATATATTTAAAAAAATGTAAATTATTATTTTATATAGTAATGTTAAAATTAAACTTGTACAAAAGAAATGTCCTAACAAAGAGTAGTATTAATAACAATATTTTTGCTGTACTACTTTTGTTACTTTTTATAATTTCTTAATACAGTTAGAGAGTTTTTCGTTTTTTTATTTACGGATAAAATACAAATATGAATTGTAATTTTGATAAAATTATTTTAATATTTGGTCAATTGTTATATTCAAAGCCATTTATCCATTACATGAGACAACTTTAAGATGTGCAGTAGTTAAACAGTGGTTTAACTAATGCATTACTTTTATAAGAGCACAAATCTTTAATGTCATTACAATTCCAGAATATTATCCCCCCACTACATAACTCTTTTAGTTATACAAGGATGTATTATAAAATTATTGAACTTTAACGAGTATTTAAATGTTCTCTATAATAGGAAATGCTTTATATTATTCTACGACGTTTAGCTATGTTTGTAGAATTATCGCCATTTTATGAAGAGAACTGAGGACCACATTGTTAATATGTAACACATAAATAAAAATATCTGATTTAGTATTAACTGCGTCTACCGAATGGAACGATATTATATATATATCCGACAATTGTTTTTAAAATATCACTTCCATAGAAGAAACATCTTATTTTATTTCTTAGTTTAACAATTTATTGCTCATGATTCTTTTAGAATCTCTCATATTGATTCATATAGCCTATTTACAAACACGTAATCATGTTTCGTGAAAGAAAGGTTTGGATGCTTCATGTTTTGTTTTATAATTTAAATTTTATTATCGAAAATGTATACACATAAGAAAGGTTGAAATAATAGATATATGTTATGATGAGGGTGTTGAATATTTCTTTTGACACTTCTAGTCGTATTGTAAATAGAATAATTAAGGAGGTATGAACTACCTGTTATAATATGATATTGATATACGGTCCTTTTAATCTCTTGATAATTACAAAGAATATGATATTTGTCTACAGATTTAAGAAACATCATTCATTTCATTCATAATTCCTAACTCAAACATAATGGTAATAATCACGCATAACGCTCAACAATTCCTTTTGAAATTCATCAACAGTTCCTATTGTGTAATTTCAAAAATTTTGATGGCAATTTTTTTTTTGATACAACACAAATAAAAATTTCTTCTGTAACTGTTCTAAAAAATCAATGTATTATATTGTTTATTGAGATTAGGCAACGAAAACAAATTTCATATTTGATCAGGCAAGCACTATTATTTCTAAATTTATTTTAGTAGAATAAAATACCAGACACAATCTCTACAATATCAATTTACTTTGATTTTCTCTTCTCTCTTAGTTGATATTCAGAAATGTTCCGTACTCTGCAAACCCAATTTACATGAGCAGTATGCCAAAGTGTTTTATTTTGTTACAATACGAATGAAGGAGAACATAAAGTTGAGACAAACTTTTACAGTAATCGATTACTGTGTTTTGTTTACAAGACGGCTTTTGTAATCAGATTTTAATAAATAAATTGTTTTTAATATAACAATACATGATAAATTTCCTGAAATATACGAGTTAATTTTAAAGAAATCTTCCTTGAAATAAAAACTAAAATGTTTAATAGTCTTACATATTGCAACTCAGACAATGGAGCTCTAGTAGTGATTATAAAATTTATTTAAATAAATATAACAGTATTTTAAAAACTTTTCAAAATTATTAAATATTATCCTACACTAGACTTGTGAAAAATATTTTTATTGACAAAATAGTTTACTGTTAACAGTTTTACTTCCTTGAGATGTTTTATCTACATAAATAGTTTTAAAAATACATTATGTTGAGAATCTTTGTTAATATTAGCGTATAGTATTTTTTAAAGTTATCATATTTTGGAGTTTTTGGAAGGTAATACATTAAGTACTGTATCAAAGAACACGTCCCTCTCCGTTCGTCCGAATAACATACTAAACCCTACCGCCGTTATGGCAATCCAGATATTTCAAGGCTCTTCACAGTGCCATCTTCCTGGATTAGTTCATGAAGAGCTAGGTTTATCATCACCTACACCAGTCTTGATCTCTGCGGTAGTCTCTTTTATTTCTCATCAGGATTTTGTAACGCAATTCCAATCATCAGGGATTAATGCATTCCGCATATGTTCAGAGCATCACAACGTTTCAAAATTTTAAGTAAGTGTCTATCATGGAATTGTCTACCAAGCATTGACAATAGTTCGGCTTTATCATATTTTAAAAACCCTTCCTGGTAGGTTTAAAAATTACCATGCCCTGTAATGCCTTCTATTGTGGTGATTGGCCTCTACTTTCCTGCCGATGGACCACTTTTTTACATCTCGGTCTGCAGATTGGTTCGAGATACAACTCAACTGACACCTCTCTAATACTCACATCCCTTTATTATTTCAATTAATACTTCTTTAACTGGGATCAATTGATCATATTAAAATTTATAAGGCCATCGGCGACTATAGCTCTCACTAGTGAAAAGAAATCTACAGGAGGGACACATGGCAATACCAGGACAGCACTCTCTGGTACCATACGGTGAGCAGACATAATTCGTAATGCAACCCTTAAATGAAATAATTGATATTATTTTAGTCAATACCGAATTACCATCCTACGATGTATATAAAATTTTGGTTTGAGTACTATAAAAAAGGAGCCTTTTTTCTCCTTTCTAGGCCTACTAATGTTGGACATGATCCTTATGAAGTTATATGTATGAAATATTGTATTTCATGATTATAATTTTACGTGTTGTAATTATATAAATTTGAAGTATATAATTTAATCATTTTGTAACTATAATGTAATACATGATAATGTCTTTATTTTCATGTAAAAGACGTATCGGATCAGATAATTGTATAAACGTGAAATAGGGTTAAATTTAAGCTTATTTAAAGTTTAAAATAAATTATTTTGTTCCAATGCTCATGCAATTATATTTTAAACACATGAATAAAATGTTACTACAATTTACACCTAGGTTCCACACTATATAAAAAATTGTTTACTTACTACGATTATACCCTAACTAAGTCATACACTTTCATTATATAAAACCATTATATTCAGAATAAAATGTTCACAGTCCCTTGTGTGTAACTATATTCTTATTATACTATGAATGGAATCGTATGAAATGGGAAACAACGGTATGAACGTCTGCCTTCATAATTAAAATGCAACCACTATTACCATTGTATTTTATACTATCTCCCATGAACTACAAACAATATAAAATGGAAGTGTTTTAGATATTTTAAGTTTTCATAAACTTTTCCGTGAACGTACAACGCATATATGGACGTTTCACAATATATTAGAATTTCGTGTGAGGTACACATTTAAAGTAAAGACTAAAGCTCTGTATAATAAAATAAGTAATACGGTACTTTTTTCGAATATGGGTGTGCTTTAAATAGTTTATTTTAATATGTGAAAAATATAAGCTTTAAAGGCATGTGCAGTTATTGCTGTTACAACATATAATTTATGTTAAGCGTTGGGGAATTTTTTTTTTTAAAGTTAGAGTGGTTTTGGGTTAAAATATGTTGATTAAGATTTAGTACAATGTTAAAACAAAACAAAAGATTACTTTAAAAATAAAAATACTAATTCCCAAACAATAAATGAAACACTAACACAAGGTTGAATATTGGTCTATAACCCTATGAGGATGAGGCTATGTTAACGAAAAGTACAAAAGGCTTTATTATATCACACACGAAACTTTCAAACGATAAATATGTTAGTTTTTATTTGTTATTTGTGGATTATTTATTTCATACTGTTAATAACCACAAGGCTAATTGGATGTTTGTGAAAGTTAAATCATCGTTATTAATACGATTGAGTAAGGGTCTGAATTTGAAAGTATTGTGAATCTATTAGACTATAAAAAAGTAGCTTCCCTCCCTAAGATTGGGTGTAAAGCAGTGATATGTAATATACCTGGTGTTCAAAAAGTCTGGAAACCCCTTAATATTTATTTTATTAATAAACGCAGAACAATGAAAATCTAGAATTACGTCCTCAATGTAGCTACCGACTTTTTGCTCATTTTAACTGTCTTTTTTTTCGTTTTGGGGGGACGTCCTGTAGAAGAAGTCTAAAAAATCTTAAATGTAAGCATAGGTCGAATTATACCACATTTTAAAGGTCTTTGTTAGAGGAACACATTGTCGCAATCCCGACTGAAAAAGAACCATTCGTTTGTAAATGGCAGCCTCTTAGAGTTAGTTTGATTTGAATGCAAATTCAATGGCAAATTTTTAGTAAGCTTTAGTTTAGATTACAATTTCACTTAGTGAGACAGAGCAAATAACCATTCTGATGCTGAGGGGTTATGGGGATAGAACTCGTTCATATGAGGAGGTAATCCGCTTGTTCAATGAAACTTCCCCCAATTGTCCACCTATTCAAAAATCAACAGTGTTGAAGACCGTACAGCGTAGTTCTGTAACAGATCGGTCAAGATCCGGACGGCCAAAATCATCAACCAATGCGACCAACCAATGACACCACTTCGAGCACTTTCTGTAATACCTTCGAAGGTTTGTTTATTTTTTTATAATTATTATTGACTTGCAAAGTAAGTAATTAAAACATAAACAACTGACATACTGTCTGTTCAATTTTATTAATAATGATAATTGTCCCCAATTCCATCTGTGCACTCCTAAAGTTTTTAAACAACTAAATCGACCATTACTGATATTTCCTATCCTTCCACACTCTAGTTGTGAAATTCCCATAGCTAAATTACTAACATAACCAACACGGTTGAGTATTCATTTCTGCCTCTTAATCTTCGCAACGTAAAGTTAACAAATTATAAAATGCTGTCATTTCCAAACGAATGGTCCTTTTTAAGTCGGGTTTTAGGCAATGTGTTCCTCTAACAAAGACCTTTAAAATGTGGTATAATTCGACCTATGCTTACATTTAAGATTTTTTAGACTTCTTCCACAGGACGTCCCCCCAAAGTGAAAAAAGACAGTTAAAATTAGCAAAAAAGTCGGTAACTACAGTGAGGACGCAATCCTAGAGTTTCATTGCTCTGCGTTTATTAATAAAATAAATATTAGGGGTTTCCAGACTTTTTGAACACCCGGTATATATGATAAAACTTACTAGTTTGGAGCAAGTATGTTTGTCTGTGTTTATTGTGTTAATAGTTTTTTCTCCCTACGCGAAATGTGGTCCTAACAGCATATATTTAGAGTTAATGGCTGTTGAAAACAATTGATGTCAATATTTAGTAGTTTTATTACAAATGTAATTATAAAGTTAAAATGTTCGAAGCGTTACCATATTGGTGTTTCAAAGTTATTTACTCTGATTTGCCTTATTCGCATAGTGTAACAAAGTTCGGCCTTTTTGATGCATACTTAAGAGAAGGTTGTGTAAGTAGGGCCGTTCTCATTTACCTTCTGTTTTTAAATTTCATGTATAATTTAATAGAGAACAACGCGGTAAATTAAACAATATTATCTAAAAATGAACTAAATTGTCATGAGATAGGACGAAAAGAATTTTATTTGATTAAATAAGAATATTAAATCTATAGTAATTTGATTATCGATGAGAATGAACATTTTTCAGATCTCATATAACCTATAAGTAACTATAATACGTATAACCTATAAGGTCTATACAAATTGTATACTTCATTTATCTTCATCTCAGTTATTGATTGTTATTATATCTTTTACTTTGAATATAGTTGAACATTTTTTGAGTACAAAATAAATACTCTAAATGAAATTTCAAATGTCCTAAATCCTTGTGTAAATCTACAAATTTGCCCTATAATTTGTTTATTATTAAATTTTATTACTAAATAATAAAGTTTAATAAGGTACAAAATAAAAAACTTTACATAAAAACAGAAGTACAGTTACACATACATGTGTATATTATCACCTTATTTTCCAGTACAAAAGAAAGGTTAACCTTGTTTCAAAACTTCCAACTGTTCCCTCTTTATTTTATACTATAATTTCATTAAACAAGTTAGTGGAAATGCAATACGAATAATTTTCAATAGAGCCACATAGTTTGTAGTTTCCAATTACAATCTAAAAATCTCATTTTATGTGACACGTCTTTACACATGTTCTGTTAAGAAGGCACTTAACAATATTTGAAACTTTGTTACTTTCTTGTAATATTCTATATTATTGTCCTTATACTAATATAATTAAATTAAACCGTGCGGAAAATAATGTTATGTTAATAAATCTTAAGTATAGGCAAAACCATCATTATTGTGAAAATAAATCGACATAATTTAATATGAATTTTTTATTTATTGTGAAGAAAATAATTAAAGTAAATTTAACTGAAAAATAAAAGAAAATAATAATGACATTTGTACAAAATTTAAATTGTAACTAAATGAGTCAGCATAACGATATGTTCATTAATGGGGTAAATAGAGGAAAACACCATTTGAATTGGATACGTCTCTGTGTGTTGGTCCACGAATCCATCTTACATAATATAGAGAATATATCTAATTAGGACAAAGTTTATAACAGAAATATCAATATATAACAAA
Organism: Aphrophora alni; assembly: GCA_963513935.1. Classification (NCBI taxonomy): domain Eukaryota; kingdom Metazoa; phylum Arthropoda; class Insecta; order Hemiptera; family Aphrophoridae; genus Aphrophora; species Aphrophora alni. The sequence continues at coordinate 39,485,962 of OY740768.1, forward strand.
TATATCAAAATATTTCAAGATATATAAATGCAACAACTGAATAATGTATTGTCAAAGGACTTATGTCAGTGTGCGAAATTTCATCTCTTTATGACGATGGGAAGTGAAATAAATTATTCTTTAAAAATTTTATAACATCAAGTTAAATATAAGCATGTAATAATACAAAAATGACAAATAATCATATCTAAAGAGGTCTAAACAGTCGATATGTTTATGGTTTAATGAAATGTAATAGGTTGAAAGTTAAACTACCCAAGTAAAATCAACATGTAACACACCGTCAAATTAAATTGTTAAATTAGAACTCTAACAACTTTACATAAGAAATATGAAAGGGACTTATTTCAATATGCCTTTTATTATGTTTACTTACATGAAAGTAATGTATAATATACTGGAAACACAATAAGCTGTGTTTACAGTTTTACTCACTTTGGTATAGGAAGAATTTCCAGAAGGGAAGAGCTCCATAAATTAAACATTCTTTATACACTTATCATGAAACAGAACAATATTGATGAAGTCATACTGCTTTTGTATTTCCATTACAACTTAATGTACATAAACGTGTGTATGATTTGAACGATTTAAAGCTTTTATAATGTATATTTTAAAGGTAATGAAATTTTGATAACTAAAATGAACAATTATTTTCAGTATTATGAAAAATATTAGATTTTAGGTATGTTTTATTGGCAGATATAAAACTGTTTTATTCGATTCAAAAATAATATACCTCAATAACGTAATAGGATATATATATATATATATATATATATATATATATATATATATATATATATATATATATATATATATATATGACAAAGCGATGGAATGAGTGTATAGTAAATAGTGTAGTTAATTATATAATCTTATTTTTTTCTCTTATAACGTATCAAATATTTGTGATTTTTATTTGTTGAGGAAAACTAATATTAACTATTTAAGACATTTACAAAATTTAAAATTCCACCATTGATTTATTTAGTCCTAATTTTAATTGGTAAATAGTTTCAAAATATTATTAATTTCGTGTTATTACAATGTGCATTTATATTAATTTTTAATACTCATTTAGCAAACATTAATTCTCTAACTGAATGTATGTATTTAAAAATACAATATTGAAATACGTTCAAATCACCAAATACTACTCTATGCCCAAGTCTACTGAAGTAAAATAGCCGGCAGAATCTTCAGCCTTTAGGGTTTAGAGCAATTTACTTTGATTTGCTCTCCACTCCTATTTAATATTCAGAGACGTTCTGTACTCTGCAAACCCAATTTACGTGAGCAGTAACTGGAGTTTTATTTCTTGTACAACACGAATGAATGCAGAATTTAAAGTTAAGTAAATCAAGAAAACAATTTACCGGTTTGTTTTCTTCCGAAGTTGATGAACGTTAAACATTGATGTAGCAATATATTACATTTTAGTATGTGTGTGTTGATAGAACATGTTTAGTTTTACAACCTCATTGCTGGTACAATTTACATATACTTAACACATTCGCATTTAGATCAAATAGAAGAAAAACAATTTGAGATATTGCTATATACTAAGATTGATAAAATTTAATTTGAGGCTATGGAATGTCAACCGATCTTTCTCATTGGACTGATGATATGTTTGTCAGTTCCGATTAAATAGGTAATTTGTGCCCTATTTTTCTGAGATCCGCTTTCTTTAAAGGGCTGTACGGTCTTCAACACTGTTGATTTTTAAACAGGTGGTCGATTAGGGCAAGTTTCATGAACGAGTTCTATCCCCATAACCACTCATCGCCAGAATGGTTATTCGCTCTGTCTCACTAAGTGACATTGTAATCTAATGTAAAGCTTACTAAAAATGAATATCACAAACTAATGTAATATGTTGTCAACTAATAAACCAGTCAGGGTGCATAGCTTAACATGTACGAGAGAGGAGATCGGACAAACCACAAAGGTCAGTGGGTCTGTGGCTATCAATAATCTGAATTAGCAAGTAATTAGTTTTGCCAAGAACGTTATTTGCCATTGAATTAGCATTAAAATCAAACACATTTTAAGAGGCTGACATTTCCAAACGAATGGCCCTTTTTCAGTCAGGATTGCGGCAATTTGTTCCTCTAACAAAGACCTTTAAAATGAGGTATAATTCGACCTATGCTTACATTTAAATTTTGAAGTGAAAACTTCTATTGGCGCGTTCGGTACTTTTTGGAATGGACTCTTTCAATAGAAATCGCGTCACGCACACTACCGTAATCTCGTCACGCACCGTACCGTACCGTAATGCAATTTTAATATATATATATATATATATATATATATATATATATATAGATAACGGATACGCGCGCACAGCGTATATATAAACTCATATATCTACGAAAATTATTGCACAAACTTTCTCACATACCCATATATATTAAAACAAAAATCTACAAAATATTTGGCACTAAATTTCTCACATACCCATACGTATTAAAACCAAAAATCTTATATTGCACTAACTTTCTCAAACTCATATACATAGTCAAACTAAAATCAATGCAAAAATATTGCACTAACTTTCTCAAAATTGGCATACATAGTTAAACTAGTACAAATGAAAAAATATAGCACAAACTTTCTCACATACCCATACATATTAAAACTAAAAATCTACGAAAAATATTGCACTAACTTTCTCAAACTTATATACATAGTCAAACTAAAATCAATGCAAAAATATTGTACAAACTTTCTCACATACCCATATATATTAAAACTAAGAATCTACGAAAAATATAGCACTAACTTTCTCAAACTCATATACATAGTCAAACTAAAATCAATGCAAAAAATATTGCACAAACTTAAGTTTTCACTTCTAACGTGTGGTCTTAAGCACACCCAATATACATATTTTTTAAGACTTCCTCCGCAGGACGTCCCCCCAAAGCGAAAAAAAAAGACAGTTAAATTGAGCAAAAAGTCGGCAACTACAGTGAGGACGTAATCCTAGAGTTTCATTGTTCTGCGTTTATTAACAAAATTAATATTAAGGAGTTTCCAGACTTTCTGAACACCCGGTAGAATTATTATTATTTTTTTAATTGTTTCAAATTCAAATAATTAAGTTAATTTCTAAATATCAGTCCGTTTTCGTACCTAAAAACAATAGTTTTCGACTACACCAATAAACTTCTACATCATCCTTAGAGATTCAACGTTTTTGGTAATTTTAGCACCAATAAAATCTACATTTTAAATGAATAATTAGATACTTTAAGATTCAAAATAACTACATACACAGTAAGATATAATGTTGACTAACCCATTACATGAAAACAATTGACAATCTTAATAACTATCTAATTAAAAGGAACTTTAGTAAAACTTTGTAAGTTAAGTTTTAATAGTCGTAGGATAAAATCTGGAAGTCGATTGAAAAAAAGTTTGTTTGAAGTACATCACGGTCTTGATTGAGTTCAATAAGAAACTTAGCTCATAATTTTTTTTTTTTCAGATTGGTGATTAACACATATATTAATATATAAAATAGAAATATAAACACAAGTGAAAAAAAATAAGATTATGAAAACCAATCATCTCAGCACATCAAGGGCGTGGCCGAGTTATAAGTCAATATACAAATGTAAATATCTCATTTATTTTATTTTTATTTATCTATCAACAATGTTGCTAAACATTCTGATTAGTCACTGGCCTTACGAAATGGAATTCTGTATGAAACCATATTTATAATAAATGCATGTATATTATTGTTTAAATATTTAAACATTTGTAGTGAAATAGTTATTATAATGTATATTGTTGAATTTCTTTTAATCTGTTTAGATGAATAAATTAAAAGAAAACCTAATATCTCTAAAATATTGAATTGAAGTATCTGGGAAAATTAAAAAAACAGTTGTTATGTATCATTTTCGTGTATTTGGACTTTTGGGATGCACTGTTGCGTCTTTGTTGTAGACATATAAATATGTTTAAATGATTTAATTTATTATTTTTCGGTTTACAAGTGTTTTGTTACTTTCGCCCTACAATAACTTTCGTAAGAAAATTTCCGTTAATTATTTTTATTTGATTTATCAATATTATGTTTTTACGAAGATTTCATTTTTTAAATAAATTTTTAAATATACATGCAATACATATATCGATTTCTTTTTTATTTAAATTTTTTAAATGTTAACAAAAACTTTATATATAAAATATAGAATACGTTATTAGATTCGTATAAATTAACCTGTTCATTTCAAACAACATGCATATCAGCTAGGAAGGTCCTGGGAAATAGTTTTACATCAGGTTTTATGAAAGATTGAGGACTCGATGCTTTAAAGAATACTGTGAATACTATACTATGAAGATTAATTTAACTAGGGTACAATTCTCGACATCCACGGTGCGTTTGATAATAGCGCTTATGAATAAATCAGTGGCAGTTAAAAAACGGGGTTAGAAAGAACCACTTGCAATTGGCTGGGGTCAATTCTCTGGAGTAGAACAATACTAGCAACCCAGTACGGAGATGAACTAACTGGAGATGAAGGTGGTGAGAGGTACTCCTCAAGGGGGTATTATCTCACCGTTACTGTTGCTCCTTTACATGGTCACCGTCACACTGACTCCTTAAAAACCAGGCTAAACTGACTGAGTTTTTTAAACGTTTGTAGACGACATTATGGTGACTAAAAGAAAATTCTGAAATGTTCTAGGATATCAATTGAAGGGATGAATAAAAATAATTTGAATCTAGTGTGGGGAGGGAGGTCTGACTTGGCCAAGACAAATTTAAATACAGGTACAAACAAAATAACTTTCTGAGTAGGTCAAATATCTGGAATCATTCTGGATAAAACCTTTACCTGGTGCAAACATGAAAATGACTTAATACAGAAATCAATTAGGTTACTTGTGGTCTATAAGAGTCTTTTATGTGAAAATTGCGGACTCCTTCTAGCTATGACTTATTGACTTTATGAGACGGTAATCAAAGTTCAACCACAATATGCTGCCCTGGTTAGGTGGATAAGAACCCATCTAAAGGTTGCCATGCGCAAGTTGGAAAGATTACAAATGTTGACCTGCTGTGTATCTAAGGGATTTTTAGAATTACGTCTACAGTAATAATATAAATTTTGTTATTATCACCGAGAATACAATCAAGACACAATCGAATATTCTAATATGCAGAATGTTCTTAATATATATCTCCAGATAACTGGAAATTATTTCTAATATTATAAACTTATAAAAATATACAATTTTATGTTGCGTTTTATTTAAATCCTGTTTTTTTTTGTTTTTTTTTGCACGAAGAAATTATGAATTAAAATATAAGTAAAATTAACCTTGTAAAACTACTAAAATTTCAGTGTTAGTTTAAAAAAAAAATTAATCAACAACTGATACAAACGTGTCACCAGTCCATTTAGGGAGGTAAGTATATATTTTTATTGCCTTAAGTCTAATGAGTTTGTGTTTAAAGTTATTGAGTAACGCTTGTGCAAAAGTCCTTCGTTAAATCAAAGAAACAATCAAACTTTGATAATTCTCTTTTAAATGGGTACCACATTATTACTTAAAGTTACACAAAATATGTACAATTGGAATCTTTACAAATAAAATGTATATGTTGTGAATATTTATGTTAATTTTTTAGTTGGGACTCTAGCAAAGAATTACATAAGATGATTTCAACATATAAAGAGTTAAAAAAAATAGTAGTTGAGAAACACAAATCCTTAGTCCCATTAACTTTCGCTCTGAATTTCGGTATTAAATTAAACTTAGTTCTCTAAATCTAGGTGTAATATAAAGTTTCGTAGTGTTATTACAGGCTAATACATTATGCGCATTTAAAATGTTCTACTGATATTAAAAGGAAACATTTGAAAATATTTTACGACGTTCAGGAATGTATGAACAATTTCCGTCATTTTATGAAGGTACTGAGTACCTCTACTGTAAACATTTCCCGCATAAAGATATCTGACTATGTTTTAACTGCCTCTACAAATCCATTAGGATATAGTTTATTTATTTCCACTTTATATTCTACCAGTATTCCTTCCAAAATGTAACAATAGTTATACCTTTAAGTTTAAAAAATGCTTCATTCATTTTTACTGTTCTTTTGACAATCCTGTAGTACCATAGCTGAATATATACCTTTCGTCGTGTAGTATTGGGTAACAACAACCCCCTCATTCATATTTTCCTTCATAGCTCCGTGTTTTAACCAACTCTTGTTCTCGTCCGACCCTCGCCCAAATAGAATATTCGAGAACTTCTTTTAAAAGCGATTATAATGACTGTGACGTTTGACAATTATAAAAATAGCCTACTATCAAAACAGTAGTCGTATTGATAATAATTTCATAACGTATTTGAATCAAAGATAAGCTAAAGAAATGATTATTATATCATTACAGATACGATTTTACATATAAAACATAAATATTAATCCGGTTTTCTGTTTCCCCTTTTCGAGTTAAAACTGTAATTTTGCAAATTATTAAAACGAGGATTATTGAATTTAGTAGCCTATTTGAATATTTCTGCGGGTTTTTAGTAATACATCGCAACATTTTTAATTGGTATTGCCAACCAAACCTCAATTTTATCTTCCTCTATGGGCAATAAATTTAGCTGACCTGTTTTAAATTATAATGTATAAAATAGCGACGCCAACGTTTTTTAAAGATAAGTAATCAAACAATTAAAATTAATACTTTATTTGTGAATATACAATTTTTCGTTATTAAGATTTTATTGTGCATTATTAAAAAATAGGTAAAATTATGGCCAAGAAATAGATTTATTATATCAACAATAATAAATTACATACCAACGTTAAGCATAAATAAAATACTCGTTTCAACAATACCTATAGAAGTGTTTTTTACAAGTGCATAAGAAAATAAATACACAAAAATGAGAATGTAAATAATTTATTATATTTTCATAGAAATTCAAAGTAAAAGAATCGAGATAATAAAAACAATCTGAACTTATAAATATTTATTGTTATTTTAAGATGTCGATTTATACATTCAACACAAAAAGTGTTTTTTTTTGTTTGTTTTTTTTTTAAATTTATAATTGTTAACACTGAAGAAATATTGCTGTTAACAAACAAATGGTTGGTTTTCATTGTCCAAATGCGAGTATATTCAGTTTAAAAATCGCCTCAATTCAATATTCATGGCTATAATTACATATAAACAATGTATAGAAATAAAAGTAATGTTAGTGCCCGCTTCTGACTTCGTAACTAAAGCACACTACGTTTTCTCTTTCCCACTATCTGCCATGAATAATAAGCGTAATTAATATAAAACTGTTGTGGTCGAGAGACTCTGACCTAATTTGATGTTACTCTGAACCCATAGGATTTACAAAATTATACTTCTCGTGAGATATTATTTAATTAATTATATAACCACAGTTATCTTTACGAAAGACTGTAATAGTTATTAAAATAATTATTAGTTCGAATGTTGTAATTTTAGTCAACTAAATGTCATTTTAATTAGTTAATGTAGTTGGTTTGAAGAGTTTAAATTGCACAAAAAGTGTATAGTTATAAAATTATTTTATTAAATTTTTGATTGATAAGCAACGCTGTAAATTATTTTTAAAATAAATCAAATTTTAGCGGCTTTTTTTCAGAAAACCAAGATAGTAGTTACTTTTTTTTTTAAACAATTTCATCATATGTCTTTGAAATTAATAATTGTTGACAACTTTCCCGGAACCGGTGTAGATGTACACCGCCTTGCGAAGTTATAAAGTTATTTATATTTGAAAATATGGAGATTACTCTCTACTTTCCTGTCGATGATTTGGCCAAGGCAGACATCGTAGTCATTCATACATATATTGTACTTCGTATGATAATAGAAACAACAAACTTCTATTGTTAAAAAAAACAATATTAAACAAACATCATTTGCACTATATTAATTTAGTTTAAGTGCATGTTTTCCTTAACGTTTATATTTCAACCAGTTAAACCAATTAGGGCACACAAAAAATGCATTGCCATTAACCGTATTCGCGCCTGAGTAGGCCTAATCTTTCTCGGTTCATTAGTCCGAACTGTTGGTAAACAAAGACACTTTCTGATAATTGACCTAGCCCCAGCCCCGTTTAAGTATGAAATTAGATAAATTTAACCACATTTGAATTATTAAGATCAAAGCTATTTGCGAAAGTAATTACCATTAACAGAAAGTATTAAACAATTTTAGAATAACACTAATTGAGAAAATGCAACAGTTTACAAAGAAATTTTGACTCTTCATTGTCTTTGCCTGATAACACGATTATAAAGTCTGAATCTATTTAAGTTTCTATACTATATTTACTACCTTTATTCTTGGTGTTTGAGTCTCCTCTACTCTCCGTCCTTGATTGGAGGGTTCATAGCGGTGGCAGTTGAAAGCTCTTTGCGAAAGTGATGGTAGAAGTTTCATACACTGTAATAAATCCAATCTAGATAGGTATCCGATCTGGAATAATACCTCTTTAATTAAACATGCAACGTAACTTGCTATCAAATTGAGGTATTTAGGGCAAAAGCAAGTAAAGTTTTTGCGCTATTTTAACACTGTTAGCTTGGCCTTCAAAACTAAAGTTTTATTCATTGCATTTTTTGTTCCTTATTAAAACCATTGGTACTTCTGGGGGTTCTGTTAGTATATTGGTTCAGCGTTGCTATGGTTTTGTTGTATTATGGATACGGAAATTGAGTTGTGTGCCTAAGTTTTTATATTGTCTTTTTTAGCTCTTCCTTTTATGAAATCACTATTTGATGAACTTGTGAAGTTTTCCACAGAATTTAGTGTGTTTTTTGTGTGGTGGCTTGCTGTTAAATAAAATTTAGTAAGAATGAGATTATTAGGAAGAAATTTGTATGTTAAAAAGTAATGAGCAATTGTGTATTATTGGTATTTTTATATTTGTATTTTAAAATAATATAATTTTAATGCATTGATTATCAATATTGCATTGTTAAAAATTAATCTTGTACAAACGATATGCCAATAACAAAGATTGATAGTGATAATACTATGTTTTCTGCGAATGTTTAGGTTATAATTTATAATTTAGTGATTAAGTTAATTATTTTGACCCTATTTTTATTTACAAAAAAAAATACAAATTTGTTTCTTACTATTGATAATGTTATTCTAATGTTTTGTCGATTGAAATTTTTCAAAGCCATTTCTAAATTACATGAGACAATTTAAGGTGTAGACTTGTTTCACTAATGCTTTGTTTGTTTAAGAACACAAATAATTACTATTATTACAATACTATAATATTGCGTCCTACAACTATCAATTCTTCGAGATATACAACATTGTGTTATTAAATTATTGAATAATACATTACGTATAAATAAATAGTTTTCTTGCTCTAAAAGAAAATGTTGTATAATTTTCTACGGTGTTTAGGATTGCACGAACAATTTCCGTCATTTTATAAAGGGCACTGTAAATATTTCCTTATAAATATGTCTAACTAAGTATTAACTGCTTCTACAGAATGAGAACGACATTATATGTTTTTTATTTTATTTCCGTTTAAAATATCCCTTCCGAAACTATCATTATTTACTTCTGAGTGAAATTTTATTGCTACTGATTCTTATAGGATAGCTTTAGTTGAGTCTTGTAGGCAATTTACAAAGATATATTCCTGTTTCGTTAAACATATGTTTTAGTGTTTGATGTTTTTGTTTTATAATTAAAATTCCGTTATACAAAGTTGATATACATGTGAAAGGTTGAAATAATATAGATATAGGACGAGGAATGGTGTTGAATATTTCTTTTGACACTTAAAGTCAAAGCAGAATAATAAAGGTATTATAAAGTTTATGTTCTAATATAATCTTGATATACGAGCCTTTTAATCTTTCCACCATTAGCCGGAATTTGTCTAACGATTGAAAAACTTCAATCATAATTCCTAACTAAAAGCATAATCTTAATAAATCGTCCATAACGGACAACAAATCCATTTCAAAATCATGAACATCCTTTTAAGTTTTATCCCAAAATTTGATGATAAATGTATTTCTTCTAAAAAATCATTCTAAGAAATTAATATAAATTTTGTTGATTGTGATTATAAAACAAAAACAAATCTCCGTCTTGATTAGGCACGCGTAACTATTTCTAAAAAATATTTTACTCCAATAAACTAGGAGACAGAATCTCTACAAAATCAATTTATTTTGATTTTCACTTTTCTCCTAGTTTATTATTCAGAGATGTACTCTGCAAACCCAATTTACATATGCCGTAAGCGGGGCTGTTGTATTTATTTCTTACAATACGAATGATGTGGAATTTAAAATCGAGACAACTTTAAAATTATTGCTTGTTTTGTTTACAATACGTCCTTTGTATTTATAATAAATTAGTTATTTCCATATACCAATACAAGAAAAATATTGTGTAATATACGAGTAAAAGAAATCTTTCTTGAAATAAAAAAATAAAAAAATAAATAGTTTTACTTACTGCAACTCAAACTGTGGAGCTGCAGTAGTGACTACTCAATGCATTAACATGAATATAACAGCAGTTTTAAAACTCATTCAAAATTATCAAATATTATATAACTATCAATTTGTTATTTTCTGTTCTCAACACATAAAATAAGGGTGGAAAATATGTTTATGTAAAAAATGTACTAAACTTCGAAGTCTCTTCTCATTGAAATGTTTTACCTTTTAAGTGGTTTTAAAATTCAATATGGTAATATCTTTGTTAATTGAGATCTGAATAAAATAGAAAGTTTTTAGTTTTATCAATTTATATTTTTCAGATACTCAGGACTGTAATTGACCATTTTTTTTTAAATGTTCTACACTGGGTCCATGGTTCCATCAATGTTCATTTTAAAATGTATTTAGAAGTAGTTACTTTTCATTAATTAAAATAAATGTCATTCAAGCAAAATAATGTATTTTAATTATCTATCAGGAACATGCATACACTTGTATAACACACAAATAAAAGTAAGTGAATATTTCTAATATCCGTATATAAAAAGACTTTTATTGTTCGATCTATGATCATTTAGATATTTTGCTTATACTTTCTTATGTTTATGCATGTCAACTTAAAATATCTCATTTTTCAGAGGAAGGGTGATACGTGAAGCACAGAAGCCACGTGACTTCCGATGTGTGGACCTTGATTTCATCCAAATAACTCACTAAACCCTACACTCCATTATGACCTTTCATATTTGTCAAAGCTCTTAAAGGGACCACCTTCCAAGAGAAGCATCGTTCATTTTCTCATACCTCAGTCTCGATCATTTAAACGGCCTGCATCTTTTTTCATTCGAATTTTTTTAACCTTGTATTCCAAAAATTGCATTCAACGTAGTTACTGAATTTTTAGCATTTGCAGCTTACTGTATGTCTTTCAATCAAATTGGAGTTTATAGCATTGTATATGAAGCACACACACTGGTCGAACGTGACTTCAACACACATTTGTATTCTTTTCATATGGGCTTTCAAATTACTATGCCATTTAAGGTATTAATAAATAATTAGTGTTTATATAGTATATGGGATCAGATCGAAAAGACACTTCAGCATGTGGAAGTTGGAAGCTCTCTACGAAAGCGATACATTCGGTAGTAGAATGTTCTGTTGCTGTTATAGATACAAGCTGATCCAGGTCAACAGAAATACACAGGATGTTCGATCTACGTTTCAAATAGGCCGTACAATGGAATCCAAAAACATACGAAATCAGAATCGTATCTACGTAATGTTGATCATTTCTTTAAATACTATTTGTTTAACCGGTCAGGAAAATTAAGAATTTAAATGTGGCCATGTAGTTCTGATGGAATGACAGTTCAGTGATTGTAGATATTGTATTTCTAATCATTATAATGCGATTTAGTGATGCTCTAAAGTTTTGCACTACCTGCTCTTGATCTGTTGAAGTGTGTTATGTCTTTGCTTGTTATTTACTATTTAATAATAGCACCATAACAACATTATAATTAGAAAAAATGTGTATAGTAAATAGAATATTTTTCATAACTTTTTTATCAGTGGAAAATAATACGAAAAGTTGTACAAAATAAACATTAAAACTAAGTCTCATAGTAATAATGTTGTGTTTACTATTAATATTTCTAAAAAATTGCAGATTGGAATACTTATTATCCCCACTTATTCTGTTTAGAAATGAAACTCGTGTCATTGATAAAGTTATTAGGTCAATAAATTATTCCGACAACAAATATTTTGGCGATTGTAAACTCAAACATAAGTATATTTAAAATGTCCTTCCGTTATTAAAAGGAAACATATGGAAATATGATATGGAGTGTTAGGAACACATGGATATATTTCCTCAATTTATGAACGAAATGAAGATCCTTACTATGCATTTTCCTTGTAAAAGTATATAAATACATTCTAACTGTCCCGATGTATTTTCTGCATGGATAGTATTATTTTAGAAAAAGGACGTAAATATTTTATTTCAGAGTTTAGAAGCATCTGATATTTTTAGGTTAATCTCTTGTTGAACATTGTAACCTATATAAAAGTAATGTTAATGTTTTGTTAAATATGGATTTTGTTTCATAATTTACCTTCTGTTATACAAAGTGCTTAATATTGGCAAAAGATAAAACAATAGGATTGAAGGGTTGCAATATCTCTATATAATGTTTAATTGTATTTCATGTGAAATATACTGGAAATAAAAAGCTGCATCACAGTTTTGCAAAAATGGATAACATTGAAACCTTGGAGAGGTTTTCAAATAATTTAATTTATATATCTTTATAATTAAAATATAATATAATATATATATTATAATTATTATATAATATTAATTAGAAAACAATTCATTTTTGTTGCCTTCGCGATCATAAGAACGAGAAATATATTTTCAATCTGATATGAAATGTTTATATTCCACAGATTTTAAATGCGATTGTATATTTTGTTCTATTATCTAAAATCAGAATCTAATATTTTTTAATGATATAACAAGAAGTTTAGCATTTACAAGGCTTTACTTTTAATTCTAGCTTTACCCCTTGTCCGGATTTCAATCACTATACCTATGTAAAAAATCCTTTTTTATTTACAACTTTACATCGATGAATTAATATGTTGCTAAATACTCAAATGTGAATTATTATTAAATATTAAAGAATAAAAGTATATTAAATTGTTAATAAAAATGATAGAGAGTATAGTTTTGGTATGAGAGTTTGTAGTAAACAAAGAAAACATTATTTTGAAAATTTTAATATGCGATCACTTGTTTTTTTCCAATAATGTAGTATTACTTGTGTCTACTTAAGTGATATTATTTGTTAATCTGGATACTATGATTTTATGTCTAATTTTAGGCAGTAAAACCATTTGAAAACATTATTGTTTATAGTTTTTGCAATAAACATTTAAATAAATTATAATATTTTTTTCTAATCCCAAAGAAGGAATATATAAATAAAAATATATTATCCAATTAAACAGGCACCCACAATTATTTTTACAAATTATTTTAAAGGAATAAAATATCAGATAGAATCTCCTACCTCTAACATTTATATCAATTTACTTTGATTTTCACTTCACTTCTAGTTAATATTCAGAGAATTTCTGTACTCTGCAAACCCAATTTACGTGAGCAGGAAAAGCAAGAAGGTTTTATGGTTTCATTTAAAATGAATGATTCAGAATTTAAAGTAAATTTTACTCTAAAACATCAATTTTACTGCTGTTGAAATTAAATATATAGCCATTGAAATTTATTATACCTTTTTAACAATATTGTTGTTATTTATTTATTTGATATTTTTGTGTGTAATTTATAATGATGTGTGTTTATATTTACACCATAAGGTGATATTATAGTTACAAAAATTAAAATTTTTCCTTTGGTTTTTAATATTTTTTTAAAATTCTATTATGGATATACTATAAGATTAAGTTCATTTTTACGCATTTTATTATAAATACAATTGTTAGCTACACATTATTTAATCTATTTTGAGTTCGCATATTACATTTTTGATTATTAATGTCATATTGTAAACAAATTGTCAATAAAATAAACTTTAAAACAAAAATTTAAACTACCATAGAAAATTAATAAATATTCTGATAATATTATAAACTAGTATTTTTTAGGGCAATTTGGGGCATCAATAATTCCTGTGATATTCAAAAAATATTAAAATTTTATTTTTACAAATTTAATTGTAACTTTAGGATTTTATTCTTTGCTCCTATAGAAATGTAAATCTAAAAATAAAGAAACAAATAAAATTCTAATTAAATAAAATTTGTTCAACAAATTTAAACAATAAGTAAAATTATCATTAATTTTATTTTTCATAGATCTATATCGAAGGAAAACAAGATCATTTTAAAATTAGCCTATATGTTTCCCTTGAATAAAAAAAAAGATTTCCAGCCAAAATATGTTTTGTTTAAAGAAAATATTTTTTGTTCATTATATAATACGACTACATTTAAAATTAAAATGGTCTTAGTCCCATGTGCATAGCTATAGTTTCAGTAAACGATTAATAGAACAAAGAAATGTAAACGTTGATGTGCACCTCTGACTTCGCAATTAAAATACAATGCATTTGGAATTTATGTTGTTTTACTATGTGCCATAGATAATTATTCATTTAAATGAGAGTTAGTTGAGGAACTATGACCTATTTCTTTTTCATTTCGGTTGCAATGCACATAGTTCTCATAAATAAATGAATTGTACCCAACACAATATAGTTATAACAATATTTACAATTATACAGTTATGTTTTCTAAAACGTATTGTAGTAGTTTTATATTATTTTTAAAACACAAGTTTTTGAATTCCATGTAAGTTTAACTAGTTATTGTAGATGTATAAATCAGTTTTGTTTTATATAAGGTAAAAAAACTTGACGTTACAAATTATTTTATAAATACAAAACAATTCAAAGTTCAATAAATTGTAATAACTTAAAGTATGAGACAACATTATATCTAAACTTAAGGTTTTCAAATTGAGCGGTACTGAGAAATAACTTTCATTCTATATGCTCATTTTCATCCCTAAATAAACAAATTATTTAAAATAAAAATGATCTTTTGACCGGCAAAATTTTCTCTTTAAGATCAAATTAAAATGTAAAATGTTTTTGTCTTTATATATTTTACTGTGTTTCATGTTTTTGTAAACTATTTAAATACATTAAATAGTCCTACTATAAAAATATGGAAAGAAGGAATTATGTAAACAAAATAAAATAACGTTTCAGAAATTTTGTCCCAGGTTCTTACAAAAGTATAATTAATTGTTTGAAGACGTATCTTAGACTACCTTCTCAGGAATTTACTCCGATTTACCATTTCACTGTAGTTAACATTCATGAAAGTTCACAGCCTCACAAATCCAATTTATTTGCCCTGTAACAGGGTCTGTCTCTTTAGGGCAATATTTAAGCGAAGGATGTAAAAACGGAAGTATTAATATATGTTTAGTAATTAAGTATATTTTTATTACATTATAACATATTAGGTAAAACAAAAGTGTTTATTATTTGGAATGAAATGTATAATACGTATGATATATGTGCATTAACTACGTATAATATAATAAAATATTCTATCGATTGAGAATACGAAATAAATCAAATATGATACTGTGTGTTTAAGAAAACAATAATTAATTTTACAAAACTTAAGAAAGTTTATTTTGTAATTTCGAATGTTTATGTTCGATTTCTTAATTAATGTATATTAATAATTCGAAGCTGAAGGGAAATTTTTAATATAAAATTCGAATATAAACATTTTACTGCCATGATAAATATAGTTTTTAAATGTTATAGAAATTAATATAACTACTAAATTTTGAAAATTGGGTGATGAAAGGTTTGATCCAACTACAGTATAAAAGAATTATGAACTACAGTATAAATTGATGAATGTGTATTTTTCAACCTAGACAACAAATAATAGTAACCATTATTTCAAATTGCAATATAAATTATTGTAACGAAAGTATTAAAATATAATAAATATTTCGTTATACAAATTAGAAGTTCGTAATCTATTTTTAAAATAGTTTAAAGCAATTACAACCTATTTAAATAAACTAACGAAGTTACTAAACATTTCAATAACAATCACCGATCTAATCATTTAGAATAAAAACACCTATGAAAGGTTCAATCACAAAAAAAAAACACGCAAATATATTAAAAACTAGTAACCATGTAATGTTGTTGCTTATTAACAAGAAGTGCATCGAGCTTTGCTGCTAGTAAAGTGGGTTTGTATGTATATAAATGTTTGTGTGGCATTTATTCAAATTATTAATTATTTAAATTTTTTCTACTTACTGTACATTATACATGTGTTTAAAAAATAAAATACAAATCGTATCAATAAAAAATTATTATACTGAAATAACTCTTTGACAAAACTATAATAGAATGAAAACACTTTAATAAATGAAGACCTTAATTGACCAAGAATACAAATCGTTATTATTTATATTTATCTTGCACGAGATTTTGTTGTATACAACTTTACTAATATTTGTGATGTTACTTTATAATAACACAAAGTTACTTGTAATTTGTGATGTTACTTTATTGTTGTTATATTACTGGGTATACATTATGAGGACTTAAAATATTTGAAAGCACTTTACAACGTGTTTTATGAAAACACTAAAAACCTCTACCGTAAATATTTCCTGCACGAAGATATCTGACTATCTTTTAACTATATTTTACAAATCGAGAACAATAATATTTATTTCCTCTTTGTATTTATCAAGAAAAATATTCCTTCAGAAATGGAACAGAACGAACATCTCTTATTTTAAACGCCAAGCTTCTTTTTTGAGCTAATGTATCCGAGTATTTTACTACTACGTTTGTAAATGGGTCACATTTAATCTTTTATGTCACTAGATTGTAAAGGATGACAGTTAACGAAAATAGTTTTTTTCTCAAACTATCTCAAATTTAACTGTTTGATTGTGTCTTTGATAATTTTATAACTCTCCTTTCACTATTAGTGGATAAATATAATTCCAGATGTTTTCTTTCTTTGACACACACATTTTTATAAATGAAAAAATCTTATTAACAAAAAATCAATATATTATAAAACAATCAGGAATAGTCGAAATTTATTACTATTTTAAAAATTATATTATATCTCTGTTATTTATTTGCTTTAAAAAATGGGTGAAATAAAAAAAAATTAAGAAGAGAATCTAAAACCTGTTAGTGTGGAAATTGTGTACTCCGGACTACTTTTATGCCACTAATTAAGTTCCACATATGTTTTATTTTTATTCATGAATATATATTAAATCATTGAACAAATCACATTTAAACCGATGTCATTCCCAGAAAGTATGCTGTCAGCAAGATTTTCCTTAAAAGTCGTGTTTAACCCACCATAATACGACACAAGATGGATTCACAAAATTTATAAACAATATAAATACTATTATTATTACAACGGACGTTGTACTGTATTTCAAAATTATCTGTCTTTCAGCGATTAATACATGGAAAAAAAAAAAAAAAAAAAAAAAAAAAAAAAAAAAAAAAAAACAGGAAAAATCATGTATAATGATTTACCACTTAGACGTAGATTTAGTATACTTGGAAGGAATATATATTATGTATGTTGTGCTTATTCTGAGATCCTTTTGAGTTTAATATGTAAGTCTGGGGAGAAGGAATTCTTGAGAGTTATTTCGTACATATATATCACACGACTAGCTGTCGTCCTTCCATCTACAATAAACCCACTTTGTGACTAACTGTAGAAAAGTTCCATCTCTGACACCTCTAAATAAAAATTTGAAATATAACATTATAAAAAGGTGTAATCATATTGTGGAATTTTATTATGTGTAAGAATAGGAATAAAATCAGTACGATATGAAGTTAGACTTCCATGGAACAATGAAATAGAATTTTCTGACTTTTAAATACTGCAAAATGTATCCCTTCTATTTAAGTAAATTCTATAAGTGATTTGTTCTCTCTCTGCTACCACAGGAGACTTATAACGATTCTAATAGTAAACTTGTATGTGATTCTGTACTCGTTTGTATATAGTCTAAGTTATAGTCTCCATAATTTACATATTCATTTAGTGTATAGGTAGATCGGTGTGGTGACAGAAAATTGCAGTAGCGTATATTTAAATCTAAAGAAGAATACCGACACAAATTGTAAGTTAATAACATACGCACCTTAAAAGCAAAATCATATTAGCCAAATTACCCGCTTATACGTGTTTCAAGAGAGATTAAAAACAACAAAACAGAAATATGTGACCAATTTTATAACAGAATCCAAGTCCACCAATACGGAATTCGAGGCCGAACCAAAACAGAACGAGACCAAAGTGTAGTATCAATCTCGTTACGAGGTAAAGGTAAAAACTGACTTCTTCACCTTTTTCTTCAACTGTTACGACAGTATAAATTTTATATGAAATTATTTTTACAGTCTATATATGAATTGTATATTTTTTTACAGTATTGTGTAAAATACAACTGTTGTTGAAAAATATTTGAGAAACATTTAAACTATTAGGTAAACCGTCCCATAGGTATAAAGTTTAAAATAAGACGTCGTTTTTATAGGGTATTGCTTAAAATTACTAACTTTCATATCAAGTTATATATTTATTAAAACGATACACTTATTTCTACATTTTCTCACCTTCCTTTACTTCATATAGTTATTAGAACAATGGAACTATGAACTTTATTGATTAAAATAAATGAATAATTATAGTTTTATACAATATTTCATAATTCGTCTGTTAATAAAAACTTTAAGAATCCAGTTTTAAAACTCTCCATGATATGTAAATATAATTAAACTATTTATTCGTCTGAGTCACTACGGAATGAAACACAAATTTTATTGGATTATTAGCAAGAAATAGGAATTTTTATTTTCAAATTTTAAATCGACCTTTGACAAAGGAATTTATCGATTACATAAAACAGCTTTAAGATGTAAAGCACTTTGTTAAAATAATGCTCTTAGTTGTCTACGAACACAATTATACATATAACACATAATTCCTGTTAATTTAAAAATTAATATATCTACTCCACATCTCTACAAATCATCTTATAATAAAGATTATCGTAATAGTATTACAGGCAAATAAATTATGTGTATTTAATACGTTCTGCTGTTATTAAAAGAAAACATATGAATATATTTTACTTCCTTTAGGAATGTGTGAAGAATTTTTTGAAGTCACTGAGTATCCTACCTCTACTGTAAACAATGGCCACATAAAGATTTCCGACTACCTTCTAACTGCCTCTACCAATCGAGGACGATATTATTTATTTCCTCTTTATTTTCTTCGGAAAATTATCCCTTCCGAAAAGAAACAAAATTATTATCACTCTCTTTAAAACTAATGTATTTGTCATAAAGTCGAGACCTAGCTAAATAACTTTCTGCTTTTTTCCTCGCAATCAATAACAGTACGTTCACTAAACTCCCCTTTCTTAGGCTCGTTTCCCAGACGAAATTTAGAGCATTGGTCTTTTAATAGTATTGTATTTGTAGAAGCGGATGAGTAAATGTATTTTACTCGTGGACAAATATTTGCTTAAATTAACAATTGTCTTAATAATATTAAACGTGAGTTTTTGTAATTAAAAGAAGAATCGAAATGCAGTTAAAAAGAAGATAGTGACCATAAGAATAATTGAGTGCGAAACATTTTTGTATGTTTTTGAACGGTTTTTATTTAAGTTTTTCAATAAGGAATACGCTTTTAATGAACTAAATTAACACCAAAACAGCAGACCAAAGTATGAGTATATTTTGAAGACACAATGTTGAAACATACACGAATTGATCGTTTCTTTATCATTTGATATACAGTATCATCGTGTTATAATCGAATTAAATACATATTTAATACCTATTATTAGTTGTATAATTCTTGAATTAAGGGTAGCAAAAAATGAACTGTAAAACATTCATGTAGAATTCTACGTTTTTAATTGAAATACCCAACTATTCCCATTTTGTTTTCTTATGATTCTCTTATATATAAATGGGAAGGGGATAAC
The DNA here is from genome assembly GCA_963513935.1 of Aphrophora alni. Classification (NCBI taxonomy): domain Eukaryota; kingdom Metazoa; phylum Arthropoda; class Insecta; order Hemiptera; family Aphrophoridae; genus Aphrophora; species Aphrophora alni. The sequence continues at coordinate 39,506,124 of OY740768.1, forward strand.
AACTTTGGCTTAGTTTTTCGTTGAGGTGAACCCACTCTATAACTGTAATTCTGTCAACATGTTACATATTATGGGCCAACTTTCAATATCTATTAAAAGCTTTGATTTTTTCACTCAATTATTTTCGACGTTAATACTTAAATAATACTTTTTGTTAAATATAACTGCATCTAATGTTTGTTTCATTTATACCAACAACGGTAAGAACATAATGATAACGAAGAATCCTTTTTGTACTCTTCACTATTCATTTATTTAGTACTTTTTTTTAGCCGAGCCGACCTATTTTTCGCGTTACTTCATTCTCAAAGACATATTAAAACAGAACAGGTAGTTACAATTTTTTATACATTTTAAAGAAAGGTACATACATTCACCGTTACTATACGTACTTTCAACGTTCAGTAAAAGTTACATCATACATACGTATGCACGTAATCTAATCTATATCTAACTCCTAATATCTATCATTGTTAATAATTGTTTATTGACCAAAAAAAACCTATTTGTTTCAAAGATTTTGTGAATATGTAGTCTAGCAATAACCTATTAAATTACATTAAAATATTAAATAATGTTTTACGACGAATTAAGAATAACGTTTTGACGAATATATAAAATAATAAACATATACACGTTATAAAAGTTATATTGTAATGGAATTAAATGTGGAATTATTGGTTCAGAGATGACCATTTAATTACAACAAATTCTGAGATATCTCACTATTTTTGACTAATTGGATTTCAAAATAATTATTAAAACATATTCCCAACATAATATGATACTACTCAACGATAATTCTTGTTTATAAAAGATGTTAAACTCTTTTCTAAACTAATACACTCAGAAAATCATAATTATTCTAATTACAGTACTACGTATTATATTGCATCCTTACTTGTACAACTTCTTCATGTAATATATAGTTTTATTATGATATTAATTACAAATACATTTTGTATTTAAAATTATCTCCTGACATTAAAAGAAAACTTTTGAAAATGTTTCACATCGCTTAGGAATGTATGAAAATTTCCGTATTTCCGTAATATTTATGAAGACGCTTAGAACCTCTACTCTGTAAACATTGTCAACATATATACACTCTACTCAGTTTTAAATGCTTCTAATGATCCAGTAAGATATTATTTACTTTTGGATTATTTTCTTATGAAAAATATCCTTTCAGAAAAAAAAATTAAATTAACAATAATTGAATTTAATGCTAATGCAACTTATGTTTTTATGTTAGGTTTGCAGAGGCTTGTAGGTTATTTACAGAGTAAGTTCTTGATGCGGTAAGTATATTCCTTGATATTCCTTGTTTTTGTTTTCGTGTTTCAGTTCCAATATACAAAGTTGAAAAGTTCGGGCAACGTTGAAACAATCGTGGAACGAAGGGGATTAGATGTCTTTTTTGTAATTTCCTACTCTTATTTGTTTGTCCACTCTCCTTTTTAAATGTTAGCAAAAAAACCTTCATCCCTCTCCAGTGTGTTCATTCTTGTACACATTATATTTATGTATCATGAAAGATCTTGTTTAAAATATATATTTCACTTGTCAAAAAATTAAGTAAAATATTTTTACAAACAAATAAGGAAGATTGAGTTTTTTGTTTGTTTTATACCATACAATATTATCTCCTCCACCATTCTCAATCTATTCGTAAGACAATAAAAACAAATAATACTCGTTTAAAATATGTTAATAGAATAACTGAGATACTAGTCAACCAAGGGTAAAGGTTTCAAAAAAAGCACATCTGAAAATAAAATTATGATATATTTTAACAGATATTATTGTGATATAATCTTGTTGAGCACTGTGGTGAAATTCACAAAAATAATTAGAATTTGCCCCTAACCACAATCACTAGAAACTTAATAAAACACAATTATCTGATTAATTGGTAATTGTAAGTGGAAATAATTAATAAAGAACAATTAATCAGATAATTGTGTTTTATTAAGTTTCTAGTGATTGTGGTTAGGGGCAAATTCGAATTATTATTAGATATTATTGTTTTATTTAATTAATATCACGTCAAACTCCACGGAAACAATGAAATTGTAACAACTACAACAAGGTCAGTATTAACTTTAATCTGAAGTTAATATATAAATAGTCTTATAAATGTTATAAAACTACATAATATAATAATGTTTTAAGTTTAAACATTATTTCAGTTAAAATGCAACTTTTAATGAGGTGTTCAAACAAGTTCTACAATAGTTATTAAGAATTGTAATTTACATGCTCCCATTTAAGAATATTTGAATAGCATGGAGTAGCACCAATGATCAGTTCTATCAATGATTCGAAAATTCCAAAGAACCTTCTCATCAATTAAAGTTGACCCAGTATTATATCTAAGCTTCGGTTCTATATTAGACATGATAATTTAAACATTAGTTTAAAAGTAATTATAATGGACAAACAAAATTGTCTTTCCATGGTTGAAACATTATTATTTTTTTTTTTTGAAAATATAACATGATATTTAAAACACACTTGTTAGTTTAGATTTTGGTAAAGAAAATGTGTGTAATGAAGTTTAAAAAATAGAGGTTATACAGGGAATCGTTTATCGATTGAAAATAGTGAATAGTTTTGAGTCTCAAGCCTGAGGAAATATACATTTTCTTCATGTAGTCATGAGTTATATTCCTCTTTTCCATTTTGATCAGGTCTCTCTTTACGATATTAGTGTTTTTGAGAGCAACGAGTCTATGTTTATAATCATTTCTTCTCTTACTTTTACGACGATTATGACAACGAGTATTTTTTCATTTAATAAACAAACCAAAGAGTAACGCAACGATTCAATAGTGAATATTTGCATTATACAAAACCTGAATAGTTAACGTTATGATTTGCTACGCGGAAGAAGGTAGTGTAAATATATGGTTTTTCATTTTGCGTGTTCCGACTTGAAAGTACAAACTGTTCACAAAAATTTTGTACGATATTATGATTAAATTTGTTCTCTTATATTTCATATTATATTAAAACCAATTTCATATAAACCAATATCTTATAAATAGAATAAATACGGCATTTAATACTGTCGAGAATTTATAATTATCGTGAATTTTCCGTACTTAGCAATAGTTTTATTAATTATTTGTTAAACAATAATGTAATCCCCTTTCAACTCCTAACAATAAAGCTCAAGTTTTAAGGTAGTAAAAGCTTGAATAAATTATGTTATGAAATTGTACAACAAAGTATATTTAATGGTAAGATAGCTCACTATTTTTGATAAAATGATTTCCATTATAAAACATAATATTAAATTAAAATGATACTATTGCAAAGGCACTTCTCAGTTGCATTAACATGTAAAGCGTTTTGATAAACTAATATACTTAGTTGTCTAATAACACAGATTATTATTCCAATTAACTTGCAAGAGATTATATTTCATCCTTCACCTTTAGAAATTTACGTGTAATATTTAGTTTTGTATTGTTATTTCTAGTTAATAGATTATGTGTGTTTAAAATTTGTTTCTGAAATTAAAAGGAAACCTTCGAAACTATTGTACAAGGTTTAAGGAATGTATCATTAATTTTCCTCATTTTATGAACACTCCAAACGTTGTTTAACTATGTTTTAACTGCCTCTACTGATCTAGAACGATATTATTTATTCCCTCTTTATTTTCTTGTGGATAACTAACGCTTTCAAGGAGGAAAAAAGTAATGTTAATGAACTAAAAGTTATTGCAACTAAAGTTTTTAGGTTAGGTAACAAAATGCTCCTTTTAAAAAATATATAAATATAAAACAAACAATGAAACAATATTTTAACATCTAGCTCTAATATACCAAACACTATACACTCAAAAGTAGGAACGAAAGAAAATAAAATACCAAAAGGTTAATAAACTGTTAGAGGATTTTCGTGTTTAGCTGACCTATAATAATTGTTCTTAAGACTACACGAAATATATTTATATATATATATATAAAAGTAAGGCTGGATATAATGAGAGAATTTAAAAAAAAAGTTGTCACGTAACACCTCCATAATCCGAATACTGTACAGTTTTGTTGCGATGAATGTCAGAAGGATTATAAATATTGGCCAATATCACTTAAGGTGTAGCGTAGTAAGATTATTTTTTATAAATTTTCACTATTTATTGGAGTCGTTTAAAAAAATAATAATTGTTAACATATGTTCAAGATAAAATGTTTATTACAGGCGAGCGGATATGGGTTAACACTTTCTTTATATTTTTAATTTCAAATACATTGTATTTTATTTATAAATTAATGGGACGCCATTTTATATCATGTAAAGTTATTATTAGTCTATATAGGAATTATAATGGCCAAGTATTCGTCTTGAAAAAAGAAAAGAACAAACAATTAAATAGTACTTATTGAAAACAGAAGAAGGAACGTTTTTAGTCGTTACTGGAAACCTCTATACTTATAAATGGATATAACAGCTATTTTTAAACGCTTTAATAGATTACCCAACATTACTGCATCTTGCATAATCTGGTCTCAAAACAATAAAAAACAATTAAGGCTCATTTAAAATATTTTAATTGTATAACCGAGGTACTCGTCACTCTATCAGTAAAACCCCTTAAGAATTAAGAAACGTATTCATCTGAAAATAAAATTCTGCTCTTTAAACTGTTTATAAATTGTCGTTTTATTAGATTTATAATAGGCCCTACTCTAAGTAATTAACGACATTACAATGATTACGACGGGCCCTGTAGTAACTAATAGAAGATGTATATCTATTTTGTTCTTAAATAGATTTATAAAACGTTGGTAATTAATTAAAAGGCAAATAATGTTAATAGTTGATTAATTATTGAAATCGTCTCCAAATTTTCACAACGCTACAAAATTGACCAAATATTATATCTATAAATATAATATAAAAATAATGTCAATATTGCATTACAAAATTGAGGATAATGTTCTCAAAGAAATTTCCGTCTATTATTTGTTTCATTTTATCACAGAAAAAGGAAACATTTTTACAATTTTTACCATCATTATTTACTGTTACCTTGATTTTAAAATTTGAGAAACAACAATAAACACAAACCTTATTTATTTCAATTATCTTTAAGTATAATATTCAAGTAAAACTGACAAATTCTAGACTAACATGTAAACCTTCTGACATCCTTACCATTAGAATTTATTTTTTATCTATTTAAGACATTTGTTTATATTAGTGTTTATTTTGTAAATGAAGAAGAACCTGAATGTTAGTAGACTTAAAAAACTATTAGAACCATTTCGTCATAACTATTTCATATATTTAGTCTGTTAGAACTACGTTTAAATAACTGAAAAAAAGATAATCCCGGACAACAGTGTAGTGTAACAATAATGTAGTTTATTCAAACATTTGGAATAATTTATGAAATATTTAAGATAAATGGTTACAACTATAAGAAATAACATTTTGTCCATAATTGAACGGAAGGTATGATTACAAGGTAATGTGTTTGTAACTCTGAGACAGGAGACAAAGTTTTGTTAATAATAAAAACATGGTTGAATTTAAAATTTATTTTTGCTTACCAGTCGTTGAGTTCATGTGTTTGACTTACGATTTTTCCTGAACATCTTGGTACATAATCTCAGTTATTTTTACAGCGAGGCACTAGTTTTACCTTGTCTACTTTTCTTAGGTCACTAGTTTCTGATTTATTTCACAACGTAGGGTTTCAAGTTATATTAACCTTTTTTTTTTTTTTTTTTTTTTTTTTTTTTTTTTCTAGATTTTATAATTGATAGCCAGTGTTGATCCATACTCTCAACACGTAGTGTAACGTTTTAATATACACAGATAATAAACTGTCAAAATGAGCAATTAACCGTTATCAAAAAACTTTACAATAAGTTAAGATTGCAAGCCTATTTGTTTGTTTACATGTTGGTAAATAAGACAAATAATCAAATAGTTGACCACTCAAAATTTCACGATGAAACCTTCATTGGTAGAAGAATAACTCAGCAGTATTTGAATTGTCGCAATATAAAATCATAATAACATTTTATAGGTCAATAAGCAATTACTAGTGATGTATCGTGTATATGGTTTTCCTTTTTGTGCGATGTCATTTGAATTTACAAACCTATTATTAGGATGTTAGATGTTTTAATTTATTTTCTGAAATTAGCTCCCAACAATTCACAATACAAATACATATATTTTACCTTGGGGCAAGGGACAAATATAAATACTGTTTTACAGAAAATATTATTTTATACATTAATTAAAACTGTATCTACTTTGTGGAAAATATTTAACTATTATCATTGCCCCTTCCAAAGATGTTATTTAAATAATAGTTTAATATTTATTTATCTGATGTTTTAAGTGTATTATTTGTTTTATATTAAATAAAATTTAATTTTCATATGTTACAATTCAATAAAGTATATTCTTAACTAAGAAATATACTTTTACAAACTCATTTCTTGAATACATAACAAACCTTTAAGATATAAGCACTTTGTTTTAATAACACACTTAGTTGTCTAAGAACTAAAAATCATTATTCCTATGGACTTACAAGGAATTATATTGCATCCTTCACCTCTACAAATCTTCTTGTAATACTTAGTTTTGTTTTGTCCACACTAGATAAATACATTATGTGTATTTAAAATTTTCGCCTGGAATTGAAACCTATTATTAAAAAAAATATATTTTACTATGATAACAATATATGAAAACATTTCTTCATTTTATATAGATACTTCTACTATAAACATTACACACGTCTACGTACTACGTTTTTACGCCTTAACTGATACAGAACAAAATGATTTATTTCCGCTTAAATTTCTTCAGGAAAAATATCTCTTCCTATTATTACCAACATTATTATCACTGCATATAAAGCTATTTTATTTAATGGTTTTACGTTAGATTTTGTGGAGGGATGTTATCGATTTACAAAAGGATAGCTTTGAGTCCTCAATTACTGATGTTGATGTTCCTTGTTTTTATTTTGGTTTTCCAGTTCCGTTATACAAACTTAAAAGACTTGGGGAAAGTTGAAGCAATCGCAGAACGGAAGGGATTAGATGTCTTTTTATAAATTCACGTTTTTATTTATCGGTTCATCTACTCTCCTTTTCCTATGGGAGAGAAACCCATCTTTCTACAATTTTTAAATTTTAACACGTGCTATTTGTGTATTAGGAAAAATCTTGTTTAATCCACATATCTTACGCGGACAAAAATGAAACAACATATGTGCATTAATCATAAAAGAATGGTTATTTTAATTTATTTTGTTTTTTCACTAGACTACAATTTATGTTGTATAAAAATTTCAATTTAATTTAATGAAATAAAATATGTTATTGTGCAGTTCGTTTCTATTACTATCACTATAGAAACTCCAATGATATAAAAATGTTGTTAAATTATAGGCTAACACTACTTTTCAGATTGTAGGTATTTTTATTATTAATAATATTTTACGTTTATGTGTTTGTACTAATATTTCATTAATATGTGTTGAAGTATTAGGATATTAATTTATTTTTTATGCGATACAAATGGTGATAGTGTTAGACACATATTATTTTACATTTTTTTCATCCTGAGCTATGTTATTGTTAAGTAATACTGGTCTGCATGATTTATCTTGGATTTCCACTGATGATCAAGAAAAAAGTACTAATTCCAAAATTGTATCTCCTGGAGTTAAGATATGCTGCCAGGCCTGGAGCTTCTATTGTTCTCTGCCACCTCTATAAATAAGTTCAGACTTATTATTAACTTCCTTAAAACTAGCTTTGCATATATACATAACTCAAATCTACAGAATCGTAAAAATATACTGCAAAAAGAAGGAAACATTTCTCACGAGTAATTTAATTTTCATACAGTCCACTATTAAACCAGTTAATAATTGTAATTTGTTCCAAATGAAATTCTGTTATAATACACATCTACAAAATAAAATACTAACATATAATTAGCTGCCGTTCCCCCTTTCCAGTTTATTTGATTATTTATAAGTGAAAAAATAGAATTAACTTTATTACTGACATGTCCAATGTATTTCTTTCAGGAGAGGTTTGTTTAGAAAGGTTCTACGTTTTGAAATTGTTGGAAATATATAATTTGTAATTTACTTATATATTTAAATATGGCCTGTATTTGCTTCACTTTAGCACAAAATGTCCTTAATTGAAATCGAGTTTTGAACTGTTGTGGTAGTTAAATTTCCATTTTATTTCTCTTTTTGTAAAGCGTACTTGCAAATTGTAACGAAAAATTGAATCATTAAGCTCCTTGTTTTGTTACTTATAACGCCTGAAAAGTCATTCTTTACTTACGCATTGATAAATAATTTTCTTCCGACCTTAGAAGTAAATTTTAGTTAACATTAATTTATAAAATTTTTATTGGTTTTCGTAAATTTATCTGAAATTTAAAATTTCGATTTAGGCCAGACCAATTTTGAATAATTGTAAATAATCTCCAATGAGAAAAGACCATAACACATCCATGTAGAATATTTTATACCAATATAGTTTGAACTGTGTTGCACAGCACACGTGAAAGAGAGATATCATGCAGACATCTTCCAAGGGATTCTGTAATCAAAAATAATCAACATCGCTTTTTTGATCTATAAAGTAGCTGTCTCCACACCACTTACAGTATATTACAGAAATTAATAAACAAATCCAATGTACCAATAGTTTATATTATCACTTCTAGACTTTAAGTCTGATAATAAATAAAGTAAGTATTGTTCAGCACACTACGTATTTAAAATCCATTTCAAATTTTTGGGTCTATTCTCTTGAAAATAAACGTTGAAAAAACAACAGAAATAAATAAAACAAACGATATTTAAACATTAAACAAAATGTGAAAATATAACATAATCTAAATTATAATTTCTTTTAAATAAAGAAACTAAAACATAAAATATTCTCTTACAAAAATATAAAAATACAACTACTGAAACTAAAAAACTATAATTATTTTTAGTCGATTTTAGATTATTAAAAAAACATTAAATACACAAACATATCAATACAAATGTTTATAAACATTTTAACATTGAACTTAAAACTCCAAAGCCTATATTTAATTTGAAAAAGACCTGTTTTAAGTTAAAACGCATTTTAGTGATCTGTAACAGTTTTTTTTTTTAAAAACGTGTAACTTTCAACTTCTCCACAAATAATAATGAAGAATGTACCTGTCAAATTGGAAAATAATCTAAAATCATTGGTCATAATCAGTAAAATCAAATTCACACGTTATACAATAAAAGATAGTTAAATGATTGATTGAAAAATATATTTCCTGAAGATATGATAAAAAAAGCAGAGTTCAGATATATATTATGACATACGTAATATAGAGAAAGTTATGTGATAGGTAAAAAATCGAATTCGCGGAAACGTCGGTTTTGGGACCCCCATTATCCCAAAAAGTAGTTTGGATAATATTGTGTATAACCCTATTTTGGGGAAATACTGGCCAATTCTTTGGTTAGGTCCTTATGGAAACCAAGTTATTTTATTTCAGAAAAACTTATTCAAAATTTATTATCGTACAATTACTATTTTATTTAAAGTAAAATATAAATGCACAGGGTGATTTTTGAAGAAACTCTCAGGACGTGTCCTATTGGTAATAATAAAGAACAAAAATACGTATATACTGTAAATAGGTCAGAAAATGCCTAATGTTTATCGACCCGAAAAGTGAATAATATTTGGTCTCTTTAACAATTTGTAAAATTGACGGTTTTCAAGATATTTGTTTACTTTAACGTCTTTAAATATTTTAAACTTTTTTTTTTAAAAGAAGCTAAATACAGTCTTTGTTTTAGGTACATTTATAAAATGTAACATAAAAATCGTGTTTACCAAATCTGAAATCAATATATGATCTATTTGCATTGATTGTCTACTGTATGTTTTATATTCAGTTATTTGTAGTATAACGATGGTATGCGAGTATATTTTTTCATATTCATGATAATTGAAAACTAAATTCAACATTACATTTATTAAAAAACACTGCACCCACCTTTGACTTTTTAACCTAATAATGACCTTGATAAGCGAAAAAGAAATGTGTTGGTCGCCACCTCCCCAAAAATGACGTTTCAGAAGATACTTTAAACAAACAAAAATACATGTATGATTGATTAATTATTTCTATGGACATAAACGAATTTGGTAAATATCAAGATCAATAACAAAAATCTGCTGTAATTTAAACTCAATTTCGTGAAATATATTTTTGGTTTTGGAATAAGCAAAGCAAGTTTAGGGATTATTTAAATATTTGGTATGTCGACATTCAAGGTTAAATGTAATTTTTTATTCATTTAATTTATTTCTATTTGTAGGATTATCAGAAATACTTTGTTCATTTAAATAATGTATCTTTTATCAGTTTCGTCAAGAGTAGTTCTGTATTCTATTTAATAGTTACAGCTCTTTTAACTTCACACAAGCATCATCAGGGGTAGTTCACGCAAGACAGAAAACAAGTTAACTTTTTCCTACATACACTATTAGTACATTGACTAGTACATACATTATACATTTAATATAGCCAACTAATTCATTATGTCTATTATCATAGTTGCTCCAGGTTGTGGCCACATAAAGTTAACGGTTGCTCGGCTATTTGACGGTTCCAGTTAACTTTTAACCGACAACTAACTGACATTTTTGTTCACGATTAGTTTTTACGATAAGTTTGATTTTATTTGATTTTAGTAGATAGTGCAAATTTTTAAAAAGAAAAATATATTTGTCGTTGAAATTGATATATTTATAGGGAATCTGAGTAATCTACAACTATCCATTTAAAACGTTAGTTTCGCAATATTGTAAACGTTTTCATAACATTTTATTACATTTACACTTATAACAAAATATGAGCCATCTCAGATTTTTATAAAAGTAACTAATCTCCAATATTCTATTTAAACAGTAGAACATTTTTTTAATAATAAACACTTGCCGAAACAACGAAATACTTTGATAAGTCAAGAGAAAGCCACACACGTTAGCTTGGAATGTCTGCACGCGTCTTCTTGCGGGTAAAGTAAACACTTGAGCTCTGAAGACACTTATTTAACAACGACTCCTTTGATCTTAGACAGTTCATGGAAATATCCGCTTTAATATAATATGCACGAATCCTCTTTAGCACCTCTCCGAAAATTCAAGGCCTCTAAATAGCGTTCCTTATGAAAATATCGCTTTCAGAGTGAAGGATATGCTACTACAGACGACTTATAGGTTTTTATTTGTTTTTTTTTTAAAGAGATTTATAAATGTGGTTTTTTGTTTTAAATTAAGAGGGGAATTGTGAAAGAGTGACATAATAAAAATATATTGTAACAATATTTATGTTTATTACGCTACACAAATGTTATATTTGACAGTATACACAATTATTGACAGTAAAGTCAAAGAATTATTCTTAATTTTTTTTCCTTGTGAGGCTCATGGATTTAACCATGAAAAGTAAATTTTACGATTAGTTGGCAACAATTTTACTTATTCAAAAGATTAAAATATAAAGTTCATGACTCAATAAATTCTCATTAAATGAGTCATAAATAAACTTACTCAAGAATTAAAATATAAATATTTATTGACAGATTACAAAATAGACATCTACAATCTTATTAAGATAATTGTGAAAATCAATAATTATTTGTGAAACAATATTCCTTTTTCTAAAAAATTTATAATTACATAATTAAAGAAAATACCCCTTTTTAGTTTTAAAGTAATGATGTATTGTTCCACATCATTTTAGTTTACATTCTTTGTGATGTTTAGTTCTGAGACTGGAAGTTTCCCTAATCATTTAGTGTTAGTTACATCGGCATCTCAGGTCCAGCTTTAGTCCTGGGTTTCTGTCTTAGTTTACTAATTTTAGTTTTCAACAGGTAACCAATCTTTTATCATTTTATAGGTTTATCCCTTAATAACAGAGGTAGGTTCGTACTCTCGAAACGTCGTGAGAGAAGTTTCTACAAAAAAAAAAGATGGGAACTGTCCGATTAAACTATAACAGTAAGATTGGTTCTCTAACACACGGATCCACAAAATCAAAAATATTGTTTATAGCCAACTAAGTCTCAAAAGAGAAGGTTTTGTGTTCCTTGAAAGTTGCTGCTTCTGTTATAATTATAGAGAATCAGTTGATGTAAAAGGGTAATCTATTGTGTACTCAGTACGTTTTAAAAATTAAAATTATTATTTTATTGCTTTATTCAATTGAGAATAAACTTGCTTTACTTATACCAATAAATGGTGACTAACACTTAATCGAATTGAATTGAAAAAAAAGGTTGTATATGTTTCTTTTCGTGTTTTAAAAATTAGTCCCGAACGATAAATTTCTTTCAATTCCAAATAGTTTGGACATACTGGTTCATAAAAATATACTTTACATTTGACCAACGTATGGACTAACAGCACAAATAATATTCGTTGACTTATCGGCTGATCCCGGCAGCACAGACTTCCATGTTTGTTGCCTGAAGGCTGATCCCTCCAAGACGAACTTTCAAAACCTACAAGTGGTCTGCCAGCTAATCCCAACCCATTCTACATCATTCGTTGTCTGATCCCCTCAGGACAAACTTCTTTCTAACTCCTACCAAGTCATTTCCTACTGAATACGCATATTGTCGTAGCTCTTGATACCTAAACGATGGCACCTTTATCCTTACTCTGAACCCTAAACAGCTCCGATTACCAATAAGTCAATAAAATTGAAATTTTGGGTAAAGGCGATTACGTTTTGTTTGTGACTTTATAATGTAAAAATTAGGAAAAAAATTGGACTTTTAAGCTTTATTCTTATGGTAACTACCAACAATTTTAGAGTTAATTTTCGAAATAAGAAGTAATGGATAGAGGGGAATACTAAATACAGAAAATTTAGACTTTAAAATAATTTCTTAATCAAATTAACAAAAATGGATATTTTAAAATTTTAATCGCAAATTTAAGAGAAGAATTTTAGAAGTATAGACAAAAAATACATTGGTATATATATTTTTTGTATCTAAACCAAAATAACATAAATTGTTTATACAAATTATATTTGCTATTATTCACAACTATACTTAAATTGGCAATCAAAGTTTTATAATCGGATTAACACATTGTTTAAAACGTATGAATAGATCAACACTACCTCACCACATCATATCATGTCTTTTTCTACTTCTTTTATTACATATTTTAATCAAGTATTTTTCTTCTCAGCTGTTTATTTATGCAGGTTATTACAGTATGTCGAGTGGATACCCCCTAGTGAGTTGTGTTCTGACACGCCTTGCAACGCGTTATATTAGTTTTGTGAACATCTTTATCGGAAGAGTGTTTAGTGTCAGAATCACTCCTGTGGAGAAAGAACAAAAACTTGTTTTAACTTGATCAATCTTGAGCTTACATCTTCAGACAAAGTTTGTGCCACATTTCAACAACGTTTATCATCAGCAGTTTGCGACGTCGAAACAAGTTAACAAGTCGGTATTTTACTCAGCTTTTCAAAAACACTTGACATTATCGAGTTAAGTTTTAGTTGAGAGGAAGTTTAACTTAGATGAATTTTACAGTAGTGTGAAATTGTGTTTATCTAGAAACAGCTTCCTTATTTATAAGTTTGTGGATTTATGATGGTACAGACGATAGTAAAGTGCTTTTACCATTATTCATTTTACATAAATATTTCAAGGAGTCGTTTATTTACTAGTTATTAAATTGGGTTAAGAAATTAAAAATTAGTTGTACGATTAAATAGCAATAGAATAGTTTTCTTATACATTTAAAAATTATTGTTACAATTAATATTACAATTATTTGTCACAAAAAATTTTCTCGATAAGTATGTTTCACTTAACTCATTATTCCTAAGTACTAATATTCATTTGTAGACTCAACTGGAAAGAAAAAAGAACATCTTTTTATTTTATTTAAATAATGAATAACACATTTCAAATATATTTTCTGTCCGACTATCTACTTTGGAATGTTTGTCACAACTATTCTAAGAACGAATAGTGCAAATGAATAAAATGTTAATTTTTATACTAAATGAGACTCCCACTAAATTATTACAGTTCGTACCTAATAATATAAGGGATGGAAGGGCATAATTTGGGGTGGGTTAGGCATTACAAGTGAGTATGTATAAATGGATATGAGCATAATGAGTATGGTAATACCGAAGTAACTTATGTATATCTACATCTTTGTTCATATATTTCTGGATTAGTTTTATCTCTTTCATGCCTTCCAATATGTCGCTCTTGGCCAAATTTTGTTCTCTTCCACACATACCTCTATTAAAGAATTCCAGATATAAGTAACCTCTATTGTACGATTTTTTTTCAAGGTAATGATGACTGCAAAGCTTCACATTTTTATACAAAAACAAACTAATATTTCAAAATGTGAATATTTTAAGGCTATTGCTAGTTACGTGCAGTGTGTAATATTTAGTATTAGTATAAAATAATTGTATACGGTTGGCTTAGACGTATTTTGTGTACAGTATTTGTAAGTTTTGATATTTTTTTTTTATCTTTGCAAAACTCGTATTACTAGTCTTGGAGCATCTATTGAATTTGACATCGGTATGACCATCTACAGTGGGCAAAATATTCAAAAACGTAAAACAGCTTTCTTAAATTGTTTTATTAAACGGGTTTGATGGAACGCATACAATAAATCAACGACTTAAATAGCTTTGTGTTGATCACACGAACTATTTTTAATTTAGCCTACGCATAACAAAATAAAATAATTTCCAACTATAAATAACTGAAGATCTAGGATTTTCAAAAATATATAAGTATATATATTATACAATTTAAAAAAAAAAATTATGAATATTTCATTTTATTATAAAATAGTTCATGACATCTGAAATCGTTAAGAAGCAGATACCTGGTACACACATTGAGATTTTCCTTGAGGCCGGGCGCCTTGAGGCATGCCTTCGGATTTTCCGTTGCGTGTGGAGCAGCCTTAAGAGAAGAATTGCCTTGGCATACTTTATAGTGAGGCCTAGAACATGTTGGCGACCCTCTTTCGTTTAGGGAAATATCGGTAAAAACAAGAAAATCTTACATTTGGTTCGATATCTCAAAATTGAGTGTTCCACATTCGTTCATTTGTTTTTCAAATTTCATGAGTAATACTGATAAGTAGTGTGGTCTACCAAATTGCAAGTAAAAAAACGTTTGTAGCCTAGTACGGAAAGTCTTGTAAGTACGGAAAAAGTATGCGGCCTAATATCGTGCTATTGTTCATTATACTTTTTTATAATTTGTTGTGGTATACAGGTGTTTAACTAGTAGACTGTCATTTAAGAAAAGTATAGTTCGTGGGAAATGACTAAATTATACATTTTCTTTCACAGATGGACAGCTTTTAGCTCATAATATTTAGACCATAAAAGTGATAGCTTTCATAAATTTGGACTTCTGTGACATATAAACCAGAAGGACATTATCACTTACAGTTTTATGTTCTTATGATCACACCATTTTCAAAACTCTTAATTCTCTTTTTTCGTATCTTAATCTAGATTTTATAGTAGTAATTCAGATAATGAGGTTATAAGTAAAATGTCTCAGAAACGTCTATTTAACATCTGCGTCATCGAACATGCAGCTTACTACGTAGTAAATTAATGAAAACACATCGAACACAACAAAATATAACGCTATAGTTTAATAATGTAATTTCATTTTTAAAGTTAAGAGTTGATTTAATAAACAGTGTTGTTATTGTTTGAAATTAGCTGGAGCTCAAAAAAGATTTTTCCCACCATCTATTGTTATCAAACGACGGGTCGCCTCATTCTAACGCACGCGTAATTACACACAGGCGCGCAGAATATTAGAATGGCAAGGTAGCTTCCGTGGGCCATGCGCATGAGTTTCATATTTGAACAACTTTCATTTATTTAATTTGATATTTTAAAATAAAATCTGTAATATATTTTTATTTCACATTTCATTAAAATACAAATAAGATAAAAAAGAAAGTATAATTTACTTTAATTAGAGTCCAAAATCAACAATGTTTGCTACAAAATGAATGACACAGTCATGAATATAATAAGTGTGAATAAACACAAGATATTGGTGAAACAAAAGAGCACAATATAATAAAAACAATAGTATAAAACATAATTTGTACTTTATTATTTGCATTTTAAGTTTTGCATTAAAAATTGTAATTTTAACATTTGCTGATCTAATCAACAGCAAAAAAAAACCCCTACTAATATTGAAAATGTACCACATATTTTCAAAAATGAACATAGATATATTTATATTTATAAACATTGTGATAATGTATTCATTAACTAATCATTTAGTACCATTTAAATATTGTAAATAAAAAAAAATGTGATTTTGGGGTATAATTCAGTAAATTGTCTTTTGTTTGGTCTCATTTGTCTTGTAATTACGTTTGGAATAAAAATATATTATAGATGTTATTTCCAAATAGCAAATAAATGTAATTAAAGTTTTATACATGTGAACCCTCATATATATATATATATATATATATATATATATATATATATATATATATATATAATCCTCTGCGCTTGTTTGAGTGAAGCTACCCTTCGTTTAGCTGCATTATAGTTTGATATTATTATAGGACGGGAATATTTATTCACGTAATATGCCCTTAAAACAGACGTTATGCTGTACTAAAAACACAAATTTAAATCAGCTGTTTATAGTGAAGTAATAAAGAATAAATATTTCAAAAAAATAATTGCTGCAGAAATTAGATACGATGGGGACAATTATATATATAGTTAAACGACTTTAAGCTTATTATCTAATGAAAACAGGGAAGTAGTAACACACAAACAAACGTAACGCCATCTAACGAAATGGAACCTATGTAATCTGTGACAATACATTAGTTTGAACTACGAGGACATAAGCGTCGGCTCTCCAAACTGAGCTACACCGCTCCCCTCTTTCTATATAACAAATTTTTCAGTATCAGATAAACATGATGATTATAAAAAACCACACAGTAGTTTTTTAGCTGATCATTTTCCGATGATCACAAAAAAGATTATTAGGATTGTGTTAAGGAAATGGATTAAAAAAGATATAGAATGCAATTAAGTGATCGGTTTGTTTTTCAATTTTAATCAAACCATCACAATATTTGCCCAGGTTGTATAAATTTTTTGTTTTAGATATAAATTTAAATTTAAAATCTATTTTTCACATATTTTGAACATTATATAGTAGAATAGTACAATAAATTTATTGCAACAACAACAATTTTTACAACAAATACAATACAAAATTAATTATGTTGTAAAAACAGCCCCAACAGGTTAAATCCCAATTATTGGGGTGCCATATATAACAAAATACCTAAGTCTGCCTAAACTATAGTGAAAGTAAGAGTAAAAGTACAACAACCAAATACACAATTACAAATATACTAATTTAAAACCATATATACTAAAAAAATAAGTAAAAACATAAAAACTAACATTTTACAATTAATTGTTGATTTCCACCAAAACTTGCAAATTTAAAACCAAAGTTGGTTTATTACAGCCAAAATTTCCAAACGAAACCTCGACAAACCCCAGGAAACATCCACCCTATGAGCGACTACATTATACAGAGCAATTTTCGAGTTCAGCGGCGACGACGCATGAGCATTGGTTCTAACGCGCTCCTGGTAGAGTGGTCGTCTGATTCTTATCCCGCAAGGTGGAACATACCAGCATACTTGTCTCAGGTTCTCAGGATCCTCAATCACGCCACACATAACTCCTCCCAAGAAACACAACTTCAACAGATTTCTCCTAACTGTCAAAGAATTGACTTCAAATACCCTCAAAAATTCCCTATACCTTATCACACAAATTTTTGGATTATTAAATCCCAATTTTTTATAGAACAACACACGCAAAAATCGTGTCTGAACCTTCTCTATCATATTAATATAATATTTTGCTGATGGGGACCAAACAATACTAGCAAATTCCAACCCTGATCTAACTAGACTATTAAATAAAACTATAAGTACGATAATATCCTTAAAATCTCTTCCCAACCGACAAATAAAACCTAAGGTGGAGTAAGCTCTCTTTACTATATTAACAATATGAGAACTAAAAGATAAATCTTGTGACATAAGAACCCCAAATCCTTGAACTTATCAACCCTATTCAACGACTGCAAATCAATGTTATAATTATGAATTAAAGGCTGTAATACTCTATAATATGACATGACGCAACATTATTTAATATTCAGTTGAAGTTTATTATTTTCGCACCAAACAAATGATCTATCTAAACTTTCCTGCAATATTTCACAATCATAACGAGTTTTAATATTAAAAAAAAAAAATTCAAACATAATAAGATCATTGGAAAACCCATAGAAATTCAGCTTCTTAAGCAATGTGACGTGATTTACTTTATCAAATGCTTTCGAAAAGTCAGTGTATATCACATCCACTTGCCCCCTATTATCCAGTACCCTAGATGCAAAATTTACAAAATTTTAGAGATTAGTATTAATGGATCTAGCAGGAACAAAACCATGTTGAGCCCAAGACAAATACGGTTTCATATGAGATAGCACAAACAAATGCATAACGATTTCAAACACCTTAGCTGGAGTTGAAAGTATAGCTACAAGTCTATAGTTGGCTATATCCAATTTGTTAACACATTTATGAAGAGGAGTAATTCTGAAATTCCAATCACTCGGAAAAATGTGTGTGGAAAGGCTCAAATTAAAAATAAAACAAAGAGGTTTAAGTAGGAATTCTGAACAAGCCTTAACAATATAAACTGGGAAAAGGTCAAAACCAAACGAACTTTTTTAAAGGTAATCTTTTAACTGCCGTCTCTACCTGATCAATTGTTATATTCGAAATAATTAAAGGTTGCACTCCTGTCATAACGGGCGATGAAAAAATCTATATATAAATAAAACTAGTTTCTGCTGAATAGTTAACACTTCAGGACCTGACAAATTTACCTCCTTAAAAATCCCATCAAAACTTCATTTCAAAACAGAACTTTCAACCAGTGTTTTGATTTTAAACTGTGTCTATATATTTAACTAGATTTCGTCAACAAATAAACAGTAAATGACATTAGAAGAAGGTTCAACATGTTCACACGTATTTCATAGAAATAATAAATGTACTAAGCAAGTTAAATGATGATTGATTTTTTTATGGACCAGCAATAATTAATCAAGAAGGGTTTAAACTCTTGTCTTATCGTAATTCATAAAAAATATTTATCATAATGTGTACATACAACTATGCAGTGTAGCATTCGGTTTTTGTTGATATTAAAGCATGGAAATGTTATTTTTCACTGTCATTCAATTTAGATTCAGATTAATTTGACTTGTACACGAGTTATTCTTGGAAACGTTTCAAAATGAGCTCTTTTAAGTGTTATCATTCACTCCTTATCTCGCAATTTATCAATGACGTCTACATACCTGCGTGTATTTATAGAGTTACAATCTAGCAGTAGCCATTAATTCACTTTAGACAGCTTTAAATTTGGAGATATAAACAACTTTTCTTTACATCGCCCGCTGCGATCTGTTGGCTCACGTACAGCGCATTCTACAGGTCTGATGTGTAACCTTCTACATTCCGTGGTTTGAATAACATCAATTGTCTACAAATAGTTACTATTTCCAGATTGTTTTCAAATTTAATTCCTAATAATGTTTGTGAAAGACAAAACAGTTGTATCGAGAGAAGAGTTTGGTAATGATTACATTATTTAACAATCGATACTGTGTCAAATACGTCGGAATAAATAAATAAATAAAATATATATATATTCTGAAAGACAGTCTCCATGGTTCATTTTCACTATTCGACCAACAGCAACAGATTTTGGAGTACTAATATTTTTTGGTGGGTTATTATTTTGTTCCAGGGAGAACTTCTGCGCAAAGGCTTAGCACTTTTTATTTTACGGGGATTGTGTGTTTTTTTTAATTTTGACGCAGTTTTCATTCAAAAGTCCAAATATATCAAACCCGTTTTTTGAGAAAATACACCTTTTAAATTATCATATCCAGAGTATAAATAATAGCGATTAAAATAATATTATTAACTAATTACGACATTATTAGTTCAACTTATATGTAATCGGTCTTAGTAGTTGAACATTATATTGATAGCGTTAAAAACAAATTTAAAAACAACGATCAGGTAATGTTTTATTTGTTGGTACAATTTTAAGAATAATTACGTATGGTTTTTAAATTTAAAATGATATCAAGTCCACATAACAGATTTACTAACTTATAACAAGCAAAACAATAGTACGTTATCTTCAAAATAAAATATGTCCAGCAATATGTGCTGACCACCCGAGTTAGTGAAAGCCGATTAGTGGGCCATCACTAAAGATTTATTTACTTATCAAATCTACAAGCTAGAATGATCATCAGGTTAAATAGAAAATTCTGATTTTTTGTTAATTTGTCGGATGTTAAAATGAGCTTTATAAATATAGTCATCTCTAAAAGTTCTCCTCTCTACCTCTTGATACAAAATGATGGTGCCAAGTAGTATAGTCTTAACTAGCTATTTGTGCGATAACTAAGAATATTAAATATTAAAGCCAGAGATTTTTAATTGGTATAAACTAAAAATAATAATAATTTTTCATATCAGATCTTCAAATCGTCAACTTGTTATGAATACTTTGTGCTTCTGGTCGTAGTTTGTCATAACAGAGCAGCCAAGAGTAGGCTTCTCTTAGCGAGATAGTTTCAAGCAGGAGAGATTCTAACTTATTGTAAAAAAAGTAAATAAGCAAACAGATCAACTACGGAAATCAGTTTTAAACCATTATAATACCCCCTCATATTTTCAAAAATATATTAATGAAAATTAGTGTCTTCTGATCTATATTTTTTTTGTGGATAAACTGACAGTGGAATCAAAAGCTAGAGAGATCGTCACTTTATGAAAAGTAAACATGAAATATGGCGACTGCTCATCTGTTTTAATCTATTTTAATTTTCCTTTTTTTATTCCTCTTAACATCAGACAAAAAATACAGTAGTCAACTATGGTTTCGTCTGCTCTTGTTGGTTGTGGGTTAATTAACAGTAATAAATATCCAAACTTGCGAGTCATCACATGGTGTGGACTAAAATTAAAATATGATTGCCGGTAAGCTGTTATAAACAGTTCAGAACAACCTTTAGAGCCTATTTCACTTATTGTATTACATAAAAAATATCTCTATTGTGAATACTGAACATCCAGGTAGAGACAAAATATAAGGTCCAGAGGTCTTGTTCTTTTTCCAATTTACTTACGTATTACGTTTTAGTACATTAGTTGAGCTATGAACTATCACACTTTATATTCTACTTTTTAAGACGGTATCCAAGGTTAATTTCACTCTTTATAGGACAATTTCAAAATTATATTTTATGGTGAATATCAAACAAACAATATATTTCGTTTTATAAAACCTACTGAAAGGTCAAATTAAAACTGCTGGTTTCTCCAAAATCGCCAAATTGTTGTTAACAAAATGTTGTTACCGCACCAAATTTGATATCAATCGATTAATCCCATTGACCTCATTGCATTAAATAGTCGGTGAATTGACAGATGTTATTCCATAAACAATGTTTGTGTTCATAGCTCAAATAGGTATTGCTATGAAAAACCAAATATATATTTTTAACCAATCATAAAATTATACACTAACTCTATGTTGGAAAGTAAAATTCCTTGGACTTAATTGGTCTATCCCCAAACTATGACTACACAATATGGTTTCAAATTGGATTATAGTTTCGAGCTTTGTACTATTATTTTTAGAAGGATATTTGAAGAACAACCACAAGATAGACATATTTATTATTAATTGCTAATCATTACATTATTTTCAGTCATCAAATCATAATATCCTACAGACTGTGACTGAAAGATATATAAGTAGTACTGTCTAGTCTGACATACGGAAAAAAACTCTCCCTCTAAGAAAACACTACAGGTTGAGGAAAAACAAAGATGAAATCTCACTAGCCCCTTCAATATTGGATTCTGTTAGGTAACAAATACGTTCACAGATTACTTGTAGAAAAACAAAAATCGTCTGTCAGTACGTGACAAGTTTATATAAGTTGTAGAAAAGGAAACAATAGTTACTTCCTTAGGTTGCAATTAAATCTCTTTGTGTATATAAGTAAACATTTATTTTTAAACCAATGAATATAATAATTTATCAGAAAGCTTAATAGTATATTTTATACAGAGTGATTGATATGTATATGATTGAAGTGTCAGCTGTTTTACTATGAAAATATTTGATTTATTAAAAGAAGTAATACGTCATCTCACCTGAACTTTTTATGTTATCTCATTTAGTGGTTTTAAAATTCTTATACCCTCAGCCATTTTTCCAATATGGTACCAAACATTAAAATTAATAATAGAAACCAATTTGTACGGTGGTTTTAGATTTTAAACAAAATGTTAAACATTTTCAATTTTTGTGTATTGTTTGATATATCGCACTGTTTAGAAAATCAAAATCACGATTTCAGGCGTATTTACGATTCCACTTTCTGCAGTTAAAACAGTTTATCTGAGATTAAAATTGGAACTTATAAAGATTATAACGTAATAACAAAATACTAAGAATTTTAAAACTAACAAAATAAATTTATTTACTCTTGGTGGAGGTCTTATAAGTGATGATATTTAATGAACAATAATTGCCCGGTCTAAGATTTCATACCAGTACTGAGAAACATTCAGGACCTGTTGTAGTGGTAAAAGTAAATAAAAGGATAACATGAACATAGGTTCGAAAACGCTTATTATTACCGCTATCTGCCATTTTTCTAAATACATTATATTATTATAACCTTGCAAATATATAAGATATTGAGTTCACGTTTGATACACACGATTTTTATGTTAAGCTTTATAGGTGTACCAAAATCAAAGATTTTTAAAAATAGCCCCCATTTAAAATATTTAAAGTCGAATAACTCTAAATGTACCAATTCTACAAAAAATACAAGAGACAAAATATTTTCCTCTTTTCTGGTGGATAAACAGGTCTACGCATTTTCTGACTTACGATAAATGTATTTATTTTTATTTTTAGGCATAGAACACATTCTAATAGTTTCTTCATGAATCACCTTGTATATATGTTGTAATTAAAAATAAATTAGTAATTATACAATATTGTAATCGTGTTTTTAATTGGTTGAATATTTGTAGAGTAGAGAAATTTTTGTATTTGATTAAATTTTTATTTTATTTTTAAATATTTTTTATTTGACATAAATTGTCAAACAATTTATGTTC
This sequence comes from Aphrophora alni, assembly GCA_963513935.1. Lineage (NCBI taxonomy): Eukaryota > Metazoa > Arthropoda > Insecta > Hemiptera > Aphrophoridae > Aphrophora > Aphrophora alni. Next base: position 39,529,550 of record OY740768.1, read on the forward strand.
TGTTATTATTATTATTATTATTATTATTATTATTATTATTATTATTATTATTATTATTATTATTATTGTTATTATTATTATTATCATTATTATTATTATTGTTATGTAATACTTCGTGATATTGTCCCTTAAAATTTTTGTCAGCTGTTTGTCGTCAACGCAGTGTGAGTCCAAAACTGGAGTAATTTTGATTAAATTTAATATTTGGACACATTTTTCTTAGCAATACTGAGTTTTTCTTTTGAACTCAAAAAATTAATAAATTCAAAATTTAGGGTTTTTCGTAATCAGCTCTAAAAATTCTGAATAGATTATTCTGAAATGTTGTTTCCTTTAAGGTCCTAATCGATGAATTGGCAACTATTTTACCAAATTATAAATAAAGGTTTAGCAGTCGAAAATAAAAATCAGGCAATGTCACTAGAACTATGTCTCCAAATCTGGCCACAATTGGGTTTGTTTGATATTTATGGATTTAGGCAATCGTCCTTAAAGTGTGTTTTCTTTTACGTTGGTGTTTACCACATTGGTTTAGGAACCCTACCATTTCTCTTATATTTTATTTCAGTAGAATTATCTACATTGAAGTTAAAGCTCCTAAAGCTGTGTTTAAAGTTGGTTTCACTTAAGAGATGAATTTCGAACTAAGATTTTTCGCGCTATAGAAGATAATTTTTCTTACTTATTACTTAATTTTTGTATTGATGAATGAGAAGAGTTGAAGAACGGTTACGCATCATTTACTTGAAACCTTGGCTTTCTGCGTGATGTATCCAATATAGTAATTAGAATAGTATCACAAGTGTAAAATATAAACATTTACATAAAGAACTTGATTTATTCGAGGAATGTTACAAAATTATGGATATCGCTATGCAAATATGAACGAACGAACTAAGCCATTCCATGGCCGTGGGGTGAATACAAGTATTAAATGTTCGGCATTATGGTCACCCTAGTTATGAGCATGACCTCAATAGCACACAACGATGTGTAAACACGTCTGGAATTGGTGCTGTTTGCATTCTCAATGTTATAATGTGTTGGTTTGTAAACACGATTTATTTTTCACCCACGAATATTGTGGGGCAATTAGCATAACTGTTGGGGTAAGCGATTTATATCTCGTCGCCAGGTGGTTTATGGGGATCATCAAACATTAGCTATGCATGCTGCTGGGATTGATACACAACAAATAATTTGCGTGATAAAAAAAATCTGAACTGATTAATAAATTGGTATATATATTAATTCGATTCAAAACCATTATATATCAACGTATTAAAACGTATTAAATATCAGGTAATTTAATGATATTTTAAATCATTAAATTTGATTAAATGAACAAATATATGCACTTTCCCAATATGATTGATTAGTGTACATTTATTTAAATTATGAACAAATTATGTCCTTAACTGAATTAATTGTCGAGGATGTGACATTGAATATTATGAATTTTGAATCAGTAGTTTCTTGAAAGTCATTTGAAATTGTAATCTGTAGAATAACTTACTTAATCCGTTAGTATTGCAACAAATTACATAAGCTGACAATTTAATTATACTTACAATGTCTGTGGATATAAAGTTTAATAGTTATTTTCGTACCAAATAGATTATCAGACGAATCCAGTAATGAAGGGAACATATGCTTTATAAACGCTGTGATAGATTCTCCGTGGATTTAATAAGAGTTTATGAGACGTTTACTTAACTAGTACACAAAGAACAAGGTAGGTTAGGTAATTTATAAAGAATTTCGTCTTAATTTTGTTAATATTCACGTTGCATACCCTCAGGAAATTATCGTATTACCCTCAGGAACTCAACAAATTATATTTCACAAGTCGTCGTCATCGTCGTCGTCGTTGTCGTTGTTGTTGTCGTCTGTACGTATGATAGCGGCCACAAAAATTAGGATAAGAACTTTAAACTTGGTATAAAACACTAAACCGTGGTTATAGAGAACCATATTGAAATTTATTTTTAATAATCTCACTAAGAATTTCAATTTGGTGGTCATTTCAACAGTTTCTTTTACAGTCATATCTCTGGGTTATTCAACTTATAACAAAATAAATTAGATAACAATTTGCAGATTGAAGTACTGCCTATTACGTTACCAACCTCACCACTCTATGAATATAAATATCGGAGTTATTGTCAAAAATGTAATTTTGATCTCTGACCTACCAGGGTAATGCAATATACGTGAAGTTAATAAATCCATGGTCAGTCACCGACAAGATCGAAGTGAATGGACAGTGTTATAAAATATACATATATACGGGGCACGTTAGGAATGAAATGATATACATAATTACGAGGTTCAGAAAACCAGTGTCTCAACTGATTTAACAAACCGTATGTGATAAGATCCCTTGTTTTATCAATACAATTTAAAATTTCTTGCATGACCAAGGAAATCATCTTTTGGTTACTACATTGTATGGATTTGTATGTATTATAATATTGTATTGGGTTAGTACCAAGAAGGCAATCAATTTATGTTAAAGTATTGCACCACCTTCAAAACAATGCCAAGTAAAATTAGTTGACCTATGTTTTTAGAACACTAACCTCGAATGATATGTAAGACAAAAATTGTCGTGCGTAGATATTTTTATGTATTTCCTATTATTTATTTTGTTATAGAACTTTAAGTACTTTATGAAATTAGACTTTGTATACGACACACATTATCAAGACGTATATTATAGTAAGGTCATTCTCATTTTCAGGGTTTCGCCCAATACCAGATATAACTTTGAATCTGTAGTAATCCATGCTTGGTAATACTTTTTGTTGTGTACATTACCTGCATATATTTATATTTTTAAGCTGAAGATTTGTTTTAATAATTCTTAATCCCTTATTTCCTATAAAAGAGAGAAATTGTAATCTCTTTAAAAATGTATAATAAGAAGGGACATATAACTGTATAACTCTATAACATAAAACTGTATAAAGTTTTTTTCTTGTTGCTTAAGAGTAAAAACCATTAAGTCATCATCGACTTATAGAAAAGTAAAGAAAGAACTCTAGCCCAAAGTTAGAAAAGAACAAGAGTCGATTAAGAGACCTAATAGGAAAGATGAAAGAAAGAGAATTCATCCAAGACTGCATGAAAAAAATCCAGATCCGGCTAAACTACTTCTGCATCGCCACTGCCGTATTAACTAAATGTGAGCACTTGAGGTTCAATAAAATTTATAAGATTTTTAAGTGATAAACATAATTTACAAAATGCTTTTCATTCAAGAACGTAACGTTTCATAATTAAAAATCAATTACATTTAAAATCGGTCAAATATTTGTGGCTAAATACCGAGTCTTTCAAAAGTTACTTGTAACGTTGTGTTTTCGTTATTTATTGTCCAATCGCCAATAAAAACTCTATTTTATGTATATAAAAATGGGATTTATTAAAACACCAGCTGTTATTTATTGCTATATATTTGTTGCTACAGTAACAATTTTTCTCATTGTAGACAAATTTCAAACATAGAAATCTAATAATTTATAAGGTTGTAGTAGTTTAAAAAATCATTAAAATGATTGTTTTTTATTCAATTATGAATTTAGTTTTACAAAAACCCATCGCATTGATTTAGTGAGTTCATAAATATTAGTGGAGTTTATCAGCAGAGTAAGTGAGTTTCGTACTCACAACGGTTTGAGGTGTGGAATCTGTGGTGTAGTCGCGAATAAACATTAGTTAGTGAGTTTGAAACCACCGAGTCCATTAGAGACATCAAGAGGACAGGAAAATGATCAATTGCCAGGGGTGACATATCTGCTGCTGAAGTCTTAATGAAAAAAAAAAAGTTTATAAAATAACATAAAATCAAGAAATTTCACAAAATCTTGATATTATTTAGACAACAATTCATGGACAATGTATTTTAATCCCCACTTTCAGCTTATTGGGTATTTTACTATAATAATATTGCAACAAATAAACAGTACAAAAATGTACACTATATTTTTCACACAACCATTTACATTCGAAATAATAACCAAACAAATCTAATAGTCACCGAAACTGTAGGTAAGTTCGGTAAACACAATATTTATATATTTAAATAAGATCTGAACTTGTTTCGCTTGTTTTACACATTCGTCTTATGGATACATATTATGAGATGAAATCAAGCTTAAATGATAGGGGTGGAAGTTATTTCCTTTTTTTAAATAATCCGTAACTGTAGTTTTCCTATATATAAAATTTTGCATACTGTTTTTCCTCATTAACCTTCACATTTCTTCAACATGATCATAAAATTGTTAGAGATTATTTTGATAAAGTATGACTCATAGAAGTTGCATTGCGATTTATGTGTGTTTTATTCACGTCCCGGCGTTTTTGGAGAGATGAAGACTAATAAGTTGTTTGGTAAGCCACTTATTTAATCAAAAATGTATGAACCGATTTTTTAAAAATATTAGTTATGGGTTTTTGTCATAAGCCAGGTACCTGCAATTTTCTAATTATCAATTAAAATGATAAAAAGTCCTAAGATTTGGCCAAAATAAGTCCATATACCAAATTTAATTAAAATTAATTTACTCTTTGGGGCTGTAAAGCACTGTACAGGCGACAAACAATAGAGATACAGACAGACGGAAGCACGACAAAGAAACATAATATTCTAACTGTCCCAAAAGTAATATTTTTGGCTCAAAGGACCTCAAACTTTTGACACGTCCTCAAAAACACGACAGAAAGTTTTTGCCTCGTCACATAACTATCTATTGGTGTGAGAAAATAAATATTTAATATAATTTACGTGGGACAATGTAAAAATAAAAATATGTAAACATTAGATTCCCATAATTTTTATATAAAATATACACAAAACACAGCCACTATTACGGTCGAAACCACAGCTTATAAAACAGTTCAGCAACGAACAACATTTCCCATTCATTCTATGGAGTGGCCAACCATTACCAGTCCTACAAAGATCTTACGTCATCTCACACCTTGATGTTCGCAGACATTATGCGCGAGGTTTACACTTTATGCGACATTGTTCTCTCACTAAACTCTTAAATAGTCTCTTTTATTACTATAATCATCATGTAATGCCATCGTACCTTCGACAAAGATAATTTTTAATTGAGAAATATTGTCTGTAGTCTTCTGAATTATCACTGTAAATTATAAGCTTCGTGTGCGTCTAATATCAACTTTTATGTTCATTGGAAATAATCGTCGGTGAAATAGTAAATAAAACGATTTCAAAAATTATATGCTAGACGCAAGTTTGTATAGGTAAATATATCAAAAGGTGTTGCATTCATCTATGTCAACGACTGTGATTATGTAAAATTGATCTTTACTGTTCTACATAAATAATGTTCAAATATTACCATAGACTGTACGCAAGGCAATAACTAGATTCACAAGTTGGGTTTAAATTTATTTTCTTGTAGACGGCTTCATACCAAAGTTAATTTCCCAAAGATATAATGACTCACAGTGCAATTTCTTGCGAAAATTTTCTTATATTTTATCCCTCCTGTATGATATTTAAAACATAACAGATTCTTTCGTGTTTCATATATGCAATCCTGCACTACATGAATGAGAATAGGTTAATATATTTTTGTGTGATCAGCGTGTATATTTTCTTCTAATTTTAAATTACAAAAGTGCAAATAGAATGTTATGACGTATATTTTGATTGTTACGAAATCCTTAGTAACACTATCTAATACGAGAATATAAATTAATGGTCAAATATTATATGTAAATATCATAAGCTGTTTTTACTAAAGTTAAAGTATTTTTTTTCTGTTTAATACATTTAATTATAATGTATAAATATGTGTCCATCCGCACAATATATGTCTAGAGCATTTTTTACCAACTTTGGTCAAATTGAAACCACTCGTATTTATGCACACACAGCAACACACGTAAATAATGAAAAAGATCACCTCTTTGTTAGGTTGAATTTCTACTTACTTTAGGTCGATAAGACGGACACAATCTTTCCCCTTAAAAATACCTTCAATTGCGTCTGTCGTGTGGGAAATTCAGCCTTAATGAATATCAAAGTTATTTCTACCTAAATAGAGATTCCACTTACTTCATATCATCTTATTGAAATCGCATCCTAGGTGATCCCACTAATATACTACAGTATAGTGTTTAATGATTTAGTTAAAAATAATTAATTATTTGGTTTTGATTTTTTACATTCTTTCCAATGGAAAAAATTCCATACTTTTGACTTCACGCACAGGTTTTAGAATGTTGTTTTCCATATCAATCGTTGTTGGGATGAGGTAATATATATAACAACTAAACAGAATGTGTTTTTATTTTGTCTTTACATTTTTTTTAAATACCTCTAAAACAGGCATTTTTTCAAGACCTGACCAAAAACAACTCTGTTTAGAAAGTTTTCAATAACATTTAATCAAACCAAAAACGAAATTGCTTTCTTCTGCTATTTACACAAAAATAACGAGTTGTACAAATTATACGTTATGATCTTAGTTATGAAAGAAAAACTATAATAACCCAATTTCACAAAATTGGTGATACGATTTCAGATAAATGACTGCCAATACATAACTAAAAATGCTAAAACATGAATTTAATAAACTACCAGGTTCTGATTATTTACCAACATTATAATATAGTCTTGTTTTACCAGAAAAATATTTTTTTCTATTAAATATAACACAGAATGAGAAAGTATATTAAAAAGGGTAAATAATTGTTTGAAAAAGTTATACTTGTAGAATTGCTTACACACATGCTTACACTTATTGCAGGCTATCATCACTGACTAATTTTATTAGTGTACGTAATTATCGTTCAATTGAAATGTCAATAATATGTATTTTAACTTATAAGTCATAAAACCATAATAATCCGTCATCACTGAGATGTGATTTCCAATACGTTTCCGTGATTGACGATATGACGTCAATGAAGCTTTCACCCTCGTCTCAATAAGACATGACATCTATGAAGCTTCGTACGACATGCTACATAATTAAACAATCACAGACAAATTAATCAATAATTAAAAGAAAGAGTAAGATATTAATAATCCTATTACAGATGTATATTTGTTATCTACGTTCGAATATGTCGAGATAGGTTACTGACTAGAAAAAAATAAACAAATCTTTTCTCTCTAAAAATCAAAAAATTGTTATGAACAACAAAATGATCTTCATCATCCGTATTGTTTATAAGATATAATAGGTGGAATAACTTGATAAAATGGAGATAATAACTATGTTACTTTCATAATATTTAATCAAAACAGTAGTAAAAACAAAAAAATTCAAATCTACAATTAAAGCTCACACTTCTAAAATACTAAATTCAAAATAATATGTTTAGTGTTCATTTATTTTACTTTAACATGTATATAAAATAAAACTATTATAAAATTTTGTATTTATTTTCGAATATTAGTCTCGAATTGCTTGTACCAGATTTATTTTCTTCCACATAGTTCTAATTTACTTTTAACGTAGTGTACCCCCCCCCTTCTTTAACGATTGTCATATTCTTTGCTAATTCCAAAAGGTAGAGACAATATACTTTGCCTTGATGGGTGGTTTCACGAAACGTTACCTTCATACATCACACAGCAACAGTTGTAAATTAACACCAGTTGACAATTCGTAACTAACAGGGACATTCGTCACGACGAGTCCTGGTCTTCTTTTCAACATAGTGAAAATTATACTTTACCTGCGATTACCAAATACGTATATTGTGTTGGAATCTGCCGTCCTAAGTTGTAGGAAAGTCAATGACTTCTTCGAGGTGTTGTAAAGACTTTGTGTCACAATGGAAGAACAGATAGGGATTTCAAGACCCTGAGAATAATGCTATACAATGTAGCAAAGAGTGGATGATTAACTAGCCCACAATTTTTTCCAAATATTTATCTTAAGCTTGAATATCAGTAAATTATATTCTAATAAACCAACAATTTTACAAATAATTAGTGGAGTTGTGGAAGTACTATAATTTTGATCTATTTTTCTAATTGAGGCCCCTTCTCTGTTGTACATGTTTACAGAGAAACTGATAATTTTTTGCATTAATTTACAACATTAAAAAAAGTTATAATCTAGCCGTATCTAAGTTATATCTGTATCAAACAAAAAAAACTTCTTAAAAAAAAAAAAAAAAAAAAAAAAAAAAGAAGAAGAAGTGGTACTTATATTTCAGCCTCCCGATATTAATAATAATAGACTAATAATATTATTTATATATATATATATATATATATATATATATATGTGTGTGTGTGCCCGCGTGTGTGTGTGTCGCATTTGATTTCCAAGTTACTCCATTGTCTCAGATGTTCAGGTTTCCAGATGTACAGAATCGTCTAATACATTTGTGTACATCCTTTCTACTGGCATATATATTTTAATTGTTTATATATAATTTAAACAGCCACAATACATATAAATAATTAACATCAAACTAGAATGTATGAATAAAAAGTAAAATGATACTGTAAAGGAGTGGGTTGGTTATTGATGTATTTAGACCTAATAATATTTTTACCAATAAATTACTTTATGACATGTAATAATTAAGCTGAGAGCTTTTAGGCTTTTATTCTACCAAATGAAATAAATCAACAGCACGTCGTAATCAAATTAAAACTCCGGAAACAAAATGAAAACATACTTTATTGGATTGCGGCCAAGTTTAACAACATAGTACATAACTGAACCAGTTGCCAAGTTTTTATTTTGGTTTCTCACAATTAATTAAAAGAATTGATTAAAATATAATGAATTTTAAAAAAGGTTCCAGGATTTAGGCTATAACTCTACAGGGAATGTTTCTGTCTGGGCGTGTTCACAACAGGCATTAATGTTATAATTAGGAAGGGGATGTAAACGTCTTAGCTTTAGGACATTATATTTTTCTATGATGGTGGATGTCAGTGTAAGATGTTGCATTTAGTTTTCAATCGAAGTGGTCACCCATGTGTTGTTTAACGTTATTGAAAGTACTTTTATTATTTTTTTAAAGATAACCATTAAAATTATTACTATATTTCAATGTGGCCAATTTGACATTGTCACTAGACAATTTTATTTATAATGGATATTATTATTTCAAAATGTAAACAAGCATAGAGATAAAATAGAACTTTGTATAAGTTGTGTTTTATCCTTAGTTAACCAATATGTGAATAATAACATCTTAAAATGTTTAATCATTCATTCAGAACCTAAACCATTTTCGGATATGCCTGACAATCAAATTGAAGGATTTATTATTACCTGGAAGCACAATTTTATGAATAGTTAATGATGAGAACAACTTTAGGCTTAACGTTGTTTTAGTCAAAGATTACGGATTTAATTTTTCTTGAAGTATATCATCTATTATAATGTACTATAACAATTTTTTTTGTATATTAAACTGAATATTAGGTAAATATCCTAATAAAGAGGTCTTTATTTTATCATTAACTATTCTTATTATTCATCTCCACTATAAAATACGTCAATGGTTCAATAAATATAATATACACTAGTTTAAAAAATAAAATATAAAAAAATACCATAGTAGACTATTTGGAAAGCTCATTGGAATTATTGTTAAAAGGCACCTTAAATCATGTATGTATGTATATATATATATATATATATATATATATATATATATATATATATATATATATATATATATATATATTATATATATATATATATGTGTGTGTGTGTGTGTGTGTGAGAGAGAGAGAGAGAGAGAGAGAGAGAGAGAGAGAGAGAGAGAGAGAGAGAGAGAGAGAGAGAGAGAGAGAGAGAGAGAGGGGGGGAGAGAGAGAGAGTATTTATTATGTATGTACGTTACCCTGCCGGGTACTCTGTTTCAACAATAGAAGTCAATGAATCTAGTTTCACTGCATCTTATATCATATCCATTATAGTTATACACACATCTCCAATTACAAAGTAACAAATGAAAATTACCTAACAATTTACTGGTTTTGTGAAAAAGTAAACATAAAAATATTAGGACCACATTCAAAGTACTAATTAGTGTAAACATTAAGATATTTCAAAAACTGTGTAGAATATTTTGTTATTCTTATTATATAAAGAGTTTTTTGTTGGAACCTCAGTAATAAAATATTTTAATGAATAGTCTTCCCTCTCATAACAAAGGTTTTTTAAAGTTTAGGTGTCATACGCAACTTTAGACGAAATGTGGTGAAAAATTAAAGTAAATTATTTTACGTTGGTTAAAAGTAAAATAAAATCCCTCTAAAATGTATTAAATTTCATATATTTACAAATTATTATAATTATCAATTCACCGATATACATTTTTACTTTAAAAAAACGCTTCAAAATCAAACACAAACAGATTTTTTGTTTGTATAATTCTATGGTAACATAAGTTAATGAATTTAGGAGCCAGATTAACACTGAAACACCAAGTGTTATTTAATTTAACGTGGAGGTCTACCAAGAATCTTCGATCCTTAGCATAAATTGTATAATTAGGGTTTTATATTATGACAACTTACAATATACATAACATACAATGAATTAAAATTTAATTTAACCTTAAACACAATTTTTCAAAATATTGTGATTATTATATGTACTGTAAGAGTTATTAGTTTAATTATTGTAGCTGTTATACAGAAGTTTATACAGCTGTTTCTCAGAAGAAAATGGCGACATTGTCATTGAAACGCATTAGATTTCATAAATGCACTATTTGTGAGAATTGTGTTCTAGTTTAGTTCAAACTTAACATTTATTTCTAAAATATCATATTAAATGTAGTTCATTACTTTAAAACAAACTTACTCCTGTGGAAAATACCATCTTACTCAAACATTATAAATAAATAAAATTAAAATATAAACGTCAAACTCTCATTAAAAATAAAGAAAATTTAACACTGTGGATTTTTAAATCCACCACTTTGGATAAAACAGATACTCTTAATATAGTCACAAATACAATAAAATTTAAATTAAAAAATAATAACTCCATAAACAATCATTTCAATGTTCATTTTATTTTAATATATACATCATTTATATCATTACTAATGACAGGGAATTGAAATGAAATGTTTGTTAGGAAATTGACTGATATATCATTAAAGTAGAATTTTACTTAACGAATCTTCTTAAACCACTTAAAAACTAAGTCCATAAACATTATTGTTTTTGATTGATATTCTAATTTGAATTATTGATCATAAACAAAATGATATATTATAGTAAATTGGTGAGTAGTATAGTAGCATTCTTCTAATATGTATATATACTAATAAATATACACATACCCATAAATAGGGTATACAAATATCACACTTAATAAATGTTGATTTCAGTAATTATAGTAGAGCTATTTTTTTAACATTATAAATAAGTTATATTCACTGATATGTTACTATATAATGAGTAAAAAAATCTGTTTTATTCTGAAATCTATGTAACCTAAATTAATTTATGTATATAACATATACATTTAATTTGTAAACACAAATACATTTGATATAGTTGTATTTTAGAAAACAAAATTAATTAACATGTTATTATCCATTTTTTCACTAATGAAATTAATTATAATTATTTGTTGTCAACTTGATTAACTATAATTTAAAAACAACCGCACTATTAAGAGGTTTCATCACTTTTACCAACTACTAAAACCAATTTTAATTTCACCGTTTGTAGAATTCCTTCTTAGTTATTCAAACTGTGGTCACCCTTCACAAAGCTATGGAGCAAGATTCATATTAAACCAAACCCTGAGGAATTTCAGGAAGCTATTGATTTTTGTGGTCAGTAGGTATTATATCTCAAACAATAACGTGCAAACAAAGACACATAGATTATGTACAAGAGAAAATGAGTGAGACACAAATATCTATAGAATTTAATATATTTTATAACTTACATTTTTCGTAGGAAATATGTTAACATATTTTTGTTCTAAGAAATATGGCATTGTTTCCAAAACAATTGTGAATAATTTCGTGTAACAATTAAATCCCTCAGCATTTAAATCTTCCTTAATGTGATGTTGATGATTATTAGATTTCATTATATGAAATTGCATTACATAATCCATTTATACTCAGTTATATTATTAAATTCACACTTTCTGGTTATTTAATTTTTATAAAATGTATTCTCTTAATATAAAACTCTTTCAAAATGAATAATATATTATAGAATTTAATTAAATACTTTTATTTTGTCTAATCAACTAATGAAAACGTAAAACACGATTATTTCTGGATCCCCTTAGAATATGTATTTATTCATATCATAATATATAAAACAAAGTGGTGTGAGTTACAAATTTTATAACTCAAGAATGACTGAACGAATTTAAATGAAATTTTGCACATGGATAGTTCATTACTTGGATTAACACATGGGGTTATTTTACCCCAGAAAATGAGAAGGAGGTTTGATTAAAAATAACTATGACATTGCTAATGTTTTAGGCTTATCATTCGCTAACTTTTCTTCAAATACTGCTTATAGCGATGCTTTTGTGTTGTATAAAATATCTCAAGAAGCAATACCTTTCACAGTAGGTCTGTCTGAAGATTCGTCATTAAATACACCAGGTTAGTTTAAGAACAAAACATCTACATTAGTATATGTTGCATTTATAATAATAGTAATTAAATTGGCAAAATATCATTGTGTTTATTGCAATGGTAAGTCAATGCGGAAAAAGGTAATTAACTTAAGTTTAAATACTCAACATTACTTGATTAAGTTAGTTTAGAAAGAGGACAACTATATTAGTTAAGGTATACTCTATACAGTATTTACCCTCAGGGGCTATAACAACGTGATTAGCAAGCCTGGAGGAACATAGCTGGATACACACCTTTTTAATAACAGTCTTGGTTAGATCCCTCTCTTTCCAACTCTTGTTTTTGTACAATCCTTTTTCTGTTTCTGAGTAGGGATCTTTGTTTCATGTTTGTTTTGCATAATGAACAAAAATGTAAAAAAAATAATCATTTAAAAATTTTAGAAATCAACAGATCTGTTCTCAATTGCCATGCTTCCAACGTCAATGAAAAAGTGTTTAACGAATCTCCATTGTTAAAACCCATTGTCACACATTCTGCCAGGTTATTTATCTTCTCATATTGTACTGATTCCCCTTTCTTTGAATTCCATCCCCCACTTCTTAGTATAGATGTTGTTAGTTAAGTTGGATATTGTAAATTTTAGTTCATAGTTTTCTGAAGATGCTGAATTGAATAAATGTTGATTTTTTTTGAAATTTTAGATGTAAGTTATTATCTACAATAATTATTGAGTTAATTAATGCTCACATTTTTACTAATGAAATAGCCTTCTTTTTTCTTTATAAGGCTATAATAATCGAGAGGCTCTCCGCCTTTAAAAAAACAAGGAAAATATATATACATATTTTCAATAACAAGTTTAAGACAATAAAAATTCACTAAATTACTAATTTTTTGCTCAAACTTCTCTATTAGATCACAAAATTCAACGTCTGTTTAGGTTGCAAGTTAAAAATTTAAGAAGGATTATATAAATTCTTTCGATAGGTTAAAAACCATACAATTAGGTTCGATTTAAGAAGTTCAGGTTAGAATTGAGTTAAAGATTAGTTAAGAATACAACGATTATGATAAGTTTGATTTGTATGTAAAGTTTTTTTTTCGAAGCAGTTTTTTGTGAGAGAAGAAGTACATATTAAATGAATTAATTTGATTACAGTATTTAATAAGTAAACTGTATGACATCAGGTAGACTTTAAAATATTGAATTCATTGTTAGATTAGGAATAGTAGGTTATATAAAGATATAATAATTTTGTTACTTCAAACCTAAAACTATCTAAAGTTTAAGTACGAGTGCCACGACCCCATCAGTTTGTTTAAATATGGGGTTCGGCGCAACGTTAGATTCAGTTGTGGTTTGGTTGTGTAGCTGGTGTATCACTGAAGAGGACGACTTTGTCGTTGAAACGCGTCTGATACTTAGGCGTATTTTTTATGAGAATTGTGTTCTCTGTGTTTGTTGTACTGTATAATTTTTCTCACAAGTCAAGCTCAACATTTAGTAAGTACGAGTGAAATTGTCTTGTAAAACAACCCAGGGACTTTGTTTAATTTTGTATATTGCAAAACGATAAGAAACATATTTCAATCAATGTGTAAAAATAAACGAGTTGCAGCCATCCTTAATTTCATTTTCTTTACACCCATTCATCTTTTTTTAATCACAGAACATCCTATTATTACCTAGCCACGAAAAATTTAAGTTTAAATCACACGTAAACAAAACGGTTTCATGTTTCCCGGTTTGGAAATAACGTAACATCCCGTTAGTCTCAAGATTAGTTGTAAACAAGGTCGGATCGATTACGCCATCATTATTTTCAACTTGGACGTGGCGAACTAAGCCACCCGTAAAGTGAATTAGTATACTGCATGCCAGGGTTCACATTACCGCTTACCCGTGAGTTTTAGGTAGACTTCGATGAATCTTTTCTTAAAATCCTGGATGCTTTCAAGCGTAACTCAAGTACGACAAGAGCAAGGATTGTATTTTAGGTATTTGATTCCTGATAATATTTAACAGCTACAACTTTTCGATTTTAATAATATTTTGTTAATAAATATAACGGTAGAAAATTTTTTAAGGTGATCCATAATTGTTTGTTTCTAAAAAAATACGATTAGTTTTTAATATAGACAAATAAATAAAAATATATTTCTGAATAATATCTAACTTGCTTATAGATCACCGTTAAGTGTAAAAAATATGTTCGCTTTGTTTTCCCCAATTTAAAAATAGTTTAAAACAAAAAATTAATAAAATGTTTTGGGTATTTAAAATTAACTATTAATATATTTATTTCAAAACATAATAACTAATTACGTTTAGGTGTCTTAATGACAGTGAATATTTATCAATAGTTTTTAACAATAAAACAGCTATCTCTTTTGGAATGGAGTGATTTGACTTGGTATATTTGTTTACGTTTACAATAACTTACATAGTTTTATTCTGGAATGTTTTATTAACACCAAAGTTTGGTATAAGGAACGGACAAGAGATTTCAATTGTTGAAGAATTTATATTATTCGTTTTTAGATGACACATTACCTATGACGAAACTAAATTTTTTAGTATTTTTATGAAACATTTTATCAACAGATTTGGTAGAGACAAAATAATTAATTAAGCAAATATTTTTGTGACCTTCGAATAATTATATTTTACATTTTTTTTTTATACAAGATGGAAATAAGTAGCTTATGTTAATGTTAAAATATTCTTTGTGTTAAGATTAACATAACATTTCTTGTGTCAAAACACAACATAGTAAAAAAAATAAAAATTTACATGATATTTATAATTTATAAAATATATAAAACTGTATCTTTCCAATTACAGTTTATTACTTTCACGACTCTTTTGAATGTTATTGTTTGAACATACATAGTTATGATTTCGTATATTATTATATTTCCTCTTCATTGTAATTAAGTATAATTTTTTAAGGTTTGATTTTATGTTCCTTTAAGGTCAATACATCAATTCATGTTTTTCCATGGCTTAAGGTCTCCCGACCAACAATGAATTTGATCAACAGAGAACTCTACATGAAACGTGAAATTTTGTAACATTTTTTCAAATTTCTACTTCTTTATCATCAGTACTTTTTTTCTTCATAGGATTTCCTTATTTGAAAGATGAATACGTTGATGTAACTGAACATAATCACAATGAAAGTATCTAAAACATTAAATAAATGAATAGGTTGTGATAAAATAACTTGTACTGTGGTGTATCTCAAGTTAATACAGTATATAGAAACCTTGAGAGTCCTCACTGAGTACTCAATGTTTTAAAACCTTCGACTAGTCCTTTCTGTAATCAATTTAGTGTGCGCGCGCGCGTGTGTTGTACAGAGTGTGTTTGTTTATAATTGCAAAATAAAATAGGCGAGAAATTGTTCATTAGCCATTAATTTGTACTAAAATCATACGTACAATGAAAGGGTAAATAATTTTATTTGTATATAGTTTTTCTTTATAGTTACAACTATTGTAATTTAAATTTATTATAAATTCATTAATTTATGTTTTAAATAGTATGTATTGTATATAATATATTCAACTTGCATTGAACATTTGATTACACTGTCAACCCTGAGGACAGTATTTTACCCATTGCCGCATAGGTGCCTTAATGGTATATGTCAGAATTCTAAGTAAACATAAAAGAATATTTTTTATAAAATGTATTCATTCATTTAGTTGTTATATAATTTATAGAGTAGATTTATTTGATAAAGGATGATGAAGTGGTGTAGAATATTTTTAAATGGGAAGTTTAATTTTGGATTTTCAAAGTGTTGGTGTAATTCAAATGATGGGTCAATTAAAACCTTTGAGTAAATCAAAAATTGTAAATCAACCTACCTCACGACTGACTCATTATCGAGTTCTAAATATGTTAAAAATTGTGACGGTGGGTCAAATAGGTAAAATAGTTTTCGAGATACACATTGTGTTACAATTCAATTTCAAAATATTATTTTAATGTGATCCACTATAAACCGAACTAGGTGAAACTATGCAAATATCTATGCAGCACACTGGTTACACAAATTTAGGAACTCGTATATATTATCACTACTAAACTGCATTATTGTTTTATATTGGATGAAGTCTCTCCCTATAAAACTTAGATACTATTAAATACAAAATATATCAGCATAATTGAAACCCTGGGAGTCGACTATGTACTTAATTTCAATAATGATCCATTACAAGTGTTTGCTTTTAAGGGAAGTTTAAATAAAATTCAAACTGTGTAACTTAAAACGAGTACATCAATTGCTTTTAAACACCATTTTCTTTAAAGGGTCCTTAAATTTTATAGCGTGTTAAAAGAAACCGTAAACAGAAAATTAAGTTAGTCATTATGATAGGACTAAGTGGGCGATCGTTGTAAAGTGTGAACGGGCTGAACATTGTCGCCTGGTAATTGTTCACTCACATGCTATCCTGCGAATAATGTATAATAAATGTAAAGATAAATAACTTATAATGTCGTGAGCTAAAGACATTTAACCGTTAACTTGTTTTACACTAAACTGGAGAAAAACTGTTCTATTATTCATGAGTTAAAAATGGACTGATGTAAAAGTAAGTATAATATAGAGGTATTAAAAATATTTCCCAGTTTAAAGAACACCTGGGAAGCAGATGTGTTGATAACAGGATTCCTGTAAGGAAATATAATCATTAATGACGGATAAAGGAGATCTTTGGTGTTACCAAATTTCGTTGCGGTTCAGAGATCGGCTTAATTTGCAACACCTCAACTGGTTTGTATGAGGGTCTTTCTACCCTACCATGCAACCACAATGCTTATCGCATCTAGCGTAACATCCGAGAAACCGGTAAGGGGGTTGCTTTCTTCGTCTTACATACCTAAGGTGCATGTTTTAAACAGCTGTTGAACATTTTTGGGAGATAAAAAAAAACTATAGTAATGTTTTATAGTTTTGTTGCCTAAACATGATGTGTGTTTATTTCGCTAACAGTAGGAAAGAAAGTACTCTGTAATATATAATATATATATATATATATATATATATATATATATATAAATATATATATATATATTGAATATATTTAAAAAGATTTATATTAGAGCAAGGACAATAATTATATAATGTAATTTATGGAAGGCAGTAAAAATTATATACGTAATAACGAACACAAAATATGTCATTATATTGTGAAAACTGTATATTACATTTTATTTTTATTTTCGTAATTCATTTTTTATCTTCCACAAATTATAAATATGAGGCATTATCCTAATCAACTGAAAACATACTAAGGAATGAACGATATTACATAGAAGGTAAAACTGTCCCTCTACTTTCAATAGACAGTTAGAAAGGGGTCAAGTACTTTGATGAAGGTTTTAAATAGTGTCGAAGTTCTCATATTGATTATTCATAAGAATTACGAAGCTGGCGAAATCTAGGTGAGCTCAGCTTGAATAAATTTGAGAAAGTTATCATTTGAGTTTTTAATTTACAATGTAGTCCACAACTGTTGTTACTATAACTATTTTTGTAACTTTAATATTTGACTGTTTAATTAGAGAAAATAAATGTAAACAATTAGTTATCTCGTATATTTGGGGACAGGTTGGGTTAGCTGGTCTCGTTGTAATGATTACCTTATTGAACTAACCCACTCCCCCTCCAAATATTTTATCCCAGACAAAACTTTAATTTTCAACAAGGTCTGCTACCGACCAAAAGTAGCTAAATGTTTTCCGGGATATATAAATAGTATCTCCATCGGGTATTGATATCCTATACGCTTGTACAGACTTAACCCCTCCATTTTGTTCTATTGGAGAATTAACGATTTTCCATTCCTTTATATAATTTTAAAATACATAATGGGTATATCACTAAAGTCGAAGTTTTCTTTATCAGTGTTATATAAAATCGATCAATTACAGACATGGAAATATCCCATTGTTCAAATTATATACAAACAACCTTGTCCAGTTTGAAAATTTTGATTTATTGATTAACGGTTTTATTTAATCCTTACAAGTTAAACCTTGAGTGTTGTTATTTTTGAAGTACAGGCAAAATAATAAATGGTCTAGTTAAAACAAAACCTTTCTTTGCTAAGTCGATTATAAGACTTATATAAATTAATTTCAATTCAATTATAATCGAAATCGTTCGCTAGAATATTTCTTTGTTCCAAACACTGGTTTATAAGACAATTTTTAAAAACTGAATACATTCTACAGGGGAAATCATTGTATTCAGACTTTAAGTCATTTTTGACCATTTGTAGAATGATGACTGTCTATCCGTCTGTTTGTCTACTGAACAAGTCGGAAAATTGTCCCAATTTAAAATAACTTGTTCGTAGGTGTATGTCCGGAAGAGGTATTACATTTAGAACTAAATCGCAGAATGGTTGGAGGAAGATGAACATTGATAATGAAATTTAGTCTCATAGTTGAACTTATGAAATAAAATTTTCTTTTAATATGATTTATGTTAAATGTGGTAATTTTGAAGAGTTAAATAATAACAAACTGACATACGTTTCAACTTATTTTAAACGTTAAGGACTTTACAAATATGAATATTTGCATTATTCAAAATATTTTTTTAAATTTATTACAATTACGTGATTGAAACAACAAATTAAATCTTGTTATCATTCAGGTTATTTTTTAGTTTTAATTAAGTTTTAGTAATTTTTATGAACATAGTGTCTAACACTTACTAGATTTTAAGAAAGATATCTGTTGGTCGGAACATTAATTAGATTGTGTTGTTATGTTGGTCACATTTCCCAGGTGATGGCAGGCCTGACTGAATGCGACGTGCATTGAATGATCACATACCCATTCTTCCTTTTTCGTACAATAGAGGTCATCAACTGTTCACTTATATTTACTATTTTTGTGTGCAATTTACTTTAATGAATAAAAGGTTCAATATATGTTTTAATTTGTAACATAATTTTTACCATCATTCAATATCATATGAGTTTTAAATTTGTCACTGATGTGAAAAAGTTTACAGTTTCCGATGAAAATTTTCACACAATTCAATAAAGGAGTTGATTTCAGTAAAATTGATATTTTGTAATAGAAATAATATAGTCATAGATATACTTTAAGTATTTATACAAGCTGATCAAGCACTATGAAAATATAAATTAAAACATAAACAGATGGTATTAAATTATAATTGTACGTAGAAAATTATTATAGTATTCTGAAACGTGATTACACATAGGATTGTTATTTTTTGGATGTTTTTGTTTTAGACAAAAGACTACATAGAGGCGATTACTGTTTATTTTTATAATTAAGTGATAACGAAACCTAAATTTTTGGGAAGTTTTTGGAAATAAAATTATAGAATCAATGAAACATAATTTTCAAATCGAACAAGTCAGTATCTACTAAATATTTCCCCAGTGGAAATTGAGACTGTCTTGTCACACAATATAAGTTGTTATACTATATCGAGTAATAGATAGATGCCTGGTGCCTAACTACCTTCATGATCATTCTTACTTCACGTATTATTCAACTTTCACCTTCTCTGGTACTCTGCAGAACTATACCCAAATTAAATATAAATGAAAATGGAGTATAGTACTAAAATATTATTAACTAAGACGTTTATAAAAGCAATCTTAATAATAACCAGGTAAATTATTTTCTTATATATATATATATATATATATATATATATATATATATATATATATATAATCACGTTCGTTATTTATTAAAATTATAATAATTCAACAAAGTACCGAAAGTTATAAGCTATGTTATCCCGACTTTTTACCGTCTGTAACTCTTACTTGGGATAAGGAGTTTTTCTGGAGGAATGGAAAATCAATAATTTTATATTTTTGCGGGAAAGAAATAAACGCATGTATATGACATCGCGAGATCGACCTATTTGTTTACTGGATACTACGAGACTACTTTTCGAGATTTTGATACTACAAAGACAGCAAATCTAGATAGCGGAGGAGAATAGTATTTCTGACAGACAATAAGGTTTTGCCAAAAGAAAATATACTATTGATGTTTTTAAGTAGTAGTGGATTCGGAAGAGAAAGCAAAGTTGGGCAATGACTAGAAATAAAACTTCTATTCTCTGATATTATAGACATCGGAAATGCCTAGAACTCAGTGAAGTGACAGTATAATGTGGAGGATTTGGTTACTTTATTGTACAATTAATTTACTGTACCATATCGTTTAGTCTACATTTTAAATAATTATGTTACACGTTATTACTTATTTAGATTATAGTCTGATTGTATTAAAACGAATGTCACACTTATATAAACATAATACACACATAGAGACATAAAAAAATAAATATGATGCATCCAATAATTTGATTTCCCACGTAAATCATAAAAATCTGTTACGAATGCGGTACCGAAGTATCTCCTGAGATTATTATGAAAGTACCTCATATTCTCATATGATATATCCTTATATCCTGAGATAGGTAATCATATTAATTTAATATACGAAACTTATATATATATATATATATATATATATATATATATATATATATATATATATATATCTAGAACATAACATGTCATGCGGATCCCCACAAATACGGTTCAAGTTCTGGTCAGTGTTCCATCACTGGACTTATTGGCGTTGGAAAGAAGGAATATTTATTTTAATTTTCTTTGGATTTTAGAAGAGGAGAAAGTAATCATAAAAAAACAGAGTGTGGTTGGCTGCCAGAAAGTCGGTTATTAATAAATGGCAGGAGTGTAGGAGTAGTGTTTGGAAATCAAGGTTAGATTAGTTATTTCAGGACATCAAGTCATGTTTAAATTGTTGGAAATAGGAAATGTATAATAAACGCCATCAGGTACGATCGAATATTTAAACAAGAGAAGAAAGTATGGAGGAGTGAACCAATAACTCACCAAAACATAGTAAGCCCTAGTGGCCATCGATGATTTGGAGCATACCTGGAACGAAATAGTCGGTAACCATCTTGTATGTATTTGTAGCATTGAAGTAGATTATGCTATTCCCTTAAAGTTCAGTTGGGATTATGCAAAAAAGACAAACTCTGAGATAAAAATAGACTTTTAGACGAATAGCAGTGACATCGTTAATCATACGAGTCTAAGCTGAAGTTGGATATTGTAATAAATAAAAAGAAAGACATAAGGAAGTAAGAAAGGCTTGTGAAAAAATCTGCCCAGTAATACCCAGAGTTAGCAGATGTAGACTAGAGAATGTGGTTTAGTTTTAGGTCCAAAGAAAGTCAAATTCTGCCTAGGACCTAGGCAAGACAAAGTCCATGAGGACTTTTCCTTTTTCTTTATACATAATTTAATTCGTTGATAGGCCATATTAAACTTAAAATTCCCTCAATAGACACTAAACTTTAGACAAATAACACTACTGTAGTTATTTAACACTTTCTAAACAGTGCTTTTAAGTGTAAAATGTACAGGAATTTGATAATTCTATTTTCACGAGTTTTTACAAAGTTAATTGTTTTGATTTTAATTTTCAGCTTTCACTCCAAAAACATACAACATATCTTATATGTTTTTAGTTTCATGAAGTTTATTATATATATTACGTTTTTTAAATGAATATGTTATTGATGTTTTGATACATAGAATTTATATTAGAAACAAAATAGTTGTTCTAAATTTTTGTTTGGTTGTTTTCTACTCGGTTGTAATTTACAGTCATGTGTAAATGCACATAAACAAACACACAACTGTCACATAAATAGGTACGGAATGAAATTTTGATTATTTTTTTTTACATCTGAAAGAAGTGTTCTACAATAAGATTTACTCGTATTTATATTATTTTACTCTTTATTTCTTAAACAAATAGTATCAAATCGATAATACAATTCCCAATAGAATTATTTCGCCCCATTATCTGTAACAGCTCTCTAATCTTGACCGCATTGTCATTGATAATTAAAAAGCTGTTGTAATAGGCAATTAACTTTAATTGGGTATATAAACGACAAGACATGCTATTTTCCAATACCAACCAAATCGTTCCGTTTTCTGCTGAGTGTGTTTTCAAGTCATTGGTTTTATAATACGGCGAAAACTTCTTCTTGCACGAAAGCTAAAAATCTATACTGGATATTGTGCAATGTTACAGTAATTAAGTGTGTTTACATTGGTTATTAGAGTAATCAATGTGAAGCTTCTGGCTTCCTTGTAGTGAGGTTATTCATTGTAGTGTTAAATGAACATTCGCCCTGAGTAAATTTAACGAAGGAAATGAATTGCTTATTACCACAATCATTATAAAATATGTACATATTAGTAATTATGATCTTGTTTTTATTACTTATACTTATTTTAATGTTTATGACAGTTATTTATTCATGACGGAATGAGAAATTTAAAAATGAATGAATGAACATCATTACATACTATATTATTTATATTATGTGTTTATAATATTACTAACTCCTGCCCTCCGGGTTTCTTTGTGTAAGGGTATAAGGGGCGCAATCACCAGGGTACATAGTTGGACTACAACGTTTTCACAAAGTCTTGGGTTAAATTACTTTCTTTAACCTTTCCTATCAAGTCTCTCTTGATGAACTGTTTTGTTTTTTTTACTACACTGAAGCTATTAGATTATTCCAGAACTACTTGTCTTTGTGTTATCATCTTTTATTAGTTTTTTTACAGTGCTGATAACAGAGAGATTTTTCACCTTTGAACCAAAAAAAAACTTACTCATCTGGTGCTACTGTCCTTTAAGGAGGAAACCATAAAAGCAACTAACTTATGTGGGTCCGGGTGTAGCAATTCCTATTTAAACTAATTGGATCAACAATTTTCTTCATCTCGTTTTGGGTTACTGCCCTTTTTTCAGCTTTCCTATCAGATCTTTCATGAATAAACATTGTTATATTTTATTAATTATTTATTAGAGTGTTTCAGGGGTAGGGATTTTTAAATTTAGCTCGCTTCGTTACGTTTGAGAACACCGTGATGATTTTATACTTTTAAACAACACAAAAACAAAATATCTATAAAGTTTGCCACCTGTACGATTTCACTCCAAATACAGTTACCATCGATAACAGTTCTCAATCCCTACCCTTTCCATATCCAACATCATTCTTCAGTATCTTAAACGGTCAACCTCTCTAGCTTCTCTCTGTAACCCTCTACTCCTCAAACCTTGTAACATATTATGAAAAAAAAATCGTTCAATATGAAGTTACTAATTAAATATAATCCTCATTCCACGATTTCATACATTTCAATCTACTGTATTTCTACTGTTTCCTTCTACAGCTATTCTCAAAATTTGACGCTTCCTTAAATTCTTCTCGTAAAAATCCTCTCAAATATATTATACTCACTTCTACGTCTTAGTTAAGGTTAACTAACGTACGTGACTAATAATTATTATGAGTGTTTTATATATTCATATTTTACTGTGTGTTGTTTTATAATATTATAAGATATTATAATTACATTATTGGCATTCATTTCTTAAAATCATATAATGTATTTTAATAAGCCTTATAAGAATATTTATTATACCAACACGTGAAATTATATGTAGAACATTACGTTGCAATATTTTTAAATACAAAATTTGCTAAGTGAATTTAACATTTTAAGTGCCGAAAATGGAAAGACTTAAAAATAAAATCGTTAAATTTCTTTTTCTTTTTGTATTCGAAAAGTTGTATGCTTAACAATAATAAAAACTGTTATAATAACATAACTAAATTTCACATGTCGCTCTATTAAATGGTTATTTGGGACATACATATTTATGGTGTTCTCCATTACCATTTGTATATTTTTTTAAATATTTTATTATAAACATTATAATTATTTACTTGTACTGTTTTACGGATATTTATTAGAAACATATAGTGAACAGTATTAAAATCAAGAGGAATAAACAGAAAACAAAGTAGAATATAAAAATGATATAATAAAATAGGCCCCATAATTGATTTTCAAATGACATTTTAAAATTAAATTTATCTTTACTATACAATAATTTACTCTTTTTAACTATATTTTTATTATGTTACCTGTATGTAAACTACTAAAAATAAACGTTGTGAAATATTACACAAAATTTTTAACTTTCCCATTCCCAAAAATAAATAAAAAACAAGGTATAAAAATTGAATGAGCAACACAGAAACAGTTTTTTAGTTATCAAACCTAAATTTAAAATGAATTATAAAATTTGTTGTAAATTAAAATAGTCTGTGACTTAATATTTAAATTTTCAAATAGTACCTAAGATTGCTTTGCTTGTCACATAAATTATGCCTCAGAGTAAATCGTAATTCATTCAAATCAAGATTTTAATTGCTGTGGTTACGATTTATTTTTTTATAAATAATTTCCCAAAGTCCTTTATTTTTGAATAAGAATTTAGGTTAATAATCATCACGTTTAACTACAATTTTAAATATTATCGACAAAACCATAACTTTTGTGTAAGTGCTTAGATGATACACTGACGTAAAATTTGATACATGCCGTTAGACCAGATTTTTAAACCGTTAGACCTCTATTTGTGTTTTTATTTCTTTTTGCAATTATCTTAAAAAACTGAGTTATAAAGTAAAGGGGAAAAAAATCCAGTTATTGAAAAAAAATATGTCCAAATCCGAAATTTGATTAAAACCAGTTCACGTGTTTATTAGCAATGCGACATCATTCCTAAAATCACTTTTTGGAATAGGGTACCTCGAAACGAAAGTATACCCGGGGAAAAAACTTGCATTTTTTCCGGTTCCATAGATTTGTCTATATTTAAGAAATTAAGAAACAAAAAATGAGACTGTTATATAATATTAACAATAACTCTATTTAAAACTTATAATATCCTAAAATTTTAAAATATTCACATAACTTGTACAACAGTAATAAACTCATGAACTCTACATAAAATTTTTAAAATCTAACAAATGTTTCCATACTTTATATCTAAAAGCATTGCAAAGTTCATATTTTGCATCAGGGGCAAATATATAGTGAGTATGGGCATAGTAATTTCAAGTGACTAGCCGGATCAATACCATTCTGTATGTAGTTTTTGGTTAGATCCCTCTCTTTCATCTTTCCTATCTGCTCTTTCTTGGCCAACTCCAGGTTTTTTTCTGACCCTTTCCCTTTTAGAGTATTAGAGTGCTAACTATCTTTATTTTTTTACTTATTCTTTCTTTTATAAACCGATTATGACCGAGAGTTTTTTTTTTAATTTTAAAAGAGAAAGAGAAAATTATAATAACTCTTAACATCTGTTGTTATGGTTATTTCATTTTTGTCAATTATTCCCTTTACCGACATCATAAATTTAGCTATATATCAGTTTGTAAAATGTAAAAACTAAACAGTCTAATGACATTAATAATAATTTTATTGAAACTTATAACATTCTTACATGATTACTCTCATAAATACTACGTTAATTAAAATGAACGCATAATATAAGAAATGATTTACTAGGTTTTATCTAAAAGCAAGTGATATTTATTGTAGTGTGTTTGCTATCGATGCATAAATTCAACATTATCGCCTAATTCTGGGTTATACTTAATTAATTAATTACAATCTTCAACAGACCAGCGATTAGTTAGAGCGGGGCGCCAGCCCATTCTCTCGTATCGGTCACGCAGATCTAATTAGGCCGCGAGCTTTTCATCTATAGTATGTAATTAACTACTTCAACTAGACTGAATAGATTTTCTATTTTATTATTTGTAAATTAAAGCATTACAATCTAGATTCTAACTAACGTATAAAACATATATTATGAAATATACTTCTTTTTTCTCTACACAGTAGATCTAATATTATGAACTAATACTATTGAAAGAGATTAAAAAAAGGTGCAAAAATATTGGCCAAATTTCCCTTCTCCAGAACCAAAAATTATTCGTCACCAAAACTTTGCCAGTCAACAATAAAAATGAACCACGAAAGTCGTCTTCACGAAATATTTATGTAATTAATCAGGGCCTAAACTTTCTTTGCTTTTGCTATTAACACATCTTCAAAGTAAATCGTTTATCATAACTCCAGTCATGCTTCATTATTTTGGTTATTCGAAAATTATTCCTGAATCTTTTTTTTTTTTTTAAATTACTTTTAACAACTCTTACACCTGGCATATTTGGACAAATGGCGACCATAAGGTTTGGTTCTATGGAAGCTACACTCGACCAAAATTTGTCAATATTTCCGATTTATATAAAGTTGTTATTTTGTGTGTTTTATGACAGCTTCTACCAAATTTTGAATTATCATAGGTGAAAAATTGTTCATTTTAACCAAAATATAGCCACACACAAAATTTGACAAAAACATTTAGGGGCTGTGAACGCTCTACATACTTGTAACAATATAGAGAGAGACATTATTCCAACATTCATAATTTTGAACTCACGAGACTTCAAAACAAGTGTCACCGCGAAAAACTCGACATTGACCCATTAAATAACTTTCTCTTTTCTACATGTATATGAGAAGTAGTTTTTATTTCTGAGAGTCATTAAAAAAAATTATATAGTGTGACTTTGTTTAACTTGTAATTTTACGAAATATTGTTGGTTTGATTAATTCATTTTTGGAAGAAATATTTTTTTATCTTAGTTGAAGGCTTTTTAATCAATACAAGATTCCAACACTTTACATCTCAAATGTAACACCATGTTCAAAATGGTATACCAAATCAAAAGAATTTCACAGCAATCACTTTGAAACCTACACTCTACATAACCTAAGGCATAATGAATAACATGAATGGAATGACTGAGAGTTCGTGTCCGATGAGTCATCTATAAATTTGAGGAAGTTTGGATTAGAGTTCACATAATTTCTACTTTCCATATATAGAACGGAAGTAATTTAAACAACGTAAAAATGTTTGCGATTCTCCATAATCTCTTCCCTCTTGTTGTTTAAAGGCTAAAAAATCTCTCGGTCATCATTGTCTTATAAAAATAAAGTGGATAAGAACATTAAATCAGGACCCCCCCCCCCTAGCTTTCGTATATTCTAGTCGTGTAAGGGCCGAAAATTAAAAAGAGTTTGTGAAAATATACTATACAGAAAAATGAAAGAGAGTGGTCAAACACAAAACTACATGGGAAAAGGTGTAATTCCAGCTAGGTCTACATGTAGACCACTCATTATGATAGTCGTTCATTTGGTCTGCTATATTGAAGTCTAAAAATATTTTTCAAATAAACTTTGTGTCTAAACTTTCCTAACAATTTTAAATTTGTTGCAATCTATCGTAAGAGATAATTATATTAAATTTTGAATTTAAATCAGGATTTTTAAATTTTTTTATACAAATGAGGAACGATGAAAGTATACGTTTTAGAGACGACAACGAAGATAGACGGACGGTTTCTAGAAAATCACATTTTCTGTTTTATGGAACCATAAAACATGAACATTATTCTATTAACGGAAGTTAAAATAATTTACCCCATACTGAGTACTGGTTAAGTAAACAAACAAAACAAACAAACAGTATATTGGCTTTTCGTCACCTTTACAATACATTTCTGATTTAATAAATGAAAAGTTTAAAAAAACTCGTCCATAAATCAAACGAAACCTTTACATAAAATAAATAAATATTTACAACGTTTTTCCTTTATAGTTGGACACGTCCATAGCGTTCTGTGAAAAATGTTTTTTTTTTTTTGTTGTTCATCGTACATTGGCACTAAATGTTTATGATGCTATAAACTCAGATAGGTCACATAGGGTCAGTAATTGTATTTGTAATAGAATGATTGCTAGTGCTATGTAGCGATAGAGACAAAGCAAAACATAATGGCTCTGTTGATTGACAGCAGTAATAAGTTACAAGCAAGACATTAATGACATTCTACATATACTCTACCCGATAGTTCGGCTTGGCTATTAACTGTTGCCTACACATAATGCACTATCTGTATTGTATTATCTGAGTGAATTTGTGTTTGTTTTTACATCATTATTGTATTGAACATATAATATGTGGATTTATTACCTCATAATAAAAGTCAAACATTTAGATGTTTGTTTATATTTTACTTGGAATGACATAATATAATATTCTACCTAATTATTCATATATGTTAATATATTTAGTAAGTTATTATGTACAGCGTAATGATCGGATGCAAACTTAATCATTTTTAACGTACATTTCAAAGTTTTTGTTTTTTTTTTAATTGTTAAATTAAAATCAGAAATATATGGATCCGTAAATTCAAACACAAAGGAAAAACTTGGATATTCTCTTTTGTAGATCATCATCTAAAGACACTAGCCATAATATTATGACTATTTGCGAACAATATGAAGATTTTTTTGTAACCTTACACTAGTCAAATGTCAGAATTCAAAAGCTTTAGGAAACTATAAGTATATAATTTATATGGTAATAAAATATCTACTTCTAATCGTTGTATATCTTCTTATTTATAGGGTATAGGTATAGGTATAGGAACCTTCAAATGGGCAAAATGCCTTGAAGGCCCTAAATTTTCTCATTCTGATTATACAAAACAAATAGTTTAAAATGCTAATTAGTTTGTAGTTTATAGTACTGATAATCTTGTATACACCAACATTCTTTTGATCTTTTGTTTGACTGATCAATGTAAGTAAGACTATATTTATTTTGTTTTTTTTATCCTATTTTTGTATGTATAATTCTCCTATTTTATATGTATAAATTTTATAATATATTTATTTAGTTCCTATGTATTTAGTGTTACGTTGACATCAGTCTAGGCAAGTTTATTACAGTGTTTGAACTTGGACACGTGTTTAGTTATTTTTGTATTTTGGTGACTTTTGTTTAGTTATGTATAAAAAAGAAAGGGAATCATTGTTATTAATTTGTAGCAGATTGAGGAAATAAATACATTTATTATTATTATTATTATTATTATTATTATTATTATTTCTTTTGAGGGGGGAAAGAGATAAAACAGATAAATGTCTTTTTTTGAGCGGCAAAATTAGAAATATATTTTTAGCACTTTACACTATACGAAATGTAATGAAGTTTAATTGTAGTAATTAATACGTAGAAATATACATAAAATGAAACTAAATTTTAAAATAAACAATAAACAAACTAATAAAAATCCTGGCTAAAAACAACTAACAGTATTAACAAAATAATTAATAAGAGTTTGAAAAAGAGAGAAAGCTGTATAGAACAAACTTAACACATAGACATTATCGAGTGATATTTAATAGGTTTACTGTATATTTAAATACATTTAAATCTATAACTCACCATTTTGTACCGAGTAGAACATGACATTACAAAATAGTAGCTCTAATTTTTGAAATAATTTTAAACAACAAACAGTGACTTGTCATTATGGTCTAAGATATATATCATAGACATTTGATATTTAGCACGAAAACTCTATTATGTGCTTATCTAATTAATAACATATTCAAAATAAGAATGAAACTAAAAGATAATTGGTTAGTAATTGAAATAGGTATTGTCCGTAAATGTATAACAGTTCAAATGATAATACGTTAGGTGTATATTTTAAAAATTTATATAATTGTCTCTTCCACAATTCAAAGCAATAACAATGACAACATTTTTTAATGTAATTAAGAACCTAGGGGCATTTACAGTTCACACAGTTACAGATTCCACATAGCGAGTTGCCGATCAGAGTGTAGATACTAAGAGGTATTCTGATGTGGATTTTTTTCTCACATATACATAGAGTCAGACTGGTAACACCGACAAATGTCAAGCAAGTGGAGGGTGTTTAATACGAAATACACTGAGAATAGTTGTTATTTTCTAGCATAATATGCAAAATAAATTATTTAATTTAATAAACTTTAGTAAAGTTTAGATTGTATCACGAAAGTGTGAATTATGATGATGGTAACCACCAGCACAAAAAAAACAAAACATTTGTTGGTTTAAAACTTTATCATGTTTTCGTTGGAGAAATGTATAACCTTAAGATTGTAATAATAAAAATTAATTGGAAGTTCTGTGAAATAAAATGGTTTAAACGATGTTTTTTCTCAATCACTTTTTATTTGATTCGATTACTTTTTAAATGAATACACTACGTTTATTTCAAAATTTAATTCGATCTATATTACTCTATGCAGTACAATACAGAATTAAATTTTGTGTTGAATATATTTTAAATGAAATTATTATTTTTAGATTAGAAAAACGTAATGCTAGTAACACAATGCTTTGTAGATGATATATTAAGTTTAGGAATTTTTATAATTTAATAAAATATATAATGTAATTTTATAAAAAGTCTAATAAACAAATATTATTACAAGCAGGTAATGTAATATATATTTTTGTATTGTAAAGCTTTAAATACTGCATAATGGCAAAACATGCATAGTTTTAATCATTCATTAATTTCATAATAAAAAAAACACTTATCTGATTTATAAAATAACCACATTCTACACAGCAGTAGTTTAGTATTATTAACCATAAATATAAAGTAGTGTTTTAAAAACAAAGAAACGTTAAAACGTCAGTAGTTGGCATTGTCTTTTGAATACATTGCACAGAAACATAGGGCGGAGAGGAATCAGATCGTTATCAAGAAATAGATCAAATGTTAAGATGTTAGCTCAAGGCAAAGTGATCATTTCGACGGATTTATAATATAGAAAACTGCAGTTACGTTGCTTTATTGCATACGTAGTGAGTACACATAGTGGAATAATAAAACCGATGTGGATTTGAAAGAAAATCATAAAGATTACTTTTTAATATTCTCGGAAATTTCTTCTACACCAACTGAAATACAACATATTGAACATGACTTTGAAAGTTTAAATGACATTTGGAAAATAAATTTATAAGACTAGTTCAGTATTAAATCCAGTCAAATTGTATTTTATAAATTCAAAAATTTATTGTTAAATCACAGAAATAATGAAGTTACAGCTATGAAATTGCAAACAATTTGTAAATCAGTATATCATTTCACAATCTTGTAAGGGTGTGATAATTACATTTGTGTTATTATGACAGCATTATTTTTTTTCGTTTAAATTGTAGTTTTCACTTGGGAATATTTTGTTTTCTCCCTACCTCAATTAAAGGACCGTATAGTTTATTTACTGTTATATTCAATATAATGCATATATTTATCTGGTAGAGATTAAATAATATTAAATTAGTCAGCCATTGTATCAGTATCACATTTCACTTAAATGGTATGACAGATTGTATTTTGATTGAATGTAGGATATTCTTTATGCCCGTTACCTTTACATTGTAGGAGTATAAATTAGTAAACACTGTAACAACAATAAATTAGTATTGTCACATAACAATGTTATCTTCATATTTAATAAAACAGTAAATTATTTATGATTGATTTATTGTATTCGAACATTTGCCATAATTTGTTTTGTCTTGTTGTATAAAGGTGAAAGATTGCGCGGTCATCATCTTATTATTAGAAAAACAAAAAAAAAAACAGAAAATAAAGACCACTAGGTTACAAATAGTCAAATAGTGTTAAGGTTGACAAAGAACAAAGCTTGGTTAAGAAAGAAATACGAAATAGAGGGATGTAACCTAAGTCTATAAGGATAAAAGTATAGAACCAGCTAGGTTGCTAGGTTCCACGGGATTGCCAATCCATGAGGAGGATAAAACTATTACACGACGTTTTGAAAGTATGATTTAACTACATTTAACAAGTTATAAACCTTGTAGAACAAGAGAAATCACCAAGAGGAGTGATCACAAGGTTTCGCACTACACATTTGAGAGTGTTTAAAAATAAATTATTAATTCCGATAAAAAGTTAAGTAATTACGCCGTTGACAGACATCAATTTAGGTTTTTATTTAGATGACAAGTGTAGGTTCTCGGTTAAATATACAGTAATGTTTTTGTTATACCTTGTGTTGTCACTTTCTTTGATTTCTAGTCTTACCTGATCTCAATTGCTTCAGAGTCTCAGTTATTTGAACGTTTAGGCTTAACTTTAATCCTTAGTACTTTTCAAAGATTGCTATTTAGAGTTTAACTTTTAGTTTCAAATATGACGGTAGAATACTTACGCTATGCTGGTTCATTTCACGTTTCTAATCTCCTTAATTTATCATTTGTTATTGGGATTTAGTCAATCTCTCGAAACTTCGTCAAATAGTTTTTATATATGAAACTGACGGCAAATGTCCGAATAAACTATATTAATTATATAAACAATCCATCATTATCCACCAACTTAAAAACGGAAGTTAACTATGTTGATATATTTCAGAAATTCAAATACTTACTTATAGTTTTGGGAATTTTGAAAATGGTCAAATTAAAAATATAACATTTCAATGCAAATAGGTTCCTCTTTTGTTACATTATCTGTTTTCTTAATATTTTATTATTAACCAAATGCGTGCTACCAGGTGTTTTAAAAATACGACATATAATGTATTGAACTTATCGTATGCTACTAATTTATTACACAAAATATTACTTTATTCCAAAAAAGGAGTATACAAATACTCTTCCTCCTAGGACGCTGCCCATCGCCATCACAGCAATCTTTTGGATTAGTAAAAGTTAAATTACAGAAAATTAACCATCGATGTCGGGTTTTAAGTAATGAAAGATTCCATATAAAATATTATTTTCATTTTCACTACTAGTATAATTTTAATTGTGCATAATCGTGATAATAAAACAGACAGCGAGTTTCACATAGGATAAAAGTGTAGCAAAATAAATTGTGATTTTATATTTTGTTTTAGAATAAAATAGGCTATTGTAAAACTACATTGCATTTAAATTGTGTCTGTAACAATATAATAAGAGTATAACTAGTGAAGATTAAAAAATTGCAATATGTAATTGTATTAAAGTGAATAGATTCATTCTATAGGTAAAATAAATATTTATTCCGAGTTATCGTTCTATGATTTTGTGGAACAAATTAAAACAAAAATATATGTCAGGCAGAAAGCAATAAACAAATAACGGAAATATTGAGACGATTATTCAATTCCACAAAACAACTTTTTGTGGAATTGAATAATCGTCTCATTATTTCCATTATCATGGAATTCCATCATTTACCGACTGTTGTAACATTAAATTATATAAATTAAAAAATAATAATAAAAAAAAAACTTAACATCAACTTTACAAATATACATATTTTTTACTTAGTACATAACGTACTTTATTCCGTAAACCAATTGTATTTACTCATTGGACCTCATAACAGATATATCCGTAAAATAATCGAAATAGATAAATTTGACCTATCACATAACCTACTTCATTCTATAAGTCAATTATTGTATTTACTCATTGGACCTCATAACAGATATATCCGTAAAATAATCGAAATCCATAAATTTGACCTATCACATAACCTACTTCATTCTGTAAGTCAATTATTGTATTTACTCATTGGACCTCATAACAGATATATCCGTAAAATAATCGAAATCCATAAATTTGACCTATCACATAACCTACTTCATTCTGTAAGTCAATTATTGTATTTACTCATTGGACCTCATAAGAGATATATCCGTAAAATAATCGAAATCCATAAATTTGACCTATGACATAACCTACTTCAATCTGTAAGTCAATTATTGTATTTACTCATTGGACCTCATAACAGATATATCCGTAAAATAATCGAAATCCATAAATTTGACCTATGACATAACCTACTTCATTCTGTAAGTCAATTATTGTATTTACTCATTGGACCTCATAACAGATATATCCGTAAAATAATCGAAATCCATAAATTTGACCTATGACATAACCTACTTCATTCTGTAAGTCAATTATTGTATTTACTCATTGGACCTCATAACAGATATATCCGTAAAATAATCGAAATCCATAAATTTGACCTATGACATAACCTACTTCATTCTGTAAGTCAATTAATTATTGTATTTACTCATTGTACCTCATAACAGATATATCCGTAAAATAATCGAAATCCATAAATTTGACCTATCACATAACCTACTTCATTCTGTAAAGCAATTGTATTTACTCATTGGACCTCATAACAGATATATCCGTAAAATAATCGAAATCCATAAATTTGACCTATTACATAACCTACTTCATTCTGTAAGTCAATTAATTATTGTATTTACTCATTGTACCTCATAACAGATATATCCGTAAAATAATCGAAATCCATAAATTTGACCTATCACATAACCTACTTCATTCTGTAAAGCAATTGTATTTACTCATTGGACCTCATAACAGATATATCCGTAAAATAATCGAAATCCATAAATTTGACCTATGACATAACCTACTTCATTCTGTAAGTCAATTAATTATTGTATTTACTCATTGTACCTCATAACAGATATATCCGTAAAATAATCGAAATCCATAAATTTGACCTATCACATAACCTACTTCATTCTGTAAAGCAATTGTATTTACTCATTGGACCTCATAACAGATATATCCGTAAAATAATCGAAATCCATAAATTTGACCTATTACATAACCTACTTCATTCTGTAAGTCAATTAATTATTGTATTTACTCATTGTACCTCATAACAGATATATCCGTAAAATAATCGAAATCCATAAATTTGACCTATCACATAACCTACTTCATTCTGTAAAGCAATTGTATTTACTCATTGGACCTCATAACAGATATATCCGTAAAATAATCGAAATCCATAAATTTGACCTATGACATAACCTACTTCATTCTGTAAGTCAATTAATTATTGTATTTACTCATTGTACCTCATAACAGATATATCCGTAAAATAATCGAAATCCATAAATTTGACCTATCACATAACCTACTTCATTCTGTAAAGCAATTGTATTTACTCATTGGACCTCATAACAGATATATCCGTAAAATAATCGAAATCCATAAATTTGACCTATCACATAACCTACTTCATTCTGTAAAGCAATTGTATTTACTCATTGTACCTCATAACAGATATATCCGTAAAATAATCGAAATCCATAAATTTGACCTATCACATAACCTACTTCATTCTGTAAAGCAATTGTATTTACTCATTGGACCTCATAACAGATATATCCGTAAAATAATCGAAATCCATAAATTTGACCTATGACATAACCTACTTCATTCTGTAAGTCAATTAATTATTGTATTTACTCATTGTACCTCATAACAGATATATCCGTAAAATAATCGAAATCCATAAATTTGACCTATCACATAACCTACTTCATTCTGTAAAGCAATTGTATTTACTCATTGGACCTCATAACAGATATATCCGTGAAATAATCGAAATCCATAAATTTGACCTATTACATAACCTACTTCATTCTGTAAGTCAATTATTGTATTTACTCATTGGACCTCATAACAGAATGATATATCCGTAAAATAATCGAAATCCATAAATTTGACCTATCACATAACCTACTTCATTCTGTAAAGCAATTGTATTTACTCATTGGACCTCATAACAGATATATCCGTGAAATAATCGAAATCCATAAATTTGACCTATTACATAACCTACTTCATTCTGTAAGTCAATTATTGTATTTACTCATTGGACCTCATAACAGAATGATATATCCGTAAAATAATCGAAATCCATAATTTTGACCTATCACATAACCTACCTCATTCTGTAAACCAATTTTATTTACTCATGGGACCTTAAAACAGATATATCCGTAAAATATTCGAAAACCATATTTTTGACTTAATCTGTAACGTACTTCATACCTAAACCAATATTATTTATTGGTGGGATCTCAAAACTGAAATATCCGTAAATTAACCCAAATCGATATTTTTGACATATCACCTAACGTACTTAATACTACGTTTATGATATGGAACAAAAGAGCTAATGAAAGAGAATGATAGCCTGTAGAGTGAAAAGAGTAGACAATGATACAAGTAAAGCAAAACCAGATCATGATTGGCTTACATGTTCAATAACCTTATCAAACACACAATCAACACGGTAAGGTTCCTAGTAAGATTGATCCACAGCACAAACCTCTTTGTCTGCCTAAACTGAAAGAATTAGCTAGTGGGCTGCTAATGAGTGTTGTGTCTACCGACCAATCACATCCGGCCTACCCGACTACTGCTACTGAGAACTCGACCTGTGTTGAATCCACAATCAGCTGCTCGACTGTAATTGGATAACATCGGGCTTACACGACGACAAACTGATTGCTTCCAAGTACACTCATTAAAATTTCACTTGAATGGCAAGTACATGGGGACAAGAATGCTGTGATCATCCATCATTGTTTCTGGATACAAGTTCCATCGTTTATTGTTTCCTTTTACAGATTTTATTCTTAGCTTTAATAAAGCATCGATACGTGTTATGCCCATCAAACTGAACCTTGCCTTTTAAATATTTCTAGTTCCGAGGCTAATTAGTGCATTCTTTGTTTTAATGTTGATTTATTTTTTCATTTTCCATGTGATTAATCTTTTCAATAATGTGACAAGTCTTTTAGATTGTTAGTAACTTTTACCATATTTATCAAAGGTCTTTCCTAGTTTATTATATATATTTTCTTCAGCATGATCTATAAGACCGAATTAAAACAACTACACAGAACAATTTGTATCCTTTTTTGAATCAATTTATCGGGGTAAATGGAAGTGTATATATATATATATTTTTTTTTTCTCTGTCGTCAAAAGGGACAAATAAAAAAATGTTCAATTTAATGATGTAGTTAAATTGTTTAGGGTAAGATTTTATTTATTTATTTTATTTTTTTGTGTGTTAACTAAGATATATATTTTCTAATTTGGCATAATTAATATTATTTATAAAAAAAATAATAATAATTGTTTGTCCTGTAATAAGTAGCCTTCGTCTTTTGTTGTTTCTTCCATGTTGAGAGATGAACATATTTTAACAAAGTTCGGTGAATCATCAAATGTAACCGATTAGCCGCCACCTATATCTCTAGCTCCTTGTCTTATAGATTCTAAGTTTCATGTGTATCACCCAAACAGGTTTTTTTTATAAATGTAGGGGTAGACTTTATTAGTCTTAAGTTTGTAAAGTTTTGTAATCTGAACATGTATATGTATATATAGTTGACTAATAAAGATATTTCATAATTAAAAAAATAATAAAAATGTAAAAGTTACACTCCATTAAGTTATTCAAAATGTTAAAGATTAGTTAAATCAATGATATATTTTCAAGTTAACGATAAACATTGTAAAAGTTTGGTTTTCTTCGTATAAACCGTACATGTTATTTTTTAAATTATTAAAATAAGTAAAGCTTAAGCTATTATTCCATTCCTCTTATGCATTATTGATTTTAAAAATTGAAATTGAAATGAAGTATGTAGTTTGTTTCTGCAATTAGCTGAATTACAGAACCTATATCAATAATGTTTAAAATATTTCAATATTTTATTTTTTTAAAGTAGAAAACAGTATCCTTTTATGTCAAGAATATAAAATTTTAATTTTCTTAAAATAAGCACTAACAATTTTGATCAATCGGCAAATATTGATCATCATTTAGCTTTAGAATTGATTGATTAAAAATCAATAACATTGTCCCTCTGCTATAGAAAATAGATAATATTTAAATTGCCTCAAATTATTTACTTAAGCATTCGGCTCCCCCTTCCTCCCCCCCCCCGTGAACTTTGATTTTCTTTTACTGGGAACTTTTACTTAGGTTTCTTAGGTTTTGAAACTACACATTTGATCAACGTTTGATTGTTTGCGCTTTGATTCATATTGTTATATTCCACCTTCATAGTTCATAATGACAAATTAATATATTTATATGAATTGAAATTTATTCATAATACTGCTTCAATACTATATATATAAATTAATTTACAGTCAATTAAATATTTTTGTTCCTAATATCTATTAAGGCAGTAAAACATACTAAATTGAAATAGTAAACATTTGAAGTGTTATACATTAATTAAACTAGTAATGATAAACTTAAATGCCAATTTAAAGGCTAAAAAAAGTATTCAAATTAGTGTTTAGACTATTGAAAGTATCAAAAGAGTGACAAAACGTGACCGTAGTTAAATGCATAGTTTTCCTTTGCCATTTTGATTCTAATAAACTTTTCTTTATACCGTTTTTTGCCTCTAAATAAAACGTTTTCATTGGGCTATCACTGAATAGCGGTTACTATTTGAAAATGTTTTGATTCACTCCATGGTGTCTCAGCTACCGAATTGGTGAACATTTCATATTTATTTTAAAATGTAGATTACATGCTCCTGAAATTTTCTAATATATATATGTATGTATATATATAATAGTTAGAAGCTATTATTGTGTCTACAAAACTTTTAACGCCGGGTATATAGGCCCTAAATAAAGCTTAGGTGACATGTTTTTATTTGTAATGTATAATTTTGAACTTTCGAACTGCCTTTCCATAGTAGGTAGAATTAAATGATAAAAATAATTTTTAATGCTGGAAACTACTCAAACTTGTTATTTTCCATATTTCTATTGATTTTCGATAGTATATACGAATAAAAGTACACCCGTATTTAGATTTATGTAATGATTTCATATTACTCTTAATTATGACGATTTAGTGTTTCAAATTATATTTAGTTTGATAGATTCTTGGGTTTACGCTATTAATGGATTCTAATGTTCTCGTTTGTTTGCATATTCTCTTGAAAATGCAACAGCAAACTGAGCATTGTCCGCTGTTCAGAGTTAAAAATTGCATTGTCGAGATACCCATTCATATACCATAAAACTTTAGTGAATGAAAATGAGAATTTACCGGAAACAATCTTTGGCACAGTAGTGTTTGAAACAGTCATGGGGAGATTGTCGGTATATAAGATTCATTGGGTTAATTTAGGTAAAATCGCTAATAGATTAGATTTCTAGATATTCTTGTTAGAATACACATTAGATGTGTATCGTTTCAAAGTCCTTTTTTAAATTAAAATTCTCACCAGATACTGTTTAAATAATAACTACTGTTTTTAAGAAGAGTTTTTGAGATAGCATACGTGAAGGATTCAAGTTATTCATTACCTACACTGCTAAAATTCCTCTTTCTTAAGCATGCCAACTGAATGAAATATCTACAGATATGAAGGTAAATATTTACATGTTAAAACAGCTGTTTGTTTTAGTATAACAAGAACAAATTAACTGGCTACATTTCAGAGAAGTTTACGAAATTCAAAGATTTATTATTTTTCTCGTCTTACTACTGTGGTCAGGAAACGCCATTTAAAATTTGCGATTATTTGTCACCAGGAAGTATTGAAAAAATCTGAAAATAACACTGCCAGACACACTATTTTTAGCAATCTTGTAGATTGTTTCACGTAAATGTTTCATTTTCATAGGTCTAAAATTATTGTTAATTTTTAGCTGGATTTTTTAAATAACAAGTGAGACTTTTTTTCATTTGTAGTTTTAAATGTTGTTGTATTTTATTTTCAAATTAAAGAATGACATAACAAAAAAAAACCATTGTGTTTTTAGAGTTTATTTTATAATTGATATTTTAATATTTAAATGCAGGGTAAGAGAGAAAGGATAGAAAAGGGATTTAAGGCAGTAATAATTCTAAATATAAACGTTTAATGGGATATTTTAGTGGCTGGAGATAATAAAATGAATTTAATGGGTAGCCAGACCATTAGCGTTTTTAACCACACGCAA
The DNA here is from genome assembly GCA_963513935.1 of Aphrophora alni. Lineage (NCBI taxonomy): Eukaryota > Metazoa > Arthropoda > Insecta > Hemiptera > Aphrophoridae > Aphrophora > Aphrophora alni. The sequence continues at coordinate 39,569,883 of OY740768.1, forward strand.
TTTATTTCTGTATACTGCAATACCTGCTTATATCCAATTGAATCTATATAGCCAACTAATAATTGTTATATATTTTCGCTATTCCATTAAAACCTAATGGTCTGGAAATAACCTGTCAATTTGCTTTTTGCATGAAATCTATGATATTTGATTACATTCAAAGTATTATATTTATTGCACATTAAAATTTGCAATTTATATATTTCCAGATAAGAATACATGATAAATAATATATATATATATATATATATATATATATATATATGTAATAACATAGCAATGATGTAGTTAATCATATTTTATTTAGAGCAAAATTCGTCTTTATAATTACGTCTATTCTAAAGCTAGTATTAGCTTCTAAGTTGTAATTAATAATTAGTACATTTTTGTTTAACGTGAATAATAAATAATACATCTATATATTATAAACATTTGCAGATACACTGAGACACCCCCCCCACACACGCACAATCACAAAGAAGTGATCTTTTCCATAAAATGAGAATACACTTAACATTACTTGATTTTTGTAATGTTCAAAATTCTTCCTGTTTGTTTATAAGCGAAAAGATAAGCATCGCCTTATAAAAAAGATGAATAAAAGGGTTTAAATTAAGACTCTTACCTCTCCAATACTTTAATAGCGTGAGGTCGGAAGAGAAGAACAATAAGTTAAGTTTATAGTAACGGAAAAGTGAAAATCCAAAAGTGATTGCCATACCCTTATTCATTATGAGTGACCTCCTCTTAAGGGTGTAAATAAATAAAACAAGATAGTGGAAAATATATATGTTATTGTATATCAACTAATTTAAATAAAGTATAATTCATATACTAAATACTTTTAGATTTTTTCTGTTGTACGATTATATTTCATTAATTTTTTTTCCTAGTTGCAGTCTTTATTTCACTTCAGTACTTCAAACAAATTAAAAAAAGCAAATACTTCAACTATCCCACAACACAATATATTTTTAATTATAACAGTCATCTAGAAATGAAACTATAGTTTGAATATATCTTTACACTAATAGTTTTCCTTTTTAAAATGAAGAGTAACTTAAGTAATCCTTTAATCTTATACAACATAGTTTAGGGACACGGTAAGAGGATAAACACTAAATATAATGAAAGATAAGTGTAACACTTAGTTGTAGTTTTAATTTTTTTCCATAAGCCAAGAATTTAATTTTAAAAATTTTATTTTTAACATCAAGATTTTCATAAAAATAAAGATAAAAAAAAATAATAATAATACATCACTACTGTTTTGGACTACAAAACAGAAACTAGCATAACTTAAGACAGTGTATAAGGGTTAATTTTGACTTATTGTTATTGTATGAATAACAACACACTAAATTATTTCTCATTCAATTATTTTACATAAAATATGCATTGGTATAATCTCATTTGAATGAACCGATCATTTAAATACACTGAACAACATTTGTCTTGACTAAATGATACGACTACTTGCTTTTATAATGTGCATTCCATGTAACTATTTACATCTGCATTAATGAAGACATTTATTGTAGGATATTTATTGTTGGAGGGATCTCAAATAAGAATTTAGTTGTACATCAAGGGGAGGGACAATTTGTTGACAACTAACTAACTGTCGGTAAATGTGTCCGTATTGACTGACAGACATGGATCAGTTAATTGTAACAATGCGACAATAAGATGAAGCGACTCGTGACTCCAAGTGGCATGCAAATGTTCTCAGTACAGGGCTAATGTATGCATCTGTGCGCCGGACCAGCAAATCCACTCTGATAGATTCATCAATCTCATGACATTCAACGTCCCTCCTCCTTTTCTTTTTTCTCCGCAACAAAAAGGTGTGTCAGAATAAATAACATAATCTTTACCTTCGTTGAACACCTAATGATCCGTCAGATTGACACGGGCTCCCGTGGTACATGCCTTACTTCGTGTTAGTTTACACGCTTCAATTTTATCTACGCTTAACAATGATAGAAAATTGTAATTCAATTATTTTTTTAAAAATTATAACGTCTTGTTGGAAATTAAAATCCGTTGTTTACATATATTAATAATTTAGTTATCAATGTAATATAGGAACACATTTTTCACAATGATTTTTATTTTTTTATTAGTGATTATGTAATAATGCGTTGCAAAAACATATTGCTGCCAAATTTGGGGCATAATTACTTTCCGAATAAATGATAAATGCCATGGATACAATTTTAATGGTGTACATTTTTATAACTGTAATGTTACACTTACTGTATATATATATATATATATATATATATATATATATATATATATATATATATACTGGGTGTACAAAACGTCCCGAATAGGTTTAATGATTTTGTTTAAATGACACTGGAAAGCTGAAAACCTGGACTTTTACTTTCAATCTAAAGTAATATTCTTGCACATTGTGAGTGACAGTTTAGGACAAGGGAGGGACGTCCCATAAGGACTACAAAGAAAATCTTAAATAAAGGCATAGGCCGAATTGTACCTCATTTTAAAGGGCTTTATTGGCTGAGTTTAATGCCGCAAACCGCACTTCAAAATTTTCATCCAGTACAAAATGGCAGTACTTTTCGCTACTGCTTCGTCAAAGTCATTATTTACATAAAAACACTACAGAACATATACATACACATACGGGAAGCAGTAGTGGATCTACCCTGAAGATGCTGACATGATGCGGCGAAACCGGTAGGAGAGAACAATCCGTGCATGGGAATAATGTAAGTTGAAATATTTGTAATTATAAATATTACCGTTATTATAAAAATGCTAATAAAGAAGCTGATATATATATATATATATCGTGAACCATTATAAGAAAAGTAGTGGTAAAACAATGTTTTATGTTTTCAAATAAATTATATTTAAATATGGTACTCAATGCAATGTGTAGCCTCATTATTTTTAATTCGTAGCCATTCTATTTTCCAACGATTTTATAAGAAATCAAATGAAAATTGCACACACCATAATGATTACTATTTATTTAATCATATATTTTATTGTATGTTTCTTGGTGGTATAAAATACTGTAATAATAGATTAACCTTGTTTATTAGCGTAGAATGTATATCGCAATCAGGTTCTGATTACAATAACTCAACAAAGCAACACTTATGGAAAACATCAATCACCAAATGAAATTAAAAATAAGTTTTCACAATAAACAAATTAAATATTCAGGACGATATTTCCATGACCAAGTTATCATCTTCGATTGTTACATATACATAAAACTTTCTTGGCCCTCAAACAGTTTCAGCGACAAAAAGGTTTATGTACATGTAACAATTGGAGTTAATGACTGTATCACTAAGAAGTCATCTTGATTAAATTAAGTGTATATTGTGGAAATTTGTCTTTTATTTCATTTGTTGAGTTTGGGATATTTTAAATTCTAAGGCGCTTCCTGTTTCGACTATGCTGCCGGTGTCCTAATTAGGAGTGAAATTTGGAGTCCGAGGAAAATTTGGAGTCTTTAGCGAAAATTTGTATAATATATGACAAGCTTAAACTTCCATTATGACATTTTAATGGAAGCCTGTCGATCAATAGATTTTGTTTGTTTGTCGTATCCAAATTTACTAAATGAATAATAATAAATAGGTCAGCGTACTTTATTAAATAAATTGAAGTAACAATATCAGACAACACACCTTACAAAATCATTTATTTAAATAATAGCTAGAAAATATTATAAGCTCTAAACAAAGGAAATGTAGTTATATTTGAATTTTTTTTTAATAATTACATCATAAATAAGTAATTTAAATGAAAAACTAACGAGTAGGATATTGTGATAAGAGATCTGCTTACAATATTAAAAAAAAAAAAAAAAAAAACAATGAAATAATCGGTGCAAGAAAAACCGATTATATATATAAAAGAATATATATTATATTATATTCTTTTATATAATTCAAAATAAATATTTGATCAACGTTTTTGAAGATTTTTAAAAATTTCATTCTCAATTTTTGCTAGCATTAAAATATATAACTTAAAAATACTTTGTTCTAAATATATTTTTATTCTGGTAGAAAAATAAATAATTAGGTTTTTATATCAATAGGAATGAAATGGTCAACTCATTAAATTAAATTGAATTTTGATTTTTAATATAGTTATAAATCTCATGTGATTTTGAAGTAACAATAATCGAATTATTACCGATATTAATCATTGAAATAACCTCTTTTATTAATAAAGAAACACTAAACTTCATTAATTTTCGTTAATAATTCAATGTTTTTGGATATGAGATATTACGTGTTAATTTGTGAACCTAACGACCCAACTCGGCTGCAGCTTATGCAGAAGCTGTCTCACAAATGACTATTTATACCTAACAGATCTTCCTAATCCCCTTAATAATCCGCACAAAGTAGTTAGAGACAGTACTTCTCACAGCTCGTTAACATAAGCTTGTTATACCTAACCTAAATGTCTCACCAACACCTCTCTATTCAATGCAACTTTTGATTTGTGTTTGTTTTATTCATCATCATGTTCTGGATTTTATAAATGTTGGAGTTTCAGAAAGTCTATACATTTAAATAACAAATGAACTAATGTAGACATAAGTCATCATTAATCAAACAATATTCATTAAACGTTGTTTATAGGTGCAAGAATATAAATAACTCACTCCTAACTTGAATCATATATATTATTTAAATATGCTAGTAATCCTGGGCAGATTAAATTAGAGTTGACATTAACAGAACAAAAATGATTTAAGAAGAAATATATGCACTAATATCTGTACAGATATTACGCAAAGGTTTTTCTTTCCCACAAGTATACAAGTAATGTAGTAATACATGTATACAGTAAAATAAATAAGTGAATATAAACTTCCCAATACTTAAAATATTGTTTTTCATACTATTGAACACTTCTATAATTTCGAATAAATTAGGAGTGATATTTTTTAATTGATTATTTGTTTTTGAATTTTTTTATCTCTTACGAACGGTATTTATCCTTATCGTGTACTTTGGTACATTGGTTTTAGAGTACATTTCACCAATATGTTGTACCAAAATATTTCGTGTCGATTAAAATAATTTAGTCCATGGTACATATCAATTTCATAACAGACAACTCTCGAACTGTTATTTTGGGAAGTTGACCTTTTGTTCCCATATACTGTTTTATTTTATGATTATGTAAAAATGTTGTACAAGTTTTCTTTTTCATTGCGTCCAAATGTTGATGTAAATTCGGCAAGATTATTTTCTTTTGTGTTATTAACATTTTACTGTCTATAAATCGTTATAAATAATTCATCGTCTAAATCGCCATCTTTTAACGACTGTTTTTAATATTGCTTTTGGATTTTACTTTCTCTCCTATACGGAGTTATGTACAGACACAAATCGAGGTCGAATGTTTTTGCGGATATATCAGTTTTCCAAAAAAAAAGTGGTGTATTGAATGATGTAATTCGGTCGTGTGGCTGTCCTCTGTAGGAACGTATCTGGGGGTCTTTTCAATAACTTAAATTTGAAGATCGTGTCCTTTAAAAAACAAACACATTATTACTATTTTTAACTTGTTAGATAAAATTGTGCTCAATTGTAGCCTCTAAGAATCCAAAAAAGCAATGGATGCCATCACTCCAGAAATATAGGTTTTTGATTTATGGATATAAAAACAAACAACAAATCAACCGTGAGTTTGTTTTAAAAGACGTTAAAAACAAACAACAAATCAACCGTGAGTTTGTTATAAAAGACGTTAAAAAGAAACAACAAATCAGCCGTGAGTTTGTTATAAAAGACGTTAAAAACAAACAACAAATCAATCGTGAGTTTGTTATAAAAGACGTTAAAAACAAACAACAAATCAGCCGTGAGTTTGTTATAAAAGACGTTAAAAACAAACAACAAATCAGGCTTTACAAATGTCGATCAAATTTTATTGAAATATGAAGATTAAAGATTAAAATCCATGTGCAAAATCGAGAGTAAAAAATTTAACGGTTAAGGTATAACTTTTAAAGTTAAATATTAACCTGGATTTTAATCAAATACGATACGGTGAGGACGAGGTTAAGGAAATCAGGTTTAGGCTTTATTTAGACATATCAATATATTTATAAAAGGTATTCCACGATTCATTTTTAGTTTTTAACTAACAACAAACTAACGGATATTTTTGATGGATTTTATTGGTGTTTTAATCAGTGAATGGGAAAGTTTATGCAATTAATTTCTACCGTTTATTTGTGGTTACTAACATATAAAAATCTGCAAAACCAAACAACTTGTGAATTATAAATTAACTATGTTTTAAATTAATACCTTCAGCTATATTCTTCATATTTTTTTTACTTTTGTTTTTATGATCGAACCCTCCTTCTTTAGACCCTAAAGTAAATTATGTGACATTTTACAACCAATCTCCACATTTTCGTTTTAGTAGTAGCCTACTGTGGTGAGTTAGCACATGCCACTAATTGCTACAAAACTGTAAAATAACTTGTAAAGAAATTAGGTATAATCAATTTTAAAGTGATAATTGCTTTTATCTTTCTATTTTGTTTAAAGTCACTAGATTTTGTCACGAAACCGTCAATGAAATAATGAGGATTGACGTTTTTAACAGTTATATTAGGGTATTCCTTATACAGATTTTTTTTCCTTTCAATTTATGATACATCAAATTATGAAGTGATCAACTATCCCATAGGAATTAAATATGATATACTTTGTATAGCATTGAGTACCCTATATAGACAATCTTTCTCCTATTTACTCACATTTATTTTTATAATCTCCACACAGTGGACGAAAATAAAAATCAAGACAAATAAAATAATGTTAATCGGCAAGATTAACACTGTATATTCTACAAAGTTTCATAGTCTGTGCTTTATACAGTTTTAAAATGGAGATTGACAATAGTTATTTTCACACCGAAACGTAAGATAATTTATTGTGCAAGTTAAGTCCTTCTTTTCAGTGGTAATTGATTTTCTTATAAGTGTTTTACTTGCTTAAATATCGAGAACATTATGTGATGGTTCAAAGATTAAAGTCCAATTTTAGCTGAAATGAAGTCTCCTTAGCACAACACGGTTTTGAGAATGTAGTCTGACTGTCATCCGTGCAGTTGTCAAGGGTACCAATTTTGTTGAAATTTTTTACTTGGTGACATTTTAAGGAAATCTTAAAAATTACGGTGATTTTTCATAAAAATAAAACTTAAAGTTATGGTTTTCAAAACGTAAACTAACGGTTGTGTTACATTTTGCTCCAATTTACGATCTAAGAATGGAAAAACAGTAAATTTTCTGTTTCCCCAAAAAACGATGAATAGGGAGTTATGAATAACAAAACTCGTCCTTATGGCTATTTTAACGATTTTTACCAAACATTGGTAAATTATGAAGAATTAAGTTGAAGTTGCACGTAAAATAATTATGGGTCAGGAAAAAACATAAATGAACCGTTATATTTAATTATTAACTGTAATACGATATAACACTTAGTATGAGTTTATGGAAAATGGAAATAAAGTTTGGCCTCTATGTAAATATTTGTTTAGTTTTTTAAATACAATTTTCAACTTTTATTACAACTTATCTCGAATAAGAAATAACGTGTGTCCTTAAAGTAAGTTACAACTTTAAATGAGTATAATTTATTTTAATTTTAACTTAGATCAAAATATATTAGATACATTTCTTCGGAATTATAGTTTATTTAATAAACAAAATTTTTAATAGAGCCAAGTTGTTACTTCTTAGTGTTATTATAAAAAATATATACGATATGTATTTGAAGTGACTCCATTCTTTTCTTGGAGTAACAGTAGTCTTGCTCTTAATGCTATATTCTCCATATTCAGTGTTATTTGCCTTTTTTTCAGTTAAAATTTCAACAACAGATTATTTCTTCCTTTATAATTGAAGGTCTTTTTGACCTCTTGATGCCTCCAGTGGACCCAGTGTTTAAAACTTGTTAACAAGCTATATACGCGATTGCACCGCAATCGTATCAACTTAACCATCCCATTTATTTTAAATGGTTTAGAATAAATTTATTTATTTTTGACAAATATTATTATTTCGTTAGTACTCTATTTAGGACTTTTTGATAGGTTATAAATATATTATTTGCAGGTTATGATGTAGGAAATATAAATAAAAACACTATTTACAAAGTAAACCATTTATTTATAAAACTAATATTGAAACTTCGTCACGTAATTTATATAATCTAAAACATGTATTTATATAAATGACAAGCAGTATAAAGAGTTCTTATACAAAAACAATTAAAACATATTATCAAATGAAAAAGCTACTAACTGAATACACGGTTTACAAAGTAAACCATCTATTTACAAAACTGTAGTATTGAAATATACAGAGTTAAGTAATTTGAATAAACTGAACGTAATTAATATAAATGACAAATTATATGAACCGTTCTCATAAAAACCCAATTCAAAAATACATTATCAAAAATAAAAAGCTAATCACTAAACACACTATTTACAAAATAAACCATTTATTTTAAAAACTGTTCTATTGAAACACATAGTGACGTAACTTTAATAAACTGATAGTGATTTATATTAATGACAAAGTGGATAAACATATCTTATACAAATGAATACATTATACAATATCAAATAAAAAGAGCTACTCACTCATCTCTTCCTCTCTGTCACTTCTAGCTTCTACACCTGCACATCTGACACAAGTAAATGAAGTATGCTCTTGGCAAATAAAAACGTTACATTGAGCACATGATGATTTGGACTTTCGATTTTTCTTTCGGTCACAGAATGCACAACGTCCTTGAACTTCTACTTCACGTCTTCTATTTGGCATATCCTCTTCCTTTTCCATAAGTTGCCTCAGCCTGAATCTTACGTCTTGCCGGAGGCTTCTCACAGTCAAACGTTGTTCTAATAGATCTTTGCACAGATCCATGGATAAACTTTTCAAAAATTCTCGGCGATTTAATTTTTCATTTCCAACGTATGTTGTAAGGATAATATATGCATTTATACCTGCTGTGTTCAATAGGGAGTAAGAGATTGTGAGGCTCCACCGGTTACTTGTCCTGGATACTGAGTAGGTGCATTTCATTTCGTCGTGTACGTCTACCCCACCTTTGGTTAAATTGTAGAAAGTTAAGATCTCAGGTTTGCAAGCTTCTCCTGAATTAGCATCAATAGTATCACAGTTAATATGCATCGTTGAAACTAACAATACTACCTTGTTATTCTTAGGAACATAGGAAAGCATTGTTGTGTCTTCTTGGAATCCAAAATTGGTGCTGTTCAAAGGTCTTAACTTAGCTTGCAAAAACAAAGATGGAATTTCCTTTTTATTATTTTTTTATTTTTCCTACCAGGGTTAAGTTGTGGGTTTTGAGAAGTTCTTCAGCAAGGGGCATGGACGTATACCAATTGTCAGGTGTGATATTACGTCCACTCCCTGACACAGGTCTAATCAATCTTAGAACTATTTCTTTTCCACTGTTGTCCACTTCATAGTACCCGTTAGGTTCTCTGCCTGGGTAAATCTCCATATTATAAGCATAGAAATTTCGAGCATCTACTAAAACAAACAGTTTCATACCATACTTAGCGGGCTTGTTGGGTATATATTGTCTAAATTGACATCTACCACGAAATGCCTCTAAAGACTCATGAATAGTGACATATTCACTAGGGCAGTAGTTGCCTACGCATTAAGCAACAAAACCTTCGAATATTTCTCTGATAGGTGCTAACCTATCTTCTGTTCTTCTTTCTTCACGGTCAGTAATATTATCAAATCGTAGAGCACGCAATAAAAATGTAAACCTACTTATTGACATGGTTAGTCTGAACCTTTCAACACCTGTGCCATCACTGGCCCACAAATCTTTCAAATTGGTATGATTACCTTTTATTGTACCTGCCAAGTAGAGAAGCCCAATTACGGCTTTTAGTTCCGTAATATCCATGTCCTTAGCGTCTCTCTCACGGGAAAAATTGATTCTATTATCTCTGATCCAAATATTTGTGTAGTCTACAATCTTCAGAAGGTCTTCTTTTGGGAATAATAAATGCCATGCTTCAATCGGAGTCTTCACATGTTTTGATTGACGGATTGGTCCCGGTAAATGTGTCACTATGTTTCTCCTTTGACGACGCCCTCTACCTGGATTTGATTTTGGAAAGTAATTCCAGTTGGTAGTTTGATCTTTTCCAATGTATTGTAATTGGGAATTAGGGACTACATTTCCATTCCCAACCTGCCCTTCAATTGGTTCCTCGATCATTTGATCTTCTCCGGATTGACTAGTGTCAGAGCTATGATCACTTACGAGTACATTGTCCTCCTCATCGTCTTCCTGTTCACCTTCAAAATCAGTATTTACGTTTTCATCAGGAAAAAGTCTACGTATGACTATGTCTCTTTCTAATCGAAGTGGTTCGTTTATATCAGGATCCTTCTCTACACTATCTAATAACCTCAAAAAAATACGATTTTCTTAGTTCCTTTCCATTTTACAGACACAAAACTGTTAGTTTCTTGTTCAAAAACCAATTACGTTATCACTCGCACAAGAGAAAAAGCACCGCACAAATACAAACACCAAACCTCGCACGCGGAATATTGCACCGCAGCGTAATAAAATACTTCCTATCGACACAGTAGAGTCTGGCAAACTGAAACTGGTGTTAGTGGCGGGAGGGGGATGTCACAAGGAACAAAGTCATGGCTGGCCTTGAGATTACGACGCGCCCCTCACTAGTTGTGCCAACTTTTATTGACCTGCGGTTCTTAACCCGCCATGCGAGTTCTTCCGGGTTTTAACCTGGCTGACAAACTCTGGTCACAAAAAATATAATAACAATAAATCAATGGTATGGTTTTATGTAAAGATAAATTCACGATGGTTTTTAAAAAAAATATCAATTAGTTCATTGTAAACTGTTACAATTTTACCATGTACATGATTCCTGTGTTTGAAATTAGTCAACAATGAGAAAATTCATTGCTATGGCAACTAATAAATAGTAATGAAAATAAGAGCTGATCATTTTAATAATTTGTAGTTTTAACTTACTTTTGAAAGACCTAACAAACCAGCAAAATATCAATAATAAAGACGAAAATATAAGCTATAACTATTTTTATAAATTCTTCTTTGAGAAAGTTAGTACAATATTTTTACACAGTTTATTCTTATAAGATTTAATAACGAGTTGAGTTTTCTAGAATTAGAAGTTCAATATATCCTGTAAATCAACAGAGATTAAAAAGATGGTATTTTTATATAAAGAAGTTGAAAGTTTACAATAGAAATAAGTTTTGTAAAGAAGATGATGTCTAAGAGCCAACTAATTCTATTGTAAATGAAATAATATCCGACAGATAACGACTGTAATAAAGTTACAATCGTATTGTAAGCCAGCCAACCTGGGATGTAACAGTAATGAATGAATTAATTGAATTCCCTTTACGACTACCGCTTCAGTTGCCTCAAATCCGTTTTCTATTACATAGTAGCCTCAGAATCTAATTGGATTATTGGCCCTTTAGCTCGTCAGTGCAGCGTTATGATTTTTGGCCTGTATCTTGAGCTTAGGCTCCCCTTCTAACTAAGGTATACCGGTCTTCAAATTTTTACGCTCTGGCGATTCTATTCCAATATGTTTGTCCCTTTATCTCGTTTCCTGATATTGTCCAACTGAAGGCGTTGTTACACTTTGCAACTTTTAGAGCAATATGATATAATAATGTAGATTACTGATCGAAAATCAATGATGTTTTGAAAAATAAATACATACCTTGAGTTAGTATGTGTTTTCGTAAATTTAAATTAAACAAGTACCTAACGTTTATTTAAATGGTTTATATTATGTAAAAAAAAGAAGATATTTTATATAATATCCACCTAAAGAATTTTATGAATTTCTATTCTATATATTTTTTGTTTATAATATGGTCTTGTTTTGTTTGTGAACACATATATTTACATTAATTTCACAATTTAGAAATATATTACTTCTTTAAAGAAATCATTAATGTAGTTTTATAGTAAATTTAATCGGATTGAAAACATAAGTTGTAAAAATCAGTACTTTTAATATCTTTTTTTTTTAGCTATAAAAGAAACCGTTTCTATTTTCATAATTAGGTGCAAATATTTTAAAGCCTAGTGCTTTTTGGTGCTATGAAAATTTATATTGAATTTATTGAGAAAATAACAATCATCGTGTCAAATTAACTATACAAACATAATTTGTGAGAAGATATTGAAACACAAATTAGAGTAAGTTCTTATACTGTAACTAATATGCAGTCTATTCACCACTAAGAAACGTATCGATTATTGCAACGAATATTTTCAGCACGATTACTATGTCATTATAAATGTGAATGCATAAGTATATAAGAATTGGTGAAACGCATAGGTTTCACTTAATTTAAATGCTAAAACTGGTTTTCGAAACAAGTATGGTGGGCAAGGGGGCTTATCGAGTCTACAGTTGAGGGTGTAGCATTTATTACATGTTTAGTTACAAGAATTCAAAAATTCAACATATAATTTCTCATTGTCAGCTTTATTTCATTCATTTTTGTATGATTGTTTAAAAATCTCCCTACGTGTCACTTAACAGAATATTTTCAGCCAGTTGTAAGGTTTGATTTTAACTAATGTAAGGTGTTGTCAATAAACGCATGGTATCTAATTAATATTTTCAGATAATAAATGATAATTGTATAACCGTAAATATTTTTCTACCTTATGGTATGTTACTGAAAAAGGATTTATGTATGAAATTGTGAATTATATTCATAGTTTCCGGTCGATTAATTGTCAATCAAAATAGATTGACATATTTTTAGTGGATGTGATCAACAACAATAATTTCGGGAAATATTATTTTTCTAGTATTACTATGCAGTTTTATTTTTATTGACTTATTGATATTTATTATTTATTGACACAGAAAGTGGATGACGACTTAGTGACAAGATATCTAATTATAACATATTCCTAACTACTGCTATATCATTCCGGAATTTAGATTTATAAAGTGTAACCCGTACTCAGCAGCAGCTTCCCTTGTCTGTCCCAGGCAGTCTTGTTTATAGCAGTTTAATTTACCGTCTATACAAGAGGGGAACTTCTACAAAAAACAGGGATGAAGCTGCCCCTATTAAAATGCTATCCCAACCTCAGCTGGTTGAATGTATGTCAACACGAATCCTTGATACTATCTTTCAAAGACTTTTGTTAACGATAAATAATGCAAAGCAGACGACACAGAATGTCGCAATTTCCGCTTTACACAAGCAAACACATAAAGGAAATGTCTTCCGGTGAGGTGATTTTAACCATATGATATGTTGTTCAGCTCTCTCAACCATACTCACCCTTCTTGTTCCTAAGTTTGTTTAAGTTTTCTTTTCCAGTTATGGAGATATTTAAGTTTAAGTTATAGTTTTAATTTGTTTTCACAGGCAAATCAATAATATATTTTATTAGGCTAAGAACATCCAGAATACAGTTAAATTTTATTATATTTAAGTATACAATTTTTGTCTTTATTTGAAGTTTAATTTTTATCACAGGCTTATACGAATATTTTTTGAAATTTAACTTACCATTCTTGGTAACAGAGGGTCCTTAATAATTTAGGATTCTTTCGTAATTAATTTTCAAACAATGGATAGTAAAGAGTACATTACGACAGACGTTTTCAAAGAAAATTTAAATTTGATTTCAAAATTTGGAAGTCACTAAATTTCTAAAACATGGTTTTGGAAAAATGTCCATATATATGTCGGCTGTATAAAAGTATTTCCTAATTGCATACCAGTGCAAAAGTGATATATTTTGTGATACTTGTTATTTAGAATTAATTTGACAATGCAATTAAAGTTAATTTCTTTATTCTATAAAATAATATTTGGCCGTGTTTTTTGAAAAGTATACAGGATAGCGATGGTTGGTAGGAAACTGTTTATGTTACATTAGATTTACACATTACATCTAGAAGTAGGACACTGTCATGATAATTTTATCGAAATGTGGATAGGGTATTTAATGCGAAACTCTAAATAATAATTAGAGAGTTATTATTTTTTGTTATTTTAACTATGGTTAAGGGAATGGTCAATTAATATTATAAAGTTTATGTTTTCTTAAAATTAATTCTCATTATTTTGTTCAATCTTACTTAAAATAACCTCTAAGATAACTACCAAACATAATATTTCTGTTATCAAAAAACAAATGTGCGTTCTGAAAGTTATCGGTTAACATGACTAATAAACTAAGATATTTCTTTGGAATTTTAATGAAAATTCTAAGATCATGGCACAAACTAATGTTACAAACTGTAAATAAAATATAGTTACATTCGTTTATAAATGGGAAGCCGGAATCCGACATCGGGTTTTTAAATACTATAAATCAGTATTCATGATTAGTTTTTTTTTTTTAGATAAATAAATCCAGAATTATTTTTGTATATGTATAAAATAATATTTTTTTGCATGTGTGTTGTTCTTTTTGTTTACATAAATGATTATTTGCTTAAGTAGGAGTTTTAAAATAGTTATTGCATTCCTCACAGAAACCATGTAAGTTCAATTTGTTCAAATAAATAGCCTAAAGTAAATATATCTTAAATTTGTATTTTCACAACATATATATCACAAATAAAACAATGTAAATTTCAACTTTCTTATTTTAATGAAATTAAATGTTTGCGTTGTTTTGGATAATAAAGGCATCTAATAAATTGTTTCCTTTTGGTTTCCTAAAAGTTAAAACTTTAATTTGAAGTAAAACCTAATGTTTAATCTAAGTGTTGCGGAACTATATATTCCACCAGTAATTACACTAAATTCTGTTATCTGAAGAAGAAATATTACTTGAAGGCATATGTTGCAGTTTTATAAATATAGTTAATTTATAATTATAATAAATAATAGATTATAAATCTAATAGTACTGTCGGAAAAATAGTAATACATTAATTTAGGAACAGAGTTATTACATTTCTATATCAAAAATTTAAAATGAATTTTTATCGAAAAATTTATATATCGAAAATTTATTCTAACCCTACAGATATGAATTGTGTTATATTTATTTCAATAAGAACATAGATTTTTATCCTAAATATATTGAGAGTTTTCACCTCGTCCTAATGTTAGTCATTAGTGCACCCTCAGAAAATATAGTCTACACTTTACAGTGTTTAATATATAATATGTTTTCGAATTTGTAAGAATGTAGAATAAAACAGTACTATTAAGTTTATTGCAAGTTTATGTTATCTACAATTAATTGTTTAGTTTGATCTTACTAAAGCAATATTTTCGAAAAAAACTATTAATAACTAAACATAATTCCCTACTCATTTCCTAAAGAAAACCGACACAAAATTACGGTAAAAAATAGGCAAATAAGTAAATGATTTAGTGCGTACATATAAATGAGATGGTTTCAATGTTTAATAAGGCGTAAGAACTTTGCCCCCACCCGCCGTCACACACGAATGTGATTAATAGCACTTTAGTTAACTACTGCAAACATGAAATTCATTAGATATGTTGTTAGTACAGTCGCTTTAACCTGTTCTGTAGACTTACAAAAACAATCCTTCAAAATAAATATTAAAATAATTAACGGAAATCTTCATTTGACTCTACATACAAAGTATCACTTTATAAGTAATTAATATACACATGCACTACAATTACCAAAAATGATATACAGCTTCTAGATTCAACCTGAAGGTAATATATATTATTCCTTTACGTTTAGCGACTTTAATTTCCTCCGTCCTTCTTTCTTTATCTCTTGAATTAGAAAATAGAATGTTAATTAATTTAAAATAGTTATTAATTTCATTCCTTGATTCGTAAACCAAATTTAATTTCCTGTTATCTTCATAATTAAGTAATAAATTAAAACTATCTATTGTATGATCTTCAGTAGACTCTCTCACATCCTTGAGTTTCTAATGAAATAATTTTAACCTGATGTAAATACTAAGATAGACATCTTTTGGTTATGCAGTTGTGTATGTTGTGATCGATCCTCAATTAATCTTTGGTTTGAGAAATTGGAAATCATCAATGTCCTTTAGTCAATCATTTAATAAGTTATTTTTAAGTAATGAATTGATGTAGACGATGGATACAAATATTTCTTGTGTTATTTTATTTTAGTTAAAAATTTTGTTGCTGAATCAATTTATTGAAACTTGGATTCTACAGTAAAACTAAATGACATGAAAATTTTACTACGAAAAACCCAAGCACTAATAATTAATTATAGTTGCATCTCTGAGCCGACCTTGACGCTATTAAATGATTTGAGGACTAGAGGTCTTTCTTTTTTTTAACTCGATAATAACCTTTAAACAACAAAATAAAAAAATGTAATAGTTGTACAATCAAAAACCATGCTACAGCTAAGAAATTTAGTGTACTCCTTAAATTAAGTCGGTATTTACATAATATTTTTAAAATGTATCTTTACCGGTTTCCAAATGGCGGCTAGTAAATTATTTGGCACTACCTTAAGTTTTCATATTATTTTTAACTGAAAATAATAACTAGCCGCCATTTTGAAACCGATAAAGATACAATTTGCATATTGTACGAAAATATGGTCTTTATTAAGATAAATGTTATGTACACCAAATATTATAGTTTTTAAATAGTTCTTGAAAAACAATTTATTTTATACAAAATAAAACAGACAGACAGGCGGAAAACTAAGTGTTTTTGAACTTTACGTTTATTCATTGGTCCCCTATAACCTCCCGAAATTACACAGGTTACTCACAAACCACATTCTAGTTATCTTTCAATCGAAATCAATGTACATTATGATTAATTTAATGTATGCACTGTACAATTGTGATACATTAACATCAAATACGTGTAGGCCTTCTGTAACTCCCAAAACAAATAGCAATGTAATCAATTTTTTAATTATTTGCTTATTGAAAAATTTAACTACGAACAATATCGTCAATCAATTATTTTACGTTTCATCACCATTAAATGTATTCCCTCACTACTTTTATTTGATGTCACACAGTTTAATTTAGAAAGAGTGATATTTAATTTATTAATTACAAAGTTGAACTGTACCACGACACGTCACACAAAGCTAGTCTCACTAACAATATCATTCAGTGAACAACAATAAAACAGGATACGTAAAGTTAACAAAAAGTCCTAAATAATCTGTCATTATCTGGGTACCGAGTTCAAAGGAGCCGACTTTAAACAATGACTCTCACGGTCCTAGGAGGGGCACTCCTTTCTTCTTTATTCCGACATTGTCTGGCTTCTTGGGTTGGTTAGATGTAATTTTCCCAAAGTGTTAGATAGGTTTCAGTCAAAGGAAACATTTATTAATTAAACACGAAATTATGTGAGTACGGAAGTTCCTAAAAATAATTTGTAAACCTTCATATAAAAGTTAAATGTATAAGTAGTGTTTTGCAGTGGCCTTAGCTGTTAGTAATCGAAGATTAGAGGACCAAATTTATGAATAGCCGACCTATAATATACTTTATTTCTTTGAATCGACAAGATAAAAATATTTTAATTTGTATATAACTTGTACTGCACTAGTTATTAGAAGAAGTTCCGAAATATGTATCTACTTAATGGCTTTATGTAGACCATACAAAATTCATTTTGAATGGAACTCCCTAAAAAATGTCTATTCTCAGATTTTATAAACTTAAAAGCCTAAAAATAGGACTATACTGTAAATGTTTTAAAAAGTATATGTCAATATAACATCATTAAAATTTTGGATGGAAAATGAATGTCTGTAATCATGTAACTTATTGAAAACATTTTCAAAACGCAAATAATATTATAACATGAATAACTCCCAATCTAACATAACCTAACGAATCCTAAACTAACCATACCTAATCTAACTAATAGACTAATAAACCTTTCGAATATTTAAAAAAGAAATGTTTAGGAAGTATTTTATACGATATTGACAAATATCTTTACTTTATTATGGAAGGGCTTGAAAAAACTTTTTTTACTTTTTACCAGAGTGTTTACCGTATTCCAGAAATGGAATAAACCTATAAATTTTATCAAAATTCTAACATTTATTTAGTTTTAAACCTGATTTCCTATTTGTGGAATTGATTAAAATTTATGCTTGCCATCTTTAATGTCTTCTTTTATTACATATTAAAACTGGAAATTTACGAGTAAACACTTAGAAAGCCAATTATTTTACTACCTATCTTACAGTTTTGTACCTAAATAGACCTTTATTTTGTTAAATAATAGAGTTTTATACAAATTAATTAAATCATACCTTCATTGAACGACATCGTTTTATCTTGGAGTTTTGAAACACTGTAATACCGAAATTTGTTATTTATTCATTTAGTATCTAATTCTCAATTTCATATGGGAATAAAGGTTTTTTTTTATTTTACTAACGATGATGCATATTATTAACTTATAAAAATAGTCAAAGATAATGTTTATAGTGACTGCTAAAGTGGGTAGATAGTGATAATATTATAATTATAAAACATTTTACGTTATAGTGAAGTTTTATAAATTCCTCTATAAACAAATAGGTCTATTAAAAACTAGGTAAAAAGCGTCCATCGAAAAATAATTCCTAACTTACCATATTATTTTGTGTGGAAATATTGTACTCGTTTCTTATTATATATTCAAAGAAACATGCTTTTCTTATTTATTAGAATTGGTGATATCAAAGTCTCAGTTGTTGTATAATTTAATGATTTTTTCCCCCTCACGTAAGATAACATTATATTTTTGTCACTTTTTAGTTGGCCTACTAGCTTCACTTCAATTTTCGTAATAAATTTATCCCATTTAAATGATTGATTCTTCATAAATTACATAAGAGAGATACAAATAAGCAACAATTTGTTTACGCGACAATAAATTATTACTAAACTCAAATACGCAACTACACATGTTATGATTTACGTAATTACAAATACATTAGCAAATATACAATAAAAATACACGACAAGTAGCGTTTATAAAGAATTTTTGTTTTGTCATTATATTTTAATTCATTAAATAAAACAAAAACGTAATGTAATAATTTAAACATTGTAGTTTATTTAGTCTTGACAACAATCGTTTCCCCAGTTATGGTACTTACGAGGCAGTTATAAATATATTAAAATAATTTTTGTTTGTGTTAAACTAATATAAATGCTGTTTGTGTTTAATTTATCATGGAATTCTACTTAGTACATTCGGTTGTTACCATAAATCGTATATTTTAAATAACATAGGCATAATTTTTACATTTAATAAAGGAAATAAGCTTATCTATTATAAAAAGGTTTAGCTTTAAATAATTATAAATTCAGCCGTACATAATAAATAAAAACGTCCAGGTAGACGGCATCTATTCAGTTTAGATTACTGATACGACAAAAAAGGGTTACACAAAAGTAATTACAACTGAAGATGTTGTGTTCACTGGGTCTGCCAAATTGACATCACACGGGTCTCTGGGTTTGCCGCACCTGGTCCTGCTCGCTCTTTTCAACACATTCTTATACATATGTGATCCTGTCCTTTCTATTGAAGAAAATATGTCCTTTCGCTTCCTTTCCTTAAGAGGGAAATATACGACGTTCTTTATATACAATTTAAATGAAAAGGAGGGGACATCTATTCGCGCTCAGTTGGAGAACGTTTAAGCGTCTTTTGTGTTCTGCGGCCTGAGGTGTTGCAGGCCATTGTGGTCCACTCACAGGAGCAAGGTATAATTGAGGGTAGCATCGGGTTTCACATTCTGTCATTTAGGGTTAGTATCAAGCTGGTGAACATCTAGTCCAATGTCACTTTGTCTTTTATATGACATGTGACTTTAAACTCACATATTATCTCCGGGTATAGTCGGTATAAAATAAAGTAAATCGTTTAAATTGAAGTGACTTTGACACTAAAAAAATACTCAACTTTATTATTTAAAGAAGGCCTATAAGAAATGTTCATAATGGTTTCTCACGTTAGTTTATCACATTTATTTAATATGGAGAAAGTTATGTCATGGGTCAAGAAAACTATGTCTAATTTTTTGCAGATATATCAGTTTTGTGCAAAAAAACTTTTGCCTTGAGTTAAAGAAATAACTGTGTGGACTCTGAAACGTTCTATAACCTAAATCAGTTAAACGATTTTAATAAAACACTTGATTATACAATTATGAACACTGTTGCGAACTTTAAGATTAAAATCAAACCCAATACCACAATTAAAAAAACAATTTAGTTTACTGAAATGTACATTAGGAAACAAAGTTTGTATTTATTAAATTGTGGTATTGGGTTTGATTTTAGTCTTTAAACACTTGATATTAACGTATTTTTGCTATATCTTTAGCATTTTTTGTAATATTTTTCTTTCTCAAAACAGGTGTTGTAAAAAACAAATACACATTATTACGATATTCTTAAGATAGAAATTAATGATTTAATCTTATTTTTACTCACGTGTAGCATCTAAGGAGTCAAACAAAACTTATTAGTCGTCATTTCATAGTATATGTTGTTTTATAAGGGACAGGTAACAAAATTAAAAAAAAAAAATAATCCAAAACGGGTATGTTAATCAAGACGTAGTTTCTCAACATCGGCTCTACCGATTTCATTAAAACTTTAGTAAAATATGAGGATTTTGCCGTGCTCAAAATTTCAGGTAAAAAAATAAAATAATTGACTAAAACCAAAAGTCAAGTTAAATCGCCGACGTTAAAAAATTAATTTAATGTAAATACAATATACTTTAACGACCCGTTTACGGGACAAACAAAGCAAGTTTAAGCTCTATTTAAGTGGATTGTTTTTAAATGACAGACTCAATGATTCGTTTTTATTTATATGAAACTCAGCACATATATTATAGTTATGACTATACGCCTTTACATAAATTCATTCAAAGTACATATTATTTTAAAATTTATGTTTTACATTCAGATCAACCAATGTTGTGGTCATTTTGTGTAGATAATTATTATGAATACAATTCCAACAAGATTTGATATCTATGACAAAGAAAGTGGTAATGAAATATATTATTAATGGTTTTCTCTACAAATTAGTAATAAGTTCTGTACGTTGTAAATGTTTCCGAAGTTAAATACGCAATTTCTAACTGAATGACATTTAAAGGAGATTAACATGAGTTTTATAATTGACATTTAAAAATAATAGCTTTGTCCCTTTGATAGAATTATTTTATCTTCCGTTCGATGTCAATTAAAAAAAATAATAAATTATTCTAAACTAATTTTATTACCAATCGATAACAAACTTACTAAATAACTGTTTTTTTTTTGTTTTTTTTGTTTTTTAATTTTTAAACTAAAATTGAATTTTAAATATTTGCACCTGTGTACAAATTTTTAGTGCATAGGGAATTCATTGCAGATTTTTAACACATTCCATCTATTTGGAGGGATAATAAACAAAAACTAAATTTTTATTATATTACACAAGAATTATTATCAAAATTTTGAAAAAATAACATATCTTTAATATAACACTCTGGGACAGTAGTTTATAAGAACATGTTTTTAACTGCAAAAAAAAAAACATAAAACAAATTGAAATAACGTACATCTCTTTTTTTCTGAAAGTTTAGAAGAAGAAGAAAAAGAAGAAGAAGAAGAAGAAGAAGAAGAAGAAGGAGGAGAAGAAGAAGAAGAAGAAGAAGAAGAAGAAGAAGAAGAAGAAGAAGAAGAAGAAGAAGAAGAAGAAGAAAAAGAAGAAGAAGAAGAAGAAAGGTCATGTTCATATTTCTTTATTTGTTTAAGACGAATTCCAAGTAAATAATTTTAATTTCTCAAAAACGATGACCCGGTTGTAATCCCCACCAACTCATCATGAAGAAGAAACCATTGTGTTTTTTATGTTAACCATTTATTTTCTGAATGCATTGAGATACACATTTTATGACAATATTTTTAAATGCACTGGACACGCCTAATGTTCACAAAATTGGTACATTTACGGTTGTCATCGAATAGGACAAAGATAATAATACATTTTTAAAATCCCAACGCATTTCATTATGAAAGCGAATTAACTATACACGCATAGATAGTAAAGAACATATTTTATTATAAATAATTACAAGGCACACTAATTCCGAAGAAGGAAGAGAAGTGAAGATCTAATTAAATATAAAGATATACGAGGACCACTCGAGGTCATCGACACAAGAGAAGCGAGTGAAGGTTCTACATAATCTAGAATATAAACAACGAGACCGAGGCGTGCTGATTACAGACATTAGTAAACGAGAGGGAGCACTATACAAAAATTAGGAAAACACGGTGTCCTAGTGCCATGTTAACGGAACAAGAGAAGGGAAGTCTTACATAAACAAAATAACTCTGAGGTTGGGTAATATCTCGTTACTATCAAAATATAAACAAGACTCAGATGTTTAGGTCTGCAAAATGGCAGTCTTTTTACATTTAAATTCACTAAGAAGAAGATGACCTTATGTTCAAGATTTTTTTTTTTTGTATTTTGTTGAAGAGACAAAAGAGGTTAACTTTTCGTTTCAGACTTAACTAAATCCAAATTTTCAATCTATGTCTGGATTCCAAAGTATGTCTGGAAGTACAGATGTATTATCTCTAAGACTGAAACGGTTGAATGTATGTCCATGTCGTTTATAATAAGTTATTCCTTAAATGGTCTAGTTTGAAAACTGGTCAAGAAAGGAGAATTTTTATTTTTAAGGAGAAGAACTTTCATATATTTTAGAAATAATATTATATGTACGGATCCTTTAATAAAAATATATTTACCCATAAGAACTGCATGAAAGATTTCTTCTGTGTATAAATAGTTATAGGAATATCAATGTTTATATTAACAAATCAAGCTGTTCCCATTACTGTTCAAACTCTGAACAAATATTTGTCTTCACATTCTTCATTTTGTCTCATTTCTACTGCAATATATAGTTACATTATTATTTATTTTATTTAACCAGTATCTTACTTATTTAAAGTCCATTGGGACTGCAGCTCGGGGTTTAAAAAAATGTATATATACACAGGGTGATCAAAAGTCTAGATACTCCAGAATATTATGTTTGTGAATAAACATACCACAATCCTATCTAGGCAATGTCCTTAATCTAGTTCTTTTACTTTTAAATTAAAATTTTTAAACGGAAAAGATTATTGTATTTGGAAAATATGGTTCACTAAGTTTATGATTCACATAAAAAAATAGTAAATTCAACAATTATGTATTCTTATACTTCCAATAGAAATTAAAACAATGGGAAAGTAAGTCAAAAACATCTGAGGTCATAACAAATATTTGAATTGATAACTAGACATGTTTGCATATTTATAAATATAGTTTGTTTATTTTTAACATTCTGAATTGTTCAATATTTCTTCAAAAAAGAGATTAATTAATATACTCATTGCAAAAGGTTTTATACTCTTTCGTGGTTTAAATAAAAATATTCAAAAATTCATATTTAAATTGTACACATCGAAACGACTGATGGAAAATCGGTTCATCTCTTTTGGACTGTATGAACTATACTTGTCTGGCGGCTTATAATGGATTTTTACAATTTCCTTTAGTAAGTTCTGCAATAAAAAATGATGTAAATTACATTGTGTATCTTCTAATCCGTCTAAATGCTCTCATTTTGACTATGAAATGCGTAACTAATAAATGCAATCTAACATAGTTGAAGTTTTCTATTTATATTCATACATCTTACAACACAATCATACTATTATGCAATGAAAAGCTTATATGGAAACACTGTTTCATTATTTGCTTTAAATTACAATTTACATGAAAATTACGAATAAGTAAAGCAACGAAATTGGTCAAATAAATTGCCTCAGCACTAAAATGGAGAATAAATAACAATAATGTTCCGTACAAACCAGTGTTTCGATTTAATCACTTGGCTACTTTGCGATATTAAATTAACGGTATTAAACTCCTAATAATCGATTAATCATGAGATTGATATCATCCTGTAAATCGAATAAAATTAGGCCTAACTTGTTAGTGGTAATTTAAACTTCACAGTAAATAATGGAAGTCAAACTTAAAATAATAACTCTGAATAACCGAAATGGTTCAGAATACAGAAAAGTTAATTTATACTGTGGGATTCGTGATAACTATTCATGGATGAAACAGTTTATAATTAATTTCATAATCGTATGTCATGTTTAATATTTTGTATACTGGGTGTCAAAAGAGTCTAGGAGTGATTAAAAAACATTTGAATTCTAACAAAAAGAAACAAGAATCGACCTTCCTATTGATCAAATTCAACTTCCTTTTATAAATATTGCAATGTTTCAAGTCCAAAAAGGAGTTTACTAGAGTATGTTCGTCAATATTTGTAAATATTTGTAAATTTAGACATTACATTTTGATTCAGGGTTTATTATGAAAACTTATTTCATTATGTTTTTGTTGCAAATATGTAACCATTTAGGAGATACTAATTTTTCAACCTCTCGGGGACACGTTTATTATGAGTACAGGTGTGGCATTCCCGATTAATAATCACATTATCTACGCTTTCATCATTTAGTCTTTGGTAGCATATGTCAGAGATAAGGGTCTCTATTTCATGCTCTGTTCTTATCATTTTAAGATGGAGGTATTCGTCTTTCAAAAACTCTCAAAAAATTTTCAACCTAGAACCAGAATTAGTATTTTAGTTAAAAATAAATAAATAAAATATACCATAAAAATTAGATAATATTATTATACTGCCGTGATTTATATTTAATAAAATAATATGTTGATTTATTTTTGATATATTTCCTTCATGATTTGTTAACTATTCAGGGATTTTTTGTATACCAGTTGCATATATATTATTTAAAAGTGTTAATTATTTCAAAATACTTATTTAGTTTAGTATTATTATTATTAAATTTAAAAATTGTGCTTAACATAAATATGTTATTTTTAGTATTTAAACGTATTTAAAGAATTTATGTAATAAAGAAAGTTATTATTATAATATTCAAATTATGAAGTTAGTAAAAAAAAACCCTAAATATTTTAAATAAGTTAATACCTTTCCATTTCAAATCACAACTTAACTGTAAATACATGTCTGTAACACACGTCACATGTTCTCTCTGATCTTATCTAACTTTACGACTCAATAAATCAAATTATCTTTTTAAAATAATAAAACTACACCTATTAGCACGACGACATACATACTCTCAGATAATATTGCTGCATGCTATAATCTAGTTCAATCCGTAAAGTAAATTATACACTGTACATTTTCTCAAAGTACTAAATAACGTTTCGTAATTTATTACCGTATATATTTTGAACTAAACATGCTTGTTAAATAATGCTAAATAATGTAAAAATATTACAATAAATCATTTGACAAATTGCACCAGGCTATTTTACATGCCTTATTTTACTCATGACACTGACATAAGGGAAAAATATTTACTCCCACATACAAAATAGTCACATAAGTCTTAATCAAGGTTACAATTCTAGAGAAAGTTGGTGAATTCAGTATACAATATAATACATCTAATGTAATAATTTGTCGAGGGATGTTGTTTTCTTTTGGAAAATATAATTTATGATTTCTTTATATGTGTTATAACAGTTTAGACGTAAGAAGGATTGAGTGTATAATACAGCACACCATAACCGAATGGTAATAACTTTGGCTGTTAACAAGTCCAACCTGCATCGAGCTAAATGTGCCTTAATCAATTGCGCCGATTCGCTTGATTGTCGGTATTTATATAACGTACTAGGTAATATGTTCTTGAATATAATTTGTATTGTTGTTTCGTTTGGATCTAAGGATAATTTTAGCAAAATATGATGTAAACCGTTAAAACCGATTTTGCGAAAATTTGAATTTTCTATTTTTAACTTATGGGTTATTACATAACCTCCAAATTTTAGGTTATCTAAAAAACGGACGGACAACCATCTAGATAGATAAAATAAGCCCATATAGCACATCTATTTAAACTTGGTATAACTGCACTTGGTCTGTGGTAGCACTGCACAGACCCCAGACCGAAAGACGTCATTCTCAAAATACTATTTTGGATTCAGAGGATCTCAAAACGTTCTTTTAGCTAAAACATCGAAGTAGGATGTTTTACTCATCACATAACTATTTTAATGGAAAATGTGTAATAATAAAAAAATACGTTAACTTTAGTTGTTTCCAAATCTGTTGCATAAGCTACTTTAAACTTAACTATAGCAATTAGGTGGCAGACAGTAAATTAAATGTTATATTGTTTTAAGTAAATATCAATAACAAACACAATAGTAGTTTTAACAAATAAATTGTCTTTAATAGCAAATGATTATTTAAAGAATAAATTTTAAAATACCAAGAGTGTATCAATAATAGAGGATAAACTGTAACAGTATTTTACTAAAAACATTGTAATATAGAATATGCCTTATTTTGGCAACTATTTTACACCATAAATATACTACACTAGAAACTTATCTAGAAATGTTGTTAATTGCTTTAAATTCCAAAATACATGAACATTACAAATTAGGAAAACAACCGTAGCTTCGGGCGAATGAATTACCGCAGCACTAAACTGTCTAATAAATTACGATCAGGTGTCATGCAAACAATGTCATTTAATCACTTGGCTACTTTGCGATATTGAATTAGGGGACCTAAATTGCTAGTAATCAAGTTACCACGAGATATATTTCCACCGTTATTATGACTATGAAAAGTTTTAATTTTTTTTTGGATATTGTATATTAAAAAGCAATGATAATTAAATAATAAAAATAATTACCTTTTACTTTTGTCTCCAATGACATTTGACATGTTTTTATCGTAAATCAATATATAATTATGATAAGGGATGTGTTAATTTTACATTTATTACCATAATAAAAAAAGTAAAACTTTTTCCTAACCGTTAGTTCTAAGTTTACCTAACGAAAGTTAATTTCAATAAAATTAATCTAAGTAATATATATACAGTATATATTTTTACTTAGTTTTAACTGTTTAAAATATTATATAAAACACAAAACAAAAACTATTATTACGTTGACAAGTGTGGTTAGAACCGGAATGCTCAATTTATAAAATACCTAAGTTTAAAACTTAAAAACCATATAAAGTAGAATTAAAATAATTGTATTACATAACCAAAAACTAAAAACAATGTTCACTTTGAATAGAAATAATTCAATAATTATAAAATATTACTTATTTCATTGTTGCATGTTAAAATCAAAATATTATAGTGTATTAATTATGCACAATATAAATAAATACATTATATTAAATATTTTGTATTAAGACACTACAATTATAATTTAGTTTTATTTATTTTTCAGGAGCAGGGCTGTACAGACAAAACGACAATGTGGCCATGCCTTTTCTTAATATTTATTAACATTAATACCTGTTTATTTACTTATTATCATTGTGTGTTAGGTGCTGTGTTCAGTTTGAATGGCTATTTATAAGTGACAAATCTGCCAGCGATTTCACTTAATTTAAGATGTGTCTGGCGAAAAACCGCTGTGGTTTTTTTCAATTTCAATTAAACGGACTTATAAAACTAGTTATTTATAACTGATTATTTGGAATTCAGTAAAGTGAGTTTGATTTGGGGGAAATATGTTTTGTTACTGTATTATTGTATACCCAATAATACAATAATTTTTTAAATATTAAATAGCTGTGAATCATTTCTTTTATCATTATAAACTGATCTAAGTTCTTGATTTTAATCTGACAATGTTTCTAAATAAGCATTGGAATAAAAAATATGATACAAAATATATTCACAAAGTTGCTATCAACCATTTTTCTTTAATAAAATTCTATTGATTTATAAATTTTCTCATATAAATCGTACAAATATGTTAGGGTTGTAAAATAGACTGATTGGTTATATAAACTTGAAAAAAAAATTAAAATTATATATATATATATATATATATATATATCACAATATGTAACATTAATAATTGTTTGATAGTTTATTTAATAGATTTTAGAAAGCATTACATTTTGTATTCTAAAAATTAGCTTAAACATTAGATAAAACATATTCTTATGAAACATTCTTA
Organism: Aphrophora alni; assembly: GCA_963513935.1. NCBI lineage: Eukaryota > Metazoa > Arthropoda > Insecta > Hemiptera > Aphrophoridae > Aphrophora > Aphrophora alni. Next base: position 39,598,076 of record OY740768.1, read on the forward strand.
AGGGCATTCATAACTCTTACTTTTCATTATTCTTTTATAAATTATATTTGTGATTTTGATTTAAGTATAGAACTAATAAAATAAAACAAAAATTCAAGTTAATAATGCTATCTGAAAAGAAATGTTCATTTTATTTTGCAAAAAGAAAACTTTGGAAGCTCCTGTAGATATACGTAATATTCTTTTTTTGTTTCCATAGAAGGTGAACAAAGCTTTGTAATATTTAAAAAGGAGTAACATCTATTTCTCCTCCGGACTCAATCATGGAGTGAACCCTTCAAACTTTGTTTAGTTCTTCTTCTCTCAAAGAAATGTGGAAGTCTTAGTCTATATGAATCGATACATCTGACACAGAAGACAGGGTTTGAAGGTTATTTTAATAGAAAAGGACAAGTCATGTCACAGTATAAACGTACAATTTATGTTTTTATATTTCGATTATGTGCACTTGTTAAATAATACCGGTAAATGTTTTGTACTATATTTAAACATTTTTTTTTCTATAATAATTGCAAAAATGTCCATCTACGTGTAAAATCTCCGTGTTATTAAATGTGACATTTTTGTCTGTTTTTGATTAATTCAATTTTTTATAAACAATTTGTTATGTGAGCAAGAACGTAGGTTTTTTTTCCATTTTGAATCAAGTAATGTTAAACTTTTAGACGTAATTAAATTTAAGTAAAAAATATACAATTAAAATTAATTTGGTTTTGCAATACAAAAAAGTTAAAATATAGTCTATATTTTTTTTTATTGCAAAACCAAACTAATTTATATATATATATATATATATATATATATATATATATATATATATATATATATATATATAAACAAAACTTCTTCTTTGCAACTTTAAAAATTATGGATGTAATTTTTAAAGTTTCAAAAAAGATAAATGAGAAAGAAATATATTTTCCGTGTTTATTTATCAACATATGATTTATGGTTAATGAAAATGCTTGAATCACATTAGAATTGTAGAATTGAAATCCTAAGAATTTTCCAAAGACTTGACATTAATATAGAAAAAAATTAAGCAAGATAGATTACTGGTAATCGTTTCAAAAATATTCACAAATATAAAAAATATTTATGAGACTCATCGTTTTAATAAAATATGACAAATATCTTACGTTTAATACGTTTAAATATAAGCAGCTATTATTCGTTAGTCGTTCTCGTCTAGAGTATACAATATGATAATGGTGCTAAAGCATTGTACAAATTTTGTTACTCACTCACCCCCAAAACCGCCTAAAAACGAAGCAAAATAAATCGTCAGTAAAAATGGCTGTTTTTAATATTTGTCAATAAAAAAAGGTGAAAATGGAAACTGGTTTTAAAAAATTATTAAATATTTTAAGGGCCTAAACCAGCTTCTCTTATGTCACAAATACGCCCTCAGCGTATATCGTATTTTATTAAAATTGAGTTTTGATTGAGACACTTGAAGATTAATTTTAATGTTTTATCGTTATTTATTTCTAAACAGTAATAGATAAATTGAATTTCTAACACAGGTTTGTGTAATTAATTTATTGATCTACTAAAATTTGATTATTCCGTAGGGCCAGTTTTGAGATAATACACATATTTAATACAAGATTCATTGGATAATTTTTTTGGTTTTTTATCATAACTCACGAAGTTTGTTAATAAAATGGGTTAAAATTTCAGGAAACAATTGAATTGAATATTTTTGTAGTGAAGTGTGAAAAATACTTTTAGTTTGGGTCCTTAGAGGTTTTTCAATTTTATCAAATTCGTTAACGCCCTATTTGAGTTATTTTTGTTTGTTTGATTTTTATGCAGTTACACCAGAATTTTTTGTTATTAAAAATGAACAAAATTTTCCGAGATATTACAAAACAATTCTACATACCAAATTTCATTAAAATAGGACCACATTTTTGGGCACTGCACTTTAGATAGACAGACGATCGGCAGACCTTTGGACACAGATAACATCAAAACCGATATTGTTTCAAAAAAGACACAGATTATGAGTTTCTCCACACGGAAAAAAAATATTGAGAGCTGAATTTTTCATGAAATAAAACGAACAAATATTTCTGAAAAAAAAGAAGATATTTTAAAGAAAAGTGTAGTTCTATGTGATTTTTGATTTTGAGTGTGCACTGAAGATTTTGCAGTTTAATACGGTTGACCGATTTCTCACCAAACAAATTGGACTAAGCTTTGCACGAAACCGCCTACTATTGTTAAAGTTTACCTCTTGCGGTACGATAGAAGCAATTGTCTGTTCATTCATTCAATGACTGCCTATTTGTTGTCAAAAGAAAGCGGTTGCTTTGACCCCAGCGGGATATCCTAACATCCCTTTCCATTCTACATTTCCTTGCAGTAAAAGTTACATTTTGTTGTGAAACAGAATGAACGTTCCAAAGGTAGGTATTTATAAAATTAACTATTTACTTAAATTATTTCCCCTGAAACATGTGGATGGGCCCATCATGGTACTTATCCTAACCAATAATACGATGTCATACAATCAGATCCTCTAAACGTTGGTGTCTTGGGCCTCATAGGAAATATTTTAAATTGTTTGGCATATCAAAGGGTCTTGCCCAATAGGGTAAGTTTGTTAAAAACAGATGCTAGAATTGTTTTTAAACTTTGTAATTGTATATATCTCCACTTACTGAACGTCCGCTAGGCCATAACGAGACTCCTAGATGTGTACATATATTATACGGCCAACACTGCTTTCGTCAGTGCTTTTGTGGGTCCCAAAACTGTTTACTTTATATGTAAAGGAGCCTCCAATCGCTACGCTCTCGTAATTATATGAATAGAACATTTTCTAGAAGATTAGGGTTCGAAACTACATTTTTTAAAGTAACTTCGTTTTATGATATCGTAGAGAGACGAGGTTGGTACCATTACATACAGAATTGACATTTTCTAATTTTTTAATAATTTAATGTGCTGTAATGAAACGTGAAAATCACACAAAAAAAGACCTCGATATTTAGACGATTATCAAACCTATTCTATACCTTCCATTCGTGTGTAAAGTTTTTTTGAAGCAGTTATAACGATGTTCTGTTTATAATTAATAAACTTTTATTTAAGTTACAGCTGTTTGACTTGTGTGTTACGATACTAAGAAAATATGTTTTAAAAGTATTAAGAACCATTTCATAACCTATTTGTTAGATCATAATGGTCATTTAAACAATTGTAGTTCTCCCAATGAAGCTCCTTTGACATAGGTAGGCTTATACATCGAAAGGTGGCGAAAACGTATCTTACCATCTAGAATAATCTTAACAGCATTTTGTACAAAGAGCACAAAATGTGTTGATTACAATGTTGTCACATTTTAAATTTGTATTCTGGTTCAAAAGTTGTAATTTACAACAAATTTACTTACCTTAAACTCACAAAAATATTCAATTCAACTTTTTATTGAAAGTTTAACCCATTTTAAAATTAGTTATCATAAAAAAAAAAAATCGAAATTATTTAACAGTTGTTTAATTATAATATCTATACAATCAATTTGAGGTGATATTGACTAACTAGCTTATTATTATACCCTCAAAGGCTAACTACAGTATAGTGAGTACCAGCTTGACACTCTTAGCTGGATCATGTAGTATTGGGTAAATCCTTTCTCTCAGGTTTCTCTTTACCAACTCTTATTATCTTCCGATTCTGGGGCTATTAGATTATTCAACGGCTAGCAGTAATTATTTTATGATTTTTTTCTTCCTTTATTTCATAACGCTATGATGACCAATAGGTTTTTGCCTTTAAAAAAACAAGAAAAATTATTATCATTATAATACGTATTTGTTCTGTTATTAAAATGTAGGGATATTGTTGAGTTTACCTATTTTATATGAAAGAAACAATTAAAAAGAGTGTTTTAAAATTAACGTATAATCCTAGGTTTTAATAAAACATTGTTTTAATTACAACGAGCTCCTAATTACAAAGTCATAGTTTCAAAATATATTAATGAGAAACTTGCTACGCTAGAGTTTATATCAATTAATGACAACCGATTTATTGTTTTAATGTTTATAATAGCTACCAACTTCACAAATTCCGAGAGCAAAATCATAAATTTCTTACAAAGATTAAATCCATACAAATCTTAGGGTTAAGTAGGAACTATAAACTTTTACTGCCAATGAAACCCACAAAAGACGCCCCAAGATGGGTTGATATTGGTATTTACTGTCAAGAAAGTCCTTTATAAGAGTTGTCCAAAGTCAATTACTAACAGATGTGCAAACACTGACTCACGCATTTGCAGTCAAGTAGCCCTAGAGAAGTTAAGCAAACAAGTATAGGTCGACACATTATCATATGAAAAGAAGAAACTAATGGAATTTAAAGACTGATGTACAATACTTGTCACATATTGGATAATATATTCCAATGTCCTTTTGTTTGAGGATAAGGACATTTGTGAACGTCAAACTACAGTGAAATCTTTAAGATAAACTGAGGTCTTAAATTTAAAAATGAAAATAGTGTACGGTTTTATAGAAGTGTTTTATTCCAGGAAAATTTTACTAGATGTCAAAAAATTTGTGTATCTAAATTTAAATTAGATTATCTTGAAGTTATTTACAATGTATGCTAGTTTAATCTATATAGCATGTGTTTAAGTTTAATTAAAACATTTGAATAATTAACCGAGAAACACCAGTACCAGGCATTTGCTATTTGATCGGTATCTTTGTTTTTAGGTTAGTTACAGCCGAACGCGTATAACAATCGTTATAGAATTTTGTAGTAACGTTCTTTGCAATTGGATGGAACGATGTATGTACAAAGTTTTTAGTATGTTACTTTCTATTTTAAAATAACTCCCGCCAAATGCGGTTATTAAAAGACAATATTAACACCAACTAAGAATAAGGAATATCAATAAAACATAAAGAGCAGTCGGGTAATTTAAGATTTCACAAATGTCATACATTGGAGGGTGTAAAGTTACGTCTTTTGTTATCTTATCAACATTCCAAGGTTTACATAATATATCAATGGATACAGTATAACGTTTACTATCACTGTGATCTCATATAATGGAATATCAAAATAAAAATTCAATACATTTAGGTTCTATTTTAGTGTGAACTATATTATATGCATGTGTATAATATAGCAGCTGTGGTATTGTTTCCCGCCACTTCGTGCACTACGAATATTGTTATGCATCATGCCACATGATAGACAATAGTTACATTGGGTTTGAAAGATCGATTTATTGAATGTTTTAAAATATCCATGGAGTTAGGTCTACTGCTTACAGAACAACTAGAAAAAACTGTAAAAGATAGTATTGATAATCACAACAACAAATTTCTTTGAGGAATGACAGTGATAAACTACGATATCACACTGTAGGATGATTATAAAACACATAATTAGTAAATCGTGTGCTCATCTTACATCAGCAAACATAGGTACTATTTTCTTTTAACACGATGTTAATAAATGTAGGAGCATTCCGTGAAATATTGAATCGATTTTATTTTACCTTTATTAACTAATAATTCTGTTTTGTCTGTTAATTCATACAAATAATTACACAAAATATACAATATCGTTTCTCAGCGTAAAGTTTAATAACCCAGGATATATATAATATAACCCTTTATTATCAGGACCATTATCTTATATAAAAAGGAAGAATCGATCATAATCTTAACACCCTCGAATAATCTAGTAATGGCTTTGTCGGGAAACAAACAAGAACCAATCAAGAGAAACATGATATGAAAGTTGAAATAAAAAGATCTAACCCAACATAAATTATGTAGATCCATCTATAAGGTCCGTAAGAACTGCCAAGTCTGTACTTGCCAAAGTGAGCCTCTGATCGGAAGAATGAGTTCGGTTTTTATGTAAATTATGTAAATCTTTATAAAAAACTCGTTGGTTTAAAGTATGTTGCAATTTGGGCAATCTATAAGTTAAAGATAGTTTGTTGTCAAAACTTCAAGTTATTATTTTATTTAAATTGAAATCAGTTATACCAGTAACCAACCCCTATAATAAATAAACTTAGCAGTTTGATTTTTCCTGAAGAGGACTGGAATTGGGTTACATTACTTCTACTGTTTAGATTCTGTAGATAATTTGAAGTGAGTTTTGTTATATAATATTAATTTTTGAGATCCGAAAAATTTGAATAATTGTTCAAATATTATATGTATATATAATATTGTCAATATAATATTTGAACAATTATTCAAATTTGTCGGATCTCAAAAATTAATATTATATAACAAAACTCATATATATATATATATATATATATATATATATATATATATATATATATATATACAGTATATATATAATCTGTAAATGTTTGTTATATTCTATGTTTTTTTAAATTTTGTAAAGTATGAATTTTGTGAGTCCAACAAATGTGTTTATAAGTGCACACAATAATCGTTCATTCATAAGTCATAAAGTAATTCGATAGTATCAAAATGAAGATAATTATATATTTAGTTACGTAATTAATAACTAAATCGAATTAAATTATTTATATTAATTTTGAAATGTTTTTATTATGTAGAGTAACGCAAGATGTAAATTTCTGAACCAAGCATTGAAAACTGTAACAAATAGAGTTTACCACTAGTAGAGCTTTTATAATTTCCAGCAAAGGTTTGGCTAGAATATAAATTAGTGTTTAAAAAATAGTAGCATTAAAAGGGATTTAAACAAATATATACGTGGATATTTATGAGGCTTGTGAATTACAAAGCAGGGAACGGATTTTAAATCCATTACTGAGGGCTCTTGGCACACGGTTATCTCCGAGCATACGTAACTGTATGAATTTAAAACTTTTAAATTCGACTTTAATTAGTACAAGCTGAAAGTTTCCAAAAGTAATTACAAAGTGGAAACCAAGATTTTCTCAAGGAATTTCATAAAAGAGGTTTTACTGCTACTTTAGAAACGAGCATATATAAAGTTAGCAACAATGAATAAGATAAATAAACCTAAAGCTAGAAATTCTACCTTATAACTTTGTTTTATTTATTGAATTAACTGACTAGAATGAATAATTTTATTAAGCAGGAAATTTATTTTAACTTTTATTTATTAAATTGAATAAACTATTATTAGTCTTAAATGAAAATAGATATTCAAACAACATGCTAATTAATTATAAATATAGATTATTCTTCGTTGGGAGTAATTTTAATATAGAAAAAAATAGATTTTTTTTAGGAATCATTATAAAGAAAAATGTTCGTGTTCTGTAAAAATCAGAAAATTAAATACATAAATAATATAGCAAAATATTAGGGTGCTAACTGAATATTCGCAGAAAAAGAAATTACCTCATTTTATACATTGTGTCTTAATAACACATAATCATGCATTATTATGTGTTATTGATAAAAATCGATTGTTTTTCTGACCGATATATTATACTGTATAATATAACATATGTTTTGTTTTGTTTTCTTCAGAGGATGAGGATGAAGACATGGACGAGAACGAACTGAAGAGATTTCTTTTAACTGAGCTTCTTGATTGTTGGCGAATATTTCTTGCATTTTTCGTAGCAATTGAAAGTTGTGGAGTATGAAATAGTTCAGTATTTCGAGGCTCAGACTCTTTGAGGCTCTTTGGATACTCAGTATCTATTAGATTGATTTTTATTGTTGGCACCTCAAGTGTTCTATTTAAGATTGATTTGGATTTAGAAAACAGAGACCAAACTGAGGCAAATCTCCTTAAAAGATTAAAGCTGACTACATGTAAAAGCCTTCGCAATTTATTTTTCATATCATGATAAGTTAGCACCCTGTTCCGTAATTTAATTTTAGGTAGAATGATGATATTGGTTAGAAGTTCATTAGCTGATGGACGAACCTTATAATTAGAAGTCATCATCACAGATATTATACTGACTAAATTTTTGGACAGATTAGCAGGTTGGGTACGAGGTAGGACGTTTCGTCTCAATTCTTGCCATAGGACACCTTGTTTAGGTAATGAAACATTAGCTGCTAATTCCAATATTGAAATGCCCAAACTGAAAATGTCCGCAGTTGTTGTATATTTGTGGTTTAATATTTAAGGTGCCAGGTATTTTGCATCACCTTCCAAGGGATCATAATCAATTCTAATTTCAAATAAAAATCTCCATCTTCATTTTCATGGTGCGTGCATCCAGCCTCAGGTAATGCCGACCGCACGGTGTCTCTCATACACATAGTTAGCCAGTCTCCAGTAGGTGGGATCAGTCAGAATTCGTCCAAGAGTGCAATCAGGTTGGAGTCTTCTCTTCAGCTTATCTCTGACATCCGATCTGATGATACAATCAAGAAGGATGTGTTGTAGGGCTTCTTCTTCTATCAGACATACAAGACACAGGGGCGACTCAGCAAGTTGGAAACGAAAAAGATAGGACTGTGTTACAATATGTCCTGTTCTAGCTCTTGAGGGGAATGTTGACACGGACCTGGGCAAGTTTTCGTATATGACAGTGTTGTTGGGTTCTTTTAGGAGTTCGTAAAGATGACGACCCGTCAGTTCATCTCTCCACTGCTCCACCCACCTGTGCCTCATACATACAAGACACAGGGGCGACTCAGCAAGTTGGAAACGAAAAAGATAGGACTGTGTTACAATATGTCCTGTTCTAGCTCTTGAGGGGAATGTTGACACGGACCTGGGCAAGTTTTCGTAGATGACAGTGTTGTTGGGTTCTTTGAGGAGTTCGTAAAGATGACGACCCGTCAGTTCATCTCTCCACTGCTCCACCCACCTGTGTCTCAGGATTCTGTGAGATGCAGCCATGCAGACTGCAAGAGGTAGTTCTTTAGAGGGTATAGGATGCATATTGGTGGCTGCCTTCGCTATTTCATCAGCTTTCTCATTTCCCTGAAGTCCGCAATGACTCGGTATCCATTGAAAGAAAATCTCCTTGTCCGTGGACAAATTCAGGAGTTCTAAAATCTCTTGAACTCTGTGGTAGTAACTTGAGGGCCTGTATTGTTGGAGGAGTTGTAATGCGCTTTTGGAGTATGCATATCTTTTTACTTTTTACAGTTATGCAATGAGCAACCGCCGCGTTGATGGCCAGTAGTTCAGTGTCGGTACTGGAGCTTGAATTTGCTGGGACAAAGAAGTACTCGCCTGAATGTTCCGTAAAGTAACCGGCTCCAGATTTTGATTCTGTGGAGTTCAATGACCCATCAGTGTAAATCCTATAGTGACTTTCATATCTTGAGTTTATAAGTTCAAACGCGGCAGCTTTTTGCATTTCTATAGGGTCGTTTTTAGATGTCAGTCCAGGGAGGTCTAATTCAATCTTTGGTGGTTAATATAACATATTATGTAATATTAGAACAACTTATTTTTATATATCTATAAACACGACATCTACTTCTTACAAATTACGTCTTATAGATGGGGAAGAAAAAGAAATTTGTACGCAAAGTTTTATGATGTTTATAATTTCATACCACAATCAAAAGCATATTTATTTTGTTGGAACTCTATGTGACACTTTTTGTTGTTGTTGTTGTAGTTATTTTTTCATAAGACCAGACATTTATCTCAATTCAAGGAATGTTTTTAATTTTCATATTTAAAAACCATTGGCAATATAAACTTTAAAGGTGTAATATGTATGTATATTTTTCAAAGGTATCAACTTGAGTTGCTTAAAAAAATACAAGTAGTTAATAAAAAACAGATTTCACCGTAGAGATAAACATGGGAGTCGTTTGAAAATAGTTTGAATTATTATCACCATAATAGGCATTACTTCTTAAGTTACAAGTAGACTTATCGTTTTGTTTTTCCTCTTTTAGTGACAAACAATATTTAAAAAAGGATTTAACACAAAAACTCACAAGAATATAATTTGTTACAATAAAAAATTACATGGTTTAAAAAAATAGTTAGTAATGTCGAAGATCAAAGCTTCAACTTATATTAATTAGGAAACTTTATGTAATCCAAAATGGCGGCCAAAAATTGTAAACAAGATAAACATTAGTATTAAATATTACTTAGTTTGTAACAATATATACATATATATGTACTTAGCCGTATGTTAAATTTTACAACATTAAAGATGAACTCTAAAAATAATGTTGGTTATTTCTGTATTTAATGATTAAATCGTAAAGTTTCCTAAAGTTTCCTCCCATAATTTTTATAACTTTATTACTTCTGCTCAAAGTTAATGTTGACCAGTTAGAAAGTTTTCAATGCCCCGTCATCAGTCTTCTAATTGCACCTGATTGCTCTTCCAGTCCCTCCTTTGATTAGTCCTCATTTGGTACGTAAACATCAACCCTTTAACAAATGTTGATCAATTATTAGTTGTATAATATTTGAGTCAACATTTGAGTTTATTAGCTTAAGATAAACAAAATTTATTGGAAGAAAATAATAATTTAAATTGAACATTATTTAATCAACTCGAAATTATTTTATTTTAATAATGAGAAAATGTTTTATAAATTGGTTTTTTTTTTTTATAGAAATTACAACAACATAAAATCTGGGATGTTAAACAAGGACGATTACAAATTTTAAATTGAACTCAAAAATTGAAAATAGTTCCATTTTAAAACAGTAAAAATTCAAACCCACAACAATTGCGTTCTAAAATTTTTATTTTGAAAACTAAAATAAATGCCACCATTTGATCAAGAATTGTAGACTCATCGTAGAAAACTATTATAAACGTATCACAATCATGCAGTGTATTAAATCACGTTTTAAATTACATGTTTAAATAGCAAAACATTCAGTCACGGTTTACGTAATTTATTATGATAGTCTGTCTACTAAAAAGTAAATCGGTCTTGGCCTTGACGAGATAATGTTTTCAACTACTACCGACTTGCCGCTTTATCTGTACCAAAACGTGTTAAACGATCTGGCATTTAGGAGCAGTGGCAGCATGATATTCATCATGCTTGACATTATAAGAAGCCTTCAGACATGAACGCCGCACCTTTCTTTTGTTGTTGCATTGTGAATAGACCAAGGTGTAAAGTGAGATGGTTATCGAAGCGCTTTGTAGTTGTACCCTCGCCAAATATTGTGGTCTCTATGGATCATATCCTACCAACTCATTGGGAAATGATCCCTTACTTGTTTGACAACCATTCCGTACTGGGTTCAATGTAAAGTGACATCTGTTTAACCGCTGTGACATGAGTGATTTATATATGCTCAAAGATATACGTATCGAAACACTGTTTTGAAAAATAAAATAAAATAAATACAGTAATAGTTTTATACCATTAAGTAAAGTAATTAATTTCATATTTAGTTTTTTGCGAACAACAAATTTATAGAAACATCTAAACGATAATGAATAATATAATGCAATTAAATAAAAATATAGAATTAGTACCAAATTAAAATTCTCATAATACACGATTATTTATTTCAGAAGGAATTTAGGTTAGTATCGGACCCCTTCCATAATTTTTAATGGACTCTATCATTATATTTGGAATGGGTCTTTGAGTATGCCTTTGAATAAATAGTACATGCTTTTACAAATTAATCCCCAACTACACTGAAAAATCAGCTCCTATTAATCCAAAAATAATCTCACGGTTTAATTTTCCAATTTCAAACCGTTCAAAAATTTTGAAAGGGGTTCCATACTTTATTATCCATTCAACGCCCGTTATATAAGGTTATAAGCAAAACCAAATTACCAGGCGGGGAGGAGCGGGAATATATAATAATATATTGCTACTTCAATATTATTATATTATGATTTGTTAATGTAAAATTATATATTCTAACACATATATACAAAAAATAGATCTATATATATATATAGATATATATATATATATATATATATATATAAATAGATCTATATATATACACCTCATTTACAATACACACGTGCGCCCACATACTCACAAAAAAACTCTCACTTCGCATATAGGATAATTGCTAAAAGTAAAAAATAATTATTATCATTTTAATTGTAATTCATTGCATTAAACAGAAACCTATATCATCTATGATTTGCAAACACGAGGTACATGTCATTGGAATTACCGAACCTTTTACACGTGATTTTATAAATTTAAGAATATGATTCAATAACGTAGGTGACACATAATGAAATGAATTTTTACAACTTGCATGACTAGGTTTTGTAATTAAATAATTATATATCATGATGTACAATTTTAGTTTGATTTCCAATTACAATAATATTACCATTCTTAAATAATATATACATATTTTTATTCCTAATCTATATTTTAAACAAGTAATGGTTGTTTAAAATGTATTAAGTATACTTTTTATAAAAAAAATTGTGATTGTTTTTTTTAAACTGCACATCTTGCTAAAATATTTTCCGGAAGTAAATTAACAGTACAACAGACTGAAAAGAATCCGAAAAGATAATTTGAAATTAACGAAAGTTAATATAAATCACACGAACAATAAATTAGAAGAAGGAAATATTTAATTAATCAAGTTTCCAGCTTGAATCATTCCCTAGTAGAGGGGTATAATTGTCGAGCAATAAATATTTGTGCGTCTGAACCCTCCTCCAAACATACTGTGTTGACGGGTAATAAAACATTTCAGTGACTGTTGGCTGTACTGCGAGGGAGCTATAAATCTATTTTACAGTTTAAGGAGCACACACAAACATGTACACTCACACATAAGTATAATTAACAGCATTGGTATATTTGTTATAAAATTGCATACTTCCAAAACAACAATGGTATTAAATACCGAATGTCCGGTGGTTATGATGTTCAGATATTAAATAACCACAATGGAAATAAAAGACATCCTTACATTCCTATCTGCTTCTGCTTAATGTTATTCTTTAAATTTAATACTTGCGGTATTATTGGCAACAAGATAATGTAATTCAACCAGTTTATTTTCTTTTATTGAAGATATTCGCCAGTCACAGTCTAGAGTCGATGAAGGTCAGCGCATATTTTAACTCGAGAAGACAAACAGTTCATGCAACAAAACGTATAATGTAGCATAGAAAACAAGCTGACACTCGCATAGATATAGAATAGAATAGAATAGAATGCTCTGCAGTTACTGTGAGATATTCACACAATGTGGACAGATCATTTTCATTCATGGAATGATAAATACCTCGTGATTACGGCCGAATCATATCAAGCTCTTGACAACCAATGGAATGATGACAAATAGCACGGTCTACGGGAACAAAAGGAGCACATTCAACTGTCAAAGATTCCCTGTTATAGACCAACTACAAGAAGCGAATTTGCATCTCATTATACAAGAAGTTCGCTTTGTAGGTAGAGTCAAGATAATAACCCTGTTGCCGAGACTCTGAGAATAACAACAAAACCAAGTCTTTCATAAAATAATGAATTTTCTAGAAAAATATTGAATTGATATTATTTGAACTGAAATGTTTTACTTTATTTTCATTGTTTGATAAATATTTTAATATCCTTCACGTATTTAATCATGTTTTATTTATTTATTATTTGAAAAACACAATACAAATGTTCAGACAATGTTATAAAATAACGATGCTCTACACAACCGTATAATTTATAGAGAATTATGTAAAGGAAAACATCAAATTACGTGAAATATATACAATATGTTGATAATTTGCTTTTTTGTTGATGTTTAAGTGAAAGATGACGACCTAGCTTTAATTTTACCGATGTAAGTTTCAAACAGATCTAATTGTTGTTCATTCTGACTAATATTTTTAAAGTTAACGTTACTTGTTTAACAATAAAACAATGCAAAGAATGTTATTAGTTGAACTTTAATAATATATACTATATATTTTTTTCCATCATTAAGACATTATTGATATTATTTTATCTCATAAATTCCCTATATTTAACTATTTACTTTTTTCCTATTAATATTGTACTTTTTTAAAGTCGGAAAACATCCCGATCATCAGTGGCTTTCTAATGGTTTTCTATCACATATGATTTGTTCTTAAGCATACTCGTTTGCTGGTAATTCTGCCTCAATATCTTAATTTAGGTCAAAATATATTACAACATATCTTACAATTTTTTAAAGACAAAATTAAAGTAAATGATCTAGGTCGGAATCCAACTTATATCGTAGGCGATGAAGGAGGATTGTTATATTGGTCATGGCTCGCCCTGAGTTGTAGAACCAGATGAATAAAACAAAATAGTAGTTTGGACGATAAAAAGACTTGTTCAAAAAATACTTATAGAAAAATAAAGATCTAACACAAAACTGCAATAAGAAAGGTGTACATTAAACTTTGGGATTGTTCAACCCATATTAACTACATGGGACGTTATGTGAATTAAAGTCTAATATTGTGCACAAAATATTACATAAAATAAATGCACATGGATGTTTCTTGTAAACTCATTATGTCTTATTATTTACCTTGTCAAGTTAAATTATATTTTCGGGATTTCTTCTTCTTATTCTTTTTTATAACGTAGAATAAAGAACATTATATGATGTGAACAAAAAATCTATATAAAGCGTTTGCGGAACACTTCAAAAGCATGGATCGGTTTTCATGAAATTTAGTAAATTGTGTATTTTTAGGCCATATCATGAGAATTGTATTTAATTCTTCAATCATTTGTGGCAAAATTGCTTTCATAAATAATAAAACCCGATATTATAATGTTAAATAAATTAGCTCTAACGAAATGTTATCAAATGTTGTTCAAGTGATGTCTCTAAGGCTTCCAAAAAATATAATTATTTATCGTATGACGAATGTACTGGCTCTATCGATTATTTATCATATATATACAGCATATATTAAATAATATATGAAAATAATGACATAAACACAACTGCTACATCGCAAGTAAGAAAAACAAAAAAAAAACGTGTTTCAAGAATAATGGTTAAAACAAATGTACCTTAATCTCGTCCTTAATAATTCAATTTCAAACAAATGTGATTCACGCTAAGGACGTATTTACGGCACAAGCAAAGCAAGTTTGTATATGTATATTATTTCAAAGATGGGTACATGGTTCATTCCCACGTTTTGACTAACAACTACTGAATCTGACATTTTTAATGACTAACAATTATGATTTTTTTTAATTTGCTTTTGAGGATTGGGAGTAAGAGAATGTGTTTAATTTCCTGTATTGGTTATTTAACTACACAATAAAAAGTTTTCTGAATGTATTATTCTAACATTTATATCCTAATTAGCATTAAGGAAAAAGACATCGTAATTAGTTTTTGGGACACCATCTTTTGTAAATCTTAACAGTATATTTAGAGTGAAAAAAAAACATGTACCCCCTAGGTAATTTCGAAAGAGGACTACTAACTATAAATACTATAATACTATAAATAATACTAACTTTCGCCAAACCTTATGGTTTAAGCGCTATTACTTTTAATAGGATTGTACTATTTTTCCCCACGTTTTAAAGTGGGTTAAAAAGGAGACGTTTATTTTGTTCAAATAAAATACAAACTCCCATCGTGTGACATATCATTTTAAATGTCATAAAAAAAAGTTAAATTTTAGTGCCTTGGAAAAATCTTAACGATATTTCTTACAGTAATTATGGAGTTAGAAGTTGAATTCTGGTTATGTTAGTATTTGTAATGGTTTTAAATGAAAAATATTGAATTTTTCACCGCGGAAAAACTAAAGGAACAGACTTTTATGTATTTTTCCTAATTTAATTACCCGACCCTAATTTTTTAAAAGGAGTAGCTAATGGGGGAATTGTTTACCTGTCATGAGACATCATTATAAAGAGAAAGGTTAGAGAAAACTGATAACGTACAGAAGATGTCTACAAAATTTCTTGCCTTAAATTATTTTTGATTTTTTTCTTACTTGTGTTTTGTTTCTTATTGTGTTATTTCATTATTTCAACTAAAGTAGTCAGGCGGAATTATTTTTTCATCCGTTTCTTCTTATAATTTTCTTACAAATGATATTTTACATGGTGTGTAAACACATTTTGCCCATTGTTTCCCCCTTTCAAAAATTGGGGATTGTTTGCTAATAGAGGAAAAATAGATAAACGTGTGTTCATTTAGTTAAAAAGTCCGTTGTAAAAAATATATGATAGTTATTTTGGGTTTTCATTTATTAATATCTTTGATGTATAGAAAACTATGAAATGATTTCATAATTTTGGTTAGAGATATCATAGCATCTTTATTCAATAAACTTTTTTTTTCTTTTTTTATGCCTTCAACATGGCTCGTCAAACGATGGGGATTGCTAATTAAAAAAATTAACGTCTCCTCTTTATACCCCCCTTAAAAATGGGTAATAACGTGTTTACCCTATAAGAAGTAAAAGGACTTACTTCATGAGGTTTGGCGAAGGTTAGAAGTTTACATGTCTACTCATTCGGAAATTACCTAGTGGTTGCATGACTTTTTTTCCACTCTGCATATAGGAGAAATTATTGTATACATACGAGTATAATTGAAATATTTCCAACGTATTTTATTTATGGTTTTATATATTTCATGTTGGAATATCCAATACAACTTAAATATATTTCTAAAGAATTATTTGTAGTTTGTGATAGATTATATTAGAAGAAAGATGTAAAAAAAAATAATGTACCATCAGTGGTGGTTCGAAAGCCATGAAAAGAGTACATTGATTTTTTACTTTTTTGAAGAGGAGAATTTTTTTCCAAGAAACGTAAAAACTAACATATTAAATGGAGAAGGCGAGTATGTTCTACGGTAAAACTATTATTTTTTTGATTTAAATATTAACAGATAGTTATTTAACAGTATCGTATTTTGCTGATGTCGAAATTCAAAGAATCCTTATTATATTTTGTTTTTATATTGCGTAGATATTAATTTAAAGGTACAAGTGGAATTGTTATATATTGGAAATAATGGCTTTGTTTAGATATGTCTCCATCCAATATCAACCGATACTCAAAACGAGACTCATGAAATTGTTTACGGCTCACCACCATACCCTCACTCTAGCAGAAAGAGTAACGGGGAGCAATCTCACTACCAGCACACCACTACCACCACGAAACCATTCCTCAAACGCACGCTCCCAGAAGTTGAAACCTCTGGACAGGCTGAGAATGCTCCCATGGTACTCATGTCGGCAAGATTTCTCCATACAAGTTTGATAAGTCACCGTCGGGTCGATTGCGCGATACCCTCCCCCACGAAATCACCTAGGGGGTGGCGCCCGTTACCCACCTACTTGGGATTAGGTAGCCAATCTGATGATTCTGGAAGCTAAAAAGCTTTCCGTCAATTTTCTTGGGACGACACCGTGGGGAATAGTGCACGACCTGATTTTAAACGGCTCCCCATTTTCTCCTATACTCATTTTAGCAAAGTTCCCCAAGCAACGTTTGATGAGTAGCCGTCAGATTACCTCACATCTTTTCCTTGGGCGACGCCCATTACCCATCTTTATGGGATAGGTTAGTCAACCACCCGGTTTTAGGGGTCAGCACTGTGAGGTACAATACTGACCCGGACATGAAACATACTGAAGCGATATAATGAGTTATAATGAATGAATTACCAAGAAAAGCGTATACGAGTTCTTTACCAATATACCTAATTATTTACATTACCGTCAAAGTATATAATTTGGCGGTAAATATACCTATACACTATTTAGCGGTAACCTAGGTAAATAACGTCGAAATTACTAGGTTTTCCATGATGAAACGGATCTGGTCAGTTAAAATATGATGTCGGTAATTACACACGTGAACTAATAATTATACGTATTATCAAGTCTTTACATAAATTAACTAATGATAGGTAATTAAACTGTAAAATAATTCTCAAAAGCTCTCATAACTATATTGTGAAGTTACTTATTGCAACATGCATATCTAGAATGGAATCTAACCTAATCTTACAGCTTTGACGAGAGAAATTACACGATCTAGTAAAATACAACAAATTTTGATTTTATCCTTTAAATCGATATTTGTTATTTTATTAAACTAGCGATTAAACAATGAATACAATTTTGTTTTACACTTTAACTGGCCAAATCTGTCGTTTATTAGATATATAGTAATTCCACGAAATAACAAACTATACACTTAACGGTATCTTATCGTTATCGTTGTCATAATCGTTAGGGCAAGACGATTATATTGTTTAAAGACATACAGTTAAAAAATTATTTTTTCATCAAAATGTTTCTAAACAAATTGAGCGAAATATTGGAGTATTTCTGTTCAGTTGTTTTGATCGTTACTGACACTTTCAATTTAGTTACAAATTCACCAAATAAGTAAAATGAGACGTTCAATAATATATGTATATAATAGTGAAATAATATAAATTCAAAACGGTATAAACGTTTTGAAATTGTTAAGAGAGAAAAAAAAAGATGTATTTTATTATAAGGATGGAGAATAGAGATGAAATTTACGTTCATAATACGCCTATATAATCTCATTAAAAAGTATTTACAAAACGATGCATAAAATTAATTTAAAAGAAGAAATCAATTTGTGAATTTAGATTGTGTAGACTTTAGTGTACAAAGTTAAGTGATAAAGTATAGAGTTAATAGCATTTAAATTTAATACATTCGGGTTTTCTCAAGATTTAGGAATTTGCATGGAAATTGTTTTAATGAATTACCATAAAACCGCTCGGTGTTAGAGTTGTTGGAGGATAAATAGTATATTATTTTGTATGCACTGAATTATTTTTGAATAATTGTAGGGTGTCTTAAAATCAAATGGGTTCTTTAAATTAAAAAATAACAAAACTAATTTTAAATTAAACTAATAGCTATAATTCGATTCTTTTTTTTTTTTTAAAAAAAAGGTTTACTATTCAAATGAAAAAAGATTTCATAAAATCAAAGTTGCAAACGACAACCACTCAATATACAATGATAACATTGTAAACAATGTTAGCGTGGTAAAGTTTCACTGTAGGAGTCATCATCTTCAGTTGTTATACATAAGGAATCCTTCTTGGTACAGAAATAGTCTATCCTTGCTCTGTTTTAGTTCAGTCCCAATAACGTTTATTGCAGATAACATGTGATTTCATTAAATTCGTAACAGACGTGTTCACAATAGTTGCTTATTTGAAATAAATATTTAATTAGTTTGAATCAGATTAGATTATGTTTCAACTGAAATTGTAAGTATGTGTCTTATGCATATTAAGAGAAGATAAATCAATCAATGGAAGAGAAATTAACGAAAAGGAAATGTGTTAGTACATTCAATTTTGGTTTTTACTAACTATATTGTCTCAATTAATATATAATTTGTTGACTGACGTCTTGCTTGAGATAGTTTTTCTGATCAGAATTAATTATGTGTTTCTTTAGAACTCTAATATTAGGTAAACATATGTTTCTGATATTTAATGTAACCATTATGTCTTAGGAATATAATGGTTACATATAATTATTTATGATTTATTGAGAGATACTGTAGCTGAATCGAATTAAAAGTAGTGTAATATTTAAAATGAGTATTTTTAAATTGTAAATATCTGTTTAGATATCTATTAAATATTATACAATACACGTCAACATCACCCACAGGAATAACATCTGTTAAGTTCTTCATCATAGTAACTGTTGCACTATCTCTAACCGCAGACCACTAGGGTTTACCTGTTGCTAGAACTAATCCAAACAGCCATAAACATTCTTGAATACTGAGTATATCACACAGATTTGTATTCAGCTTTATTTAGATTACAGTAATCTGTACAATGAGAGATTTTGTATATCGTACAAGAACAATTCAAATTAGCGTTAACATAGAAAACATTTTCGCAATAAATGAAAATAAAATACTTTAGAGATATAAATAAACAAACATTTTAAATGATGATAAACATGATTTTATCTAACGTCGCTTAAATTCCCAAGAATAAAGCATTAAAATACAATACGGTGTTATTGCAAAAATTATTGTAAAGTTGTTTTCTTACTTTAAAAAAAAAAATTGCAGTTACACTCTAAATAGGAAACATTTGCTATAATATCTTTGTTCTTTTATTAACCACAATCATATCTAAGTTTTGATGTTTTTTTATGTAGTAACTATTAAGGAGATTTGAGAGTGTAAGAGATGTACATATTCAAATGGTATCAATGTAATACGTGAGAGGAGAGAAATGCAGTCACCATTTTAATTATATGTATTTATAAAATATTTATGTAATAAATACATTTTAAAAGTCCATTATTTAGGAGATGTTAGAAGTACTTCTCTCCTGATGAATGGAGTTCGTTTACACAATCGAACTTACAGTAACACCCAACCCCCCCCCCCTCTTACAGATCCCACTACTTATATAACCTTGCTTATATAACTATATAAATATGGGTGTAAGAAAAGTAATAATATTTTGACGTCAAATATTTTAACAGGGTACAAAGGTAATTAAACGAAACAATATGTGTAACGAAATATGAACAAACTTCTAAAATCTGCGAACGAAATGTGCAAACGTTTCTCATAGCGTGACGCAGATGAAATTTTAGTCAACGAGAACTTTGACTGAATAAAAATTTAAAAATCCGATATCACGACAAACACATTATCGACTTTCAATTACGGTAGAATAATCATGGAAATCCGTCAAATAGTTTTGGAGATACAGCGTTTATAACATTTTAATTTCAACTCACTTCGCTTGTTGCACTCCAATTAAACCCGTATACAAGATTGAATGAAATTTACAAATTGTAATGCAATTACTGCGAACAGATGAACCCGAAATTAAATTTAACTATCTGCAGAAATAAAATGGAACAGGTTGCAGTACATTAATAACGTTGTCAGTTGTCAACGTCGTAATTGACGTCCTACCGTCTGTCACAACCTCCCATTAGTCTACAACCCTTTAATCTTTCTAGATCCAGTTAGTGCTGCCCAATTATCGACGATTAATTCTACAAATAGAGACATGCACTTTATTTTCATTTGTACTGTAGATAATAGCTTCTCATCTCCCTATTACTATGATTTCTTTAAAGATTAATAATGTTGACTAATCAACTGAAATAGATTTATTTAGAGGCTCTTTTGGGAATAATTTTTACTTATGAAAGAAAAATGATTTAAACTTAAAAGTTTGTTAATAATGTTGTAGTCAGTGATGTAATGAAACCGAAAACATAGTACTGAAATAAATTATTCGTAAATTTGTCATAATTTATATGAATTTATATTCCATGTTTTCTAATGTTTGTGTCAACATTCGTTAACAAGTTATAAACTACGCTTAATCATAAAAACATAATAAAAGTGAGCACGCCTATGTAATATATGTATATATATATATATATATATATATATATATATATATATATATATATATATATTTAACAAATATGAACAATTGTACAATTTAAATAATTTTAAAAAAAGAGGTCAATACCGTTTTTCAAGTTTTGGAATATTTATTCCAAAAATTTAAAAAAAAGACTAAAATCATGATTCTGCAAGAGTATTTTCCTTGTTGAAAGAAATTTTGTAAATAAATATTTTATTATTTATTTTAAATTCTCATGCAAATACCACGTATACAGTTTACACATTTTTTGAGAAAACTCTTATTTTTATTTTCAAGTAAAATAATCGGTTTACCGACAAATAAACAACCACGTGATTTTGAGTTTTTCAGTTTTATAATAATGTCCTTAAAACTTCTTTGAAATGACCTTGTTTCAAAGCTCTCACAATATTTACTTTTGACAAAATATTATGTTGGATTGGAAATTACGGAAATATTAGCGATTAAACAAATGAATGAAATTTGCTTCATTATTGAATTATCCACAAGTGTAGCTCATTACAGTTCATTAAAAATGGCACTCAAGCACAGTCTGTTTAATATGTTGCGTTTCATTCATTTCTTTATTGAAGTTTCTACAACTGTAGTAAAATATTAATATGCGATGTGTAATTGAACAAGAGGAAATAGGCAGTGCATTTGAATACAAAATTCAGATTTATTAACTATATGAAATTATTCGTCAAGTTCACAATGACAGTATTAAAATTAATAAATTTTTTTCTTAGATATAAATTAAACAAAATTAGATAATAATTATTATTCTTATTTACTATATGGGTGATTTGGTGAAAATATTAAATGATTGATTTATGTTTTTATAAGTTTTTGTCTTTGAGTTACACAATATTATTATTTCATTAAAATTTTATAAGAAGTGGTTGTTTAGAGGATGTATCTAGATTCCAAGTTTTCTGATTATAAATTTATAATTACTTAGTTCACTCACCAATTGGTTTCTTCTCTTTATAATAACTATATATTGAAGTCTTTTCTTGTTGTCAATAAAATTTCGGGTTCTTTATTCATGAATACACTAATAGATTGAAATATATTGAGAACATAATTGTGTTAAAACTGTTTTTAATAATTCCTTGAGTCCAAGTATTGATAATTGTTGTGGCTCCTCTGCCTGATTAAGTCCTTCTTAATTATGTTATTTAATTTCACTTTATCTTCACTGCACTTAATATTCTTAGTTACTAGATGAATGAAATGACTTGTGTTGTGAAGTAGGCTATGTGATAGATTTCTTTGATTATGACTGTTTTGAGTGAGGTCAGGATTTGAAATTTATGGTATGAGCCCTGAAGTGACTTTCATATATCTATTTATAGAGTTGAAATGAAATCGTTATAGTAGCTCATTACAGTTGTTAGAAGCTATTGTTACTTGAATATATTTCTTCACTAGATCACTTAAGCTAATATTGTTAATGTAAACTAGTTTGTAAACTTTAAATTTAATATTTATATTACTAGTTTTATTTTATCAAAATTCGTAGGAATAATTATTATATGTATCTTTGTTTAATATATATATATATATATATATATATATATATATATACTCTATTACTGTTGAAAACTGATACCAATATTTGAGTCTAAAATGATGTAAACAGATTTACTAACTTCTTAATTTTTCGACTTGTACTCTACGACATCTGTTCAGATATATAAGAGCTTTTCTCTTAGTCAATCCAAAATATGAATAAATATCTTCACTAGAAATATTCTACTAACCTCATCATACTTTGAGGTTTGAAACGTGATAAATATCAGACATGAAAAACTTATTTTACAACTAGACATGAGAAAAATGCTAAACTAACTTAAATAAAAAAAGTTTTTATTATGTTGGATATTATTGCTGACCAATTGAAACCTACGTAACATCAAATATACCTATCCAACTAACCTCCTCAATAAATTTACAAATACATTTGTTGATGATTTTTAACGTGAATTATTCAGTTTGTTGAAATTAAGTGGTGTACGTTTTTTTGGAGAGGTGACCAATCGTTTTAATAAAGGAAATTCGTTTTACCTCAACTATTTGACATTTAATGACTTTTGTGAGTTTATAATTATAATAAACTAAGACAAATACTTTAATGAGTCTTTTAAGGGTAACCAAGACTAATGAATTTATATTTTATCTTAGTTATACGAGGTCAATTACGAGAGATAATCGCACGAGGAAAAGTTTCGAGTCTCTGTGTGAACCATTTAGAAGAACAATTAAATTCCTAACGTGGCGTCATTCCAACGAATTATCCCTGAGATGTAGGGTCTTGTAAGACGAGGTTATTTAAACACTCTTATATTTAAGTCTGCAGATAAAGATACACGTGTAGTAAATATTAAATGGTCTAAGAGTATATTTGCTGCTTGTTAAAATGGCATACTATAACGATACACAAATATATTTAATATTATACCTAATCAAACTTATACACACTAAGAGGAATAACAAACTTACAATTAAATGGGAAACATCTTTAAAACTAGTAAATATATAGTGATATATTTCTCCACACTATAAGTAGCCTATGTTTCTAACTGCATCGATGACGTGGTCAATAAAACATCATATTGATGTGTAATATTAGTTCCATTTGTTGAAGTAATGTGTTAATAAACATTACAATTTCTTTTATACAATAAATATCTATATTATCGTATTTAATATGGAATACATTCCCGTTTTCTATTCTTGTATTGATAAACTTTTGCATATATTTTTTTTCTAAATTATTGAAGAACACAAAGTTAAACTCTTAGACATACGATATTCAAAGTCTTTCAGTTTTATGGCTGTGTGTCTATCTGACCTTCAGCTCGTGAAATTATCATTACACGATATTATCATGAGCATATTAAATGTTGAGCTTGACTAATGAGAAAAACTATACAGTATAACAAACAGACAGAACACAATTCTCATAAAAAATACGCCTAAGTATGAGACGTGTTTCAACGACAAGGTTGTCCTCTTCAGTGATACACCAGCTACACCAACCAAACCACAACTCTGAAGTCTGATACTTAGGGGTATTTTTATGTGAATTGTGTTCTGTGTGTTTGTTATACTGTATTATCATGAGCATTGATCTGAATCACTAAATATTTCAAGTATATAAATTAAGAAAATTAATAAAAGTGTTATTAATATTCTAACTATTAAGATTTTCTTGAAATTAATTTACTTTATTTACACTCGAATATTGAACTAAATTAGAATCATTCAACAGCATATCACCGACACATCAAAGTTCACAATTTTTAGTCATTCAGACAACACTTTTTTAGTTTGTTACGATGTCTTTCAACCTCTTTTAACCAATTATATATATTGGAACTGGCAAGGTGGAATGTTATTTTATTTTCTATGAATTTATTCCTTATTTAAATATTACGAATATATTGATTGTTACTAGTATGAACAAGTATAATAAAAACAACTTCAAGGTGAAATGTCGGAATAATGTTAATACAATGTTGAATAGAATATGTAGGCAGTAAAAGGGCTTATCCTGTCAGATAGCCACTAAACCACTCTTGACCCTCGACGTAAATCGCTGCGCACAAGTGAAGTGATTACAGTCAATATTTCACGCGACAAAATGCGTTACCATTGTGTACGTTTGGCGTTAATGTTCCTATAAAGTAGGACAAAGTGTGGTTGACAACTTCTCCACCTACATATGTCGCTATTGTCTTTTTTATTACATCTAAGCCCAAACTCCTCTTAGTAGTAGTTAAAGCTGTTTTAATTCTATATAGTTTTTACCTTGAATAAAATATATCCCTATATTTTACGGAAAATTATTTCTACGATTTTTCGTGTCAAATTAAGTATCAGAATTCAGTAATAAAACAATACATAAAATCTAACTTTCAGCGTCTATGCGTTTGTCTAATAACTATATTCGTACATTCTCATAATGTAGATGAAGATAGTACCAACCAACAACGGAAATTAAATACCATCTGCCCTTCTACCCTGGCCTCAGCAGGTACGATATCGTGGGTTTTTATAAACATATTCGGCGAAATACGTGCAAACGATAAAATTCCACAAACGGTTACACATCCCACCAAAGTTTGGTTCGTAACCCTATCATCGAATCTACTTACTAAAAGCATCATGATTTGAAATAGTGTTTGGAATTCACCTACTACTAGACGTATAGTTTCTCTGAAGGCACATAACCTCTTGATTATCATCGCCTTAAAAGAAGAAGAAAAAGGCGTTCAATATAGACTCGAATACTGTAACAGTATCAGTGTTGGAACGATCAGACCTGTAGGAAAGATGAAAGAGAAAAATCTACATCAAGTAAGTGAAGTAGTGAAGTAAGTTGATCCGACTAGATACTTTCAAGTTGCCACATTGTAAGTGAGGTTCTTAGAGGAGTAGTAACTTTTACAACAATTATCCCTATTGTAGCCGACATAGGTTAAGCATTTTTAAAATATGGAAGTCAATTATATTTTTTATGAGTGATAAAGTAGATAAGTAATTTAAATAAATACATATTGAGCTTGACTTTCGATATAATATTAGATAGAATAAAACTAGAACACACTATCTCACAAAAATTACGTTTACTGAATCAAACGCGTATCAACAACAAAGTCACCATCCTCAGTGATACATGAGCTACAATAACAGTTATAATTTAGTTATTGTAGCTCATGTATCAATAAGGATGGCGACTTTGTGGTTGAAACGAGTATGATAAAGTAAACGTAATTTTTGTGATCTCTTGTTTTCCAGTTTAATCTATCTAAGTAATTTAGACCCCATTTTTTTTCATTAAAAATATAAATTCCCGATTAATTGACACGTTTAGTACATTTTAAATTTATTTCTATACTTTTTTAAAGCAAGAACACATTTCATCAGTGACAGAGTTTGTACAAGATTTAAATTGTAATTGGATCTGAATTGATTTTCGAAATCGATGCAGTATTTTTCATACATACATATTTCTTGGCAACGATTTAGTAGAAATCCACATTGTCAAGTATATTTTTGAAAATTCAACGACATTATAGCCTACATTGTGTGAATAATAAAATTGGTACATAATTAAAATATTATTTCAAATTGAAATTATTATTATTATATTTTCACAGTTTCCAAAAATAATAATATGTAGTTTTCTTTTCAAAACCTTACATTATGCGAAGTATAGAATGTTTTGTGACCGTTAGATGAGTTGATGAGTTACTGTGTTAATTAGATCGACGTAAGATTTCGTTGGTTTGTTAGCTATGGTTTGACCAAGAGTAATCACTCTGTTTTAGAAATTCTTTAATAAAAATAATAACGAAAACAAATCTCTGCAAACAGTAAGGCCTTCCCACACTGCACGTGGCGTGCGTGGCTGGACGTATGACACGCCGGCCACGCTAGCCACGTGCCAATACACATAGTCGCTACTGTTGCGATGCTATACCGGCCACGTTTACCGTCAGTAATCAGAAAGATTACTTGTAGATTATTAATATCTTTGTAGAGCTAATCTAGAATAACCATTTACTATAGTAGTAGAAGCAGGTAAACTAGTATGTAATTAATACATATTACTCTTTGCTTGACATACATTGTTATACCACTAATTTTATACTTAACAAAAAACAATGTATAAATAGCACAAACTAAATAGAAATATAGGCTGGGCCACTCGCCATGGAAGAGGGCTCAGCCATTCAAACCGGTGATTTTTCCGATTGGAAACACAAATAGCAGTTGCATCTGTAATTCAAACAAATGATATCCATAATATCGATAACCAATATCAGCCAAATAATCCAATAAATAATAGTAGAAATAACCAATTTCATTTAAATAATCCATAAAACAATGATAGTAGTAGTAGTAGTGATTGCAGTAGAAAACGGGATATTACACAAGTAAATGACACAAGCCCAGACAGGTCACCAACAACCAAAAAACAAAACCAACAAAAAATAAGATATTACATTTGTAATAATGAAGGGCCTTATGTTGTAGTATTACAACGTAAGGATAAACTAAAAGAAAATCCTTTTGAAATAGGAAAAATATTTAAAAACCACGATATAGATCATATAGACAGATCAGGAAAAAAATTAGAAATTAGAGACAGTAAGATGAGCAGATGGGAGATAATAAATATATGTAGATTAAGAATAGGACATGCAAATGTCAACCGTATACTACCATGATTAAATAATATTTTACCCCATAATGCTCTAAATACAATATCATAAGACAACAACAATTTAAAGTAATAAAATTTAACACAAACCTAAATTCTTCTTATTTAAAATAAATATTAGGGGAAATAAATCTAAACATCTACAAAGAAATAAACCAATTTTTATTCTCAATAAAAAGAGCTCTCTAACTCAAAAACTAGTCAGACAATACATCAACATATATAATATCCTAATATATTTACATAAATATTCACCTACTCTGGGATTCTTCAACCGTGGTCCACCAATTTGTGATCTAGCCCGCTCTGCGCATGCGCAGGCTAAATATGTGTCCGCCACGTTTAAAAAGATCGCTCAAGGAGCGAACGGTAGCCACGTGTGTAAAGTTAGCGGGCGTAGGGCGTGGCCGTGGCTCTGCAGTGTGAACTGTCTCGTTTGATAAGCATGGAAGCGATATTTTGAAAAGTAGCTAGCATACGTCCAGCCACGCACGCAGCGTGCAGTGTGGAATGGCCTTAAACATTTAACAAAATAAACAAAAAAATATAACAGATATCTATTATTTTAATTTACGTGTAATAAGGTAAAAGGTAAATGAATTTCAATTAAATGGAGAAAATCGGCCTACCAATAATTCCCAATTTAAAGGGTTGAGAGATAAGATCCATTTTAGATGAATAATTGTAAAGTTTAGTTGTCTATAGTAGGCTGTTTTGAGTTTAACCAACTAAATAATTCAAGTAGCAGTGTGGTGGTACACGCGAGGGGAATATGATTCACGCAAAACTCGCTTTCCACACAGGTGGACCCAGGGGTATTTTTTTTTATTTATTTTTTTTTTATTGTTCGTTAAACAGACCTAAAATTATTTGTTTGTAAGTTTATTCTTAGGTGTGAAAGCGAAATCCGACTTAATATATATATATGATCAAGTCATTTCCCACCCCCTCCTCCTAGTATGCGTTAACATAAACGAAAAACAAATTGGTTATCTTAAAAAGTATAAAGTAATAAATATAAAACCTTAAGAACACCAACAAAATATTTTAAACCTGATTTTTCAGACTACTTGACACTTTAAAAGTAATCAATTTTCTAGAAAATACATTTTTTTGTTACCCACGATATATTTAATTATGTATTACAATTTTTGAAGAGAGAGAACAAAATAAGAAACCATCTAATAATATGTTCTTTAACTAAACATGTGATATATGTAAGCGTTTCATATTTATTTGGAGCAAGAAGGATGCGCTTAATAAGAGAGAAACTAATATACAGGATTTTATATTGCGGGAGTAAGTTGGTAAAATAAATCTAATGCCATCGTCGGGAACTTAAACTCATGACGAATAAAATTGCTTCAGTGCTTTTGTTCTCTGGAGTCAGGCGTCATCACTCCCTCTCCCCTCTCACTCTCTCATCTCATCTATCCGTCCTCTCAACAACTTAAAGTCTTACACAGCAGAATTATTTCTCCACTCTGCAAATCAACTCTTCTCCTTTTCCATTTAATCTATCTTTAAATGTATTTTGTCTTGGTTAAACAATTAAAATACTTTCTTTTGCTTTTCACTTTCAAAATAGAATATTATATCCATTGTCCTATAGAACTGGTCAATCATTATTACATAACAATTCAGGAATTCGATAGATTGATGTATCGATATTTCATTTTATGGCTATTGAACTTTTTAACTAAACTGACAGCTTAACAATCTGAATTGACCTTCACTAGTTAGATGGTGCGTGTTGTATTTACAATTGACCTCTCTGTCAGTTTTAACCTTAAATATATTATAAGCTAAGTACTTACTGATGGATCCCCTAAATGAATAGGTTATGCCAAGATTTATTAATATAAATTAAATATATCGGTTATTTATAATTTTTATTCATTAATTTAAAATATTGAAACTAGCTTATTTTAACATTAAAATAAAGTCTACTTAAACAGTGCTAAAAATAGAGAAATGTTATTAGGTTATAAATTATAGTGACAGAAAAAGAGTTTTGGCGATGGTATCACATTTAATTAATTTTTTTCAGTGCTGGACACATAGCAATTGCAGTCGTACTAATAGAATACTTAAGGTCCGGGACTTACAATAAAAAGGTTTAGATATTAATATATTTTCGTACCATTGTTTCTTTTATATATAGACATGATGTTTTCATTTCTGTAGCTTTTTTGCGGGCATCGATTTTTTTTTTCTGATTGTTACTGAAATTGGAATACATATAGATTTCAAAAATAACTTATAGAATTTCGATAGTTCAAACATAAGAAAGTTTTATTTTTATATGATCGGCAATTCCTTTTGTAAATATAAAATGTATAATAATGGTATAAATAAAATGGCTACCAATATTAGTCTCGTTGTTAAATCTCTCAGACTAAATGGACAGTGAGCATCATAAATTTGGAATACAAAAGTAAGTTTGTTGCACAGTTGGTCTTAGCTTAATTAAGTGTAATTTAAATTTTACTATAAGGTGCTAGTTCTAATAGTATGTTGAGGGCAAAGCCACTAGAAGGTCTTTAAACATTGGATTAATTAAACATTTCGCTTTTAATAACTTATTGAAACAGGGAAATACATTAACAATGCATTTTTAAGAATGGCAGATATGATATTTTATCTTGGTTAGATATTTAGTTTAAATAATGGGTTTTCTTCTTGTTGATTAAAAGGAAAAAAACCCTCTGTTATCAGGACCATTATGGTATATAAAAAGGAAGAATTGATCTTAAGAATTGATTGATCTTAAGACACTCGAATAATTTAGTGGCGGCAAGGTCGGGAAAAAACGAGAACCAATCAAGAAAGATATGATATAAAAATTGAAATAAAAAGATCTAACCCAACATAAATGGTGTAGATCCATCTATAAGGTCCCTCGGAATTGCCAAGTCTGTACTTGCCAAAGTGAGCCTCTGACAGAAAGAATAAGTTTGGTTTTTATGTAAATCTTTATAAAAACTAGTTGGTTTTGATGTATGTTGGTGTTACAATTTGCGCGATCTATAAAGGTAGTTTGTTATCCAAACTTCAAGTTAGTGTTTTACTTGAATTGAATTAAGTTAAACCAGTAACCAACCCTTAGAATAAATAAACTTAGTAGTTAGATTTTCCTGATGAGGACTGGAATTGGGTTAAATTTCTTCTACTCTTTAGATTTTGTATGTAGATAAGTTATATATATATATATATATATATATATATATATATATATATATATATTTGACAAAAGTTTTCGTTCAAAATTCTTTCTAAATAAGTAATCTATATTTAAACAATATTTCCTTCATCTGTACATTAGATTCGAATTACAATTTCTCATTTGACCATTTTGTGTTTTTTATAAATCCAGCCTACGAATTTAAATCAGCATACTCATTTTCAGTATGCATAGATTAAATTGTGCTGCATAAATTTTTCATTAAATATAGAGAAAGATGCGCATATACAGATGTAGGAATGAAAAATTAAACCCGGCTGATTGTTTAATATACTAACAGGCAAATTAATTTAATTTGGGATATTATACTATTTACCTAGTCCTGAAATTACATAGTGTTACTAATTATTTAAAATGTTATTAGAGCCTAACTACAACTTGATCATTCGCTTTGCTCCTGTAGGTACATCGATACACAGATAAATATATAGTAAAAAAGTGTCCAAATCGTTAGTCTGGAGTTTTAAATTTACTTGATTTTCATTTTTTGTTGCTCTCATATCATCCTATAGGATTTTGAAAATAAATTTTAAAATTATAATTCTGGCTAAAAAATTGTTATTTATTATCGTAGAGAATTGGCATTGGTGACAATCCATGTAAATTTTAAAAATGAAATTGATATGTTAATATTGTAGTTCCCAAATTAATTGAATTTTTTAAATGTTCTTGGTTAATTTAAATTAAATCGGGTTAAAAATATTGATAAATTAAACAAATTTATCTTAATGTGTATGACAGTTATACTTATGGCTATAACGACAACCAGTATAAACGGCAAATCGGAAATACCTTATTACGCCAAGAAACAGTTATTTGTAAAACAAATTTAGATAGATTTTGTTTGCCATTATAACGTTACCATAACTAAGTAATAATATTCAAACAAATTATATACCGTCAAAAAATGTAAAACTTTTAAAAGTAAATAATTTCTCCTTATCATACTTATAATTTTCTATAAAAGTGGATCACGTTTAAACCAGTTTGAACTTAAATGCATCGTTTACTCATCACCAGACAATATCTTAAACCCATTGTTTGAAGTTATTGTATAAACCGCCGAGCGATGCAGATGCACTCTAGGATAGCTAGTGCTTATTATGAAGGTTTTCATTATTGATATGTATCTGTCTGTTTGCGAAGTTGTTGCAGATGTGATTACATGTTATTGGTAGCTTCTGACGTGTGGAGGGTTTCACCAGAAACATTAATGATAGCATACAAGAAAATAAGATCAAGCAAATTATAGAGCCATATGCCGGGCAAGTAGGCGGTGCCACACTAGCAGCCTGCTGTTAGGTCGTACAACTCAATCATCTTTGGCCCTCCTGACAGGCCAGTAACATTAGAGGCTCTTGAGTGATTTATTTTGTTGCCACGTTTTATTTGTAAGAAAAAGAAATATCGATACACAATAGAGACAAAAAGAAACCTACTCTAATAATGGTTGTTCAAACCATACCTTGTTACCTTTTTCCACATTGAGTTATTATGTGACTTGCAGTTACCTTTTTTACACTATGGCTTACTCTGTCCGTTACATTTAAATGTTGTGATTGATTTATAACACACTTTCCTATTTCATCACCCTAAAATTTTACTTACTTCAGATTACAATATAATATTCTATTCAATATGACTAATCAAATAACTTTAATTGTCTGAAAATATTGAGTTCGTGGAGGAGGGAGGGACGAGACGAAGAGGGGGGGATGTACTAAATTTTGAACTTTCCGCATTGAGATCTTTCCTCCTTCTTCTTATTCTTATTTAAAGGAGAAAAATCCTTTTTGTTATCATTACTTTATGAAAAAGAGATACAAAAAAATATAAAAAGACCCCTATCTCTCGGATACTACAGTAGGATCTGAGTAAGAGTTGGTCTTGTGGGAAATAATAAAGAAAGAAATCTAACCCAAGTATATCCAAATAATATATTTTATTAATTTTTAAACAAACGAAGAAAATTAACATTGTTATTTTTTGCCAGTATTAGGGTTATGGAAAAGTCTCAGTGCTTTTTTTTTTCAAATCTCAGTGCTACTCACTCGTCCCACATTTCAATGTTGTTAGTATCAAAGAGCGCCTTAATAGGTAAATTTCAAATTTATTTAATGCCCTCTCGCAAAACCGATGTATTAACAGAAACGGACGAAGTGGGTTATCGCACATCTGATACCAATATTTGAGTCTAAAATGATGTAAACAGATTTACTAACTTCTTAATTTTTCGACTTGTACTCTACGACATCTGTTCAGATATATAAGAGCTTTTCTCTTAGTCAATCCAAAATATGAATAAATATCTTCACTAGAAATATTCTACTAACCTCATCATACTTTGAGGTTTGAAACGTGATAAATATCAGACATGAAAAACTTATTTTACAACTAGACATGAGAAAAATGCTAAACTAACTTAAATAAAAAAAGTTTTTATTATGTTGGATATTATTGCTGACCAATTGAAACCTACGTAACATCAAATATACCTATCCAACTAACCTCCTCAATAAATTTACAAATACATTTGTTGATGATTTTTAACGTGAATTATTCAGTTTGTTGAAATTAAGTGGTGTACGTTTTTTTGGAGAGGTGACCAATCGTTTTAATAAAGGAAATTCGTTTTACCTCAACTATTTGACATTTAATGACTTTTGTGAGTTTATAATTATAATAAACTAAGACAAATACTTTAATGAGTCTTTTAAGGGTAACCAAGACTAATGAATTTATATTTTATCTTAGTTATACGAGGTCAATTACGAGAGATAATCGCACGAGGAAAAGTTTCGAGTCTCTGTGTGAACCATTTAGAAGAACAATTAAATTCCTAACGTGGCGTCATTCCAACGAATTATCCCTGAGATGTAGGGTCTTGTAAGACGAGGTTATTTAAACACTCTTATATTTAAGTCTGCAGATAAAGATACACGTGTAGTAAATATTAAATGGTCTAAGAGTATATTTGCTGCTTGTTAAAATGGCATACTATAACGATACACAAATATATTTAATATTATACCTAATCAAACTTATACACACTAAGAGGAATAACAAACTTACAATTAAATGGGAAACATCTTTAAAACTAGTAAATATATAGTGATATATTTCTCCACACTATAAGTAGCCTATGTTTCTAACTGCATCGATGACGTGGTCAATAAAACATCATATTGATGTGTAATATTAGTTCCATTTGTTGAAGTAATGTGTTAATAAACATTACAATTTCTTTTATACAATAAATATCTATATTATAGTATTTAATATGGAATACATTCCCGTTTTCTATTCTTGTATTGATAAACTTTTGCATATTTTTTTCTAAATTATTGAAGAACACAAAGTTAAACTCTTAGACATACGACATTCAAAGTCTTTCAGTTTTATGGCTGTGTGTCTATCTGACATTCAGCTCGTGAAATTATCATTACACGATATTATCATGAGCATATTAAATGTTGGGCTTGACTAATGAGAAAAACTATACAGTATAACAAACACACAGAACACAATTCTCATAAAAAATACGCCTAATTATGAGACGTGTTTCAACGACAAGGTCGTCCTCTTCAGTGATACACCAGCTACACCAACCAAATCACAACTCTCAAGTCTGATACTTAGGCGTATTTTTTATGAGAATTGTGTTCTGTGTGTTTGTTATATTGTGTTATCATGAGCATTGATCTGAATCACTAAATATTTTAAGTATGATGAATGGTGAGTTATATTTTCAAATGATATTTTTGATTCGCGACCAAATCGTTTAGGTAGTGGACGTTAAAAGAGGTTGAAAGCCGTCGTAACAAAAAAGAAAAAAGTGTTGTCTGAATGACTATAAATTGTGCAGTTTGATATGTTTGTGATATGCTGTGGAATAATTCTAACATAGTTGAATATTCGAGTGAAAATATTTTGGTTGGTCATAAATTAATAAAATTAATAAAAGTGTTATTAATATTCTAACTATTAAGATTTTCTTGAAATGTATTTACTTTATTTACACTCGAATATTCAACTAAATTAGAATTATTCAACAGCATATCACCGACACATCAAAGTGCACAATTTTTAGTCATTCAGACAACACTTTTTTAGTTTGTTACGATGTCTTTCAACCTCTTTTAACCAATTATATATATTGGAACTGGCAAGGTGGAATGTTATTTTATTTTCTATGAATTTATTCCTTATTTAAATATTATGAATATATTGATTGTTACTAGTATGAACAAGTATAATAAAAACAACTTCAAGGTGAAATGTCGGGATAATGTTAATACAATGTTGAATAGAATATGTAGGCAGTAAAAGGGCTTATCCTGTCAGATAGCCACTAAACCACTCTTGACCCTCGACGTAAATCGCTGCGCACAAGTGAAGTGATTACAGTCAATATTTCAAGCGACAAAATGCGTTACCATTGTGTACGTTTGGCGTTAATGTTCCTATAAAGTAGGACAAAGTGTGGTTGACAACTTCTCCACCTACATATGTCGCTATTGTCTTTTTTATTACATCTAAGCCCAAGCTCCTCTTAGTAGTAGTTAAAGCTGTTTTAATTCTATATAGTTTTTACCTTGAATAAAATATATCCCTATATTTTACGGAAAATTATTTCTACGATTTTTCGTGTCAAATTAAGTATCAGAATTCAGTAATAAAACAATACATAAAATCTAACTTTCAGCGTCTATGCGTTTGTCTAATAACTATATTCGTACATTCTCATAATGTAGATGAAGATAGTACCAACCAACAACGGAAATTAAATACCAACTGCCCTACTACCCTGGCCTCAGCAGGTACGATATCGTGGGTTTTTATAAACATATTCGGCGAAATACGTGCAAACGATAAAATTCCACAAACGGTTACACATCCCACCAAAGTTTGGTTCGTAACCCTATCATCGAATCTACTGTACTTACTAAAAGCATCATGATTTGAAATAGTGTTTGGAATAATTCACCTATTACTAGACGTATAGTTCTCTAAAGGCAGATAACCTCTTGATTATCATCGCCTTAAAAGAAGAAGAAAAAGGCGTTCAATATAGACTCGAATACTGTAACAGTATCAGTGTAGGAACGATGATACTGTAGGAACGATCAGACCTGTAGGAAAGGTAAAAGAGAAGAATCTACATCAAGTATGTGAAGTAAGTTGATCCGGCTAGATACATTCAAGTTGCCACATTGTAAGTGAGGTTCTTAGAGGAGTAGTAACTTTTACAACAATTATTATCCCTATTGTAGCCGACATAGGTTAAGCATTTTTAAAATATGGAAGTCAATTATATTTTTTATAAGTGATAAAGTAGATAAGTAATTTAAATAAATACATATTGAGCTTGACTTTCGATATAATATTAGATAGAATAAAACTAGAACACACTATCTCACAAAAATTACGTTTACTGAATCAAACGCGTATCAACAACAAAGTCACCATCCTCAGTGATACATGAGCTACAATAACAGTTATAATTTAGTTATTGTAGCTCATGTATCAATGAGGATGGCGACTTTGTGGTTGAAACGAGTATGATAAAGTAAACGCAATTTTTGTGATCTCTTGTTTTCCAGTTTAAAATATCTAAGTAATTTAGACCCCATTTTTTGCATTAAAAATATAAATTCCCGATTAATTGACACGCTTTGTACATTTTAAATTTATTTCTATACTTTTTTAAAGCAAGAACACATTTCATCAGTGACAGAGTTTGTACAAGATTTAAATTGTAATTGGATCTGAATTGATTTTCGATACATTTTCGATGATTTTTCATACATACATATTTCTTGGCAAGGATTTAGTGGAAATCCACATTGTCAAGTATATTTTTGAAAATTCAACGACATTATAGCCTACATTGTGTGAATAATAAAATTGGTACATAATTAAAATATTATTTCAAATTGAAATAATTATTATAATCTTTTCACAGTTTTCAAAAATAATAATATGTAGTTTTCTTTTCAAAACCTTACATTATGCGAAGTATAGAATGTTTTGTGACCGTTAGGTGAGTTGATGAGTTACTGTGTTAATTAGATCGACGTAAGATTTCGTTGGTTTGTTAGCTATGGTTTGACCAAGAGTAATCACTCTGTTTTAGAAATTCTTTAATAAAAATAATAACGAAAACAAACTGTAAGGCCTTTCCACACTGCACGTGGCGTGCGTGGCTGGACGTATGGCACGCCGGCCACGCTAGCCACGTACCAATTCACATAGTCGCGACTGTTGCGATGTTATACCGGCCACGTTTACCGTCAGTCACAGAAAGATTACTTGTAGATTATTAATATCTTTGTAGAGCTAATCTAGAATAACCATTTAATATAGTAGCAGAAGCGGGTAAACTAGTATGTAATTAATACATATTAGTCTTTGCTTGAAATACATTGTTATACCACTAATTTTATACTTAACAAAAAACAATAAATAAATAGCACAAACTAAATAGAAAACTAGGCTGGGCCACTCGCCATGGCGGAGGGCTCAGCCATTCAAACCGGTGATTTTTCCGAAATGGAAACACAAATAGCAGTTGCATCTATAATTCAAACAAATGATATCCATAATATCGATAACCAATATCAGCCAAATAATCCAATAAATAATAGTAGAAATAACCAATTTCATTTAAATAATCCATCAAACAATGATAGTTGTAGTAGTAGTTATTTCAGTAGAAAAAGGGATATTACACAAGTAAATGACACAAGCCCAGACAGGTCACCAACAACCAAAAAAGAAAACCAACAAAAAATAAGATATTACATTGGTAATAAGGAAGGGCCTTATGATTTAATATTACAACGTAAGGATAAACTAAAAGCAAATCCTTTTGAAATAGGAACAATATTAAAAAACCACGATATAGATCATATAGACAGATCAGGAAAAAAAATTAAAAATTAGAGACAGTAAGATGAGCAGATGGGAGATAATAAATATATGTAGATTAAGAATAGGACATGCAAATGTCAACCGTATACTACCATGATTAAATAATATTTTACCCCATAATGCTCTAAATACAATATCATAAGACAACAACAATTTAAAGTAATAAAATTTAACACAAACCTAAATTCTTCTTATTTAAAATAAATATTAGGGGAAATAAATCTAAACATCTACAAAGAAATAAACCAATTTTTATTCTCAATAAAAAGAGCTCTCTAACTCAAAAACTAGTCAGACAATACATCAACATATATAATATCCTAATATATTTACATAAATGTTCACCTACTCTGGGATTCTTCAACCGTGGTCCACCAATTTGTGATCTAGCCCGCTCTGCACATGCGCAGGCTAAAAATGTGTCCAACACGTTTAAAAAGATCGCTCAAGGAGCGAACTGTAGCCACGCGTGTAAAGTTAGCGGGCGTAGCGCGTGGCCGTGGCTCTGCAGTGTGAACCGTCTCGTTTGATAAGCAGGGAAGCGATATTTTGAAAAGTAGCTAGCATACGTCCAGCCACGCACGCCACGTGCAGTGTGGAATGGCCTTACAACATTTAACAAAATAAACAAAAAATATATAACAGATATCTATGATTTTAATTTACGTGTAATAAGGTAAAAGATAAATGAATTTCAATTAAATAGAGAAAATCGGCCTACCAATAATTCCCAATTTAATGGGTTGAGAGATAAGGTCCATTTTAGATGAATAATTGTAAAGTTTAGTTGTCTATAGTAGGCTGTTTTGAGTTTAACCAACTAAATAATTCAAGTAGCAGTGTGGTGGTACACGCGAGGGGAATATGATGCACGCAAAACTCACTTTCCACACAATTGGACCCGGTTTTTTTTTTTTAATTTTTTTTTTTATTGTTCGTTAAACAGACCTAAAATTATTTGTTTGTAAGTTTATTCTTAGGTGTGAAAGCGAAATCCGACTTAAATATATGACCAAGTCATTTCCCACCCCCTCCTCCTAGTATGCGTTAACATAAACGAAAAACAAATTGGTTATCTTAAAAAGTATAAAGTAATAAATATAAAACCTTAAGAACATCAACAAAATATTTTAAACCTGATTTTTCAGACTACTTGACACTTTAAAAATAATCAATTTCCTAGAAAGTACTTTTTTTTTTTTACCCACGATATATTTAATTATTTATTACAATTTTTGAAGAGAGAGAACAAAATAAGAAACCATCTAATAATATGTTCTTTAACTAAACATGTGATATATGTAAGCGTTTCATATTTATTTGGAGCGAGAAGGATGCGCTTAATAAGAGAGAAACTAATATACAGGATTTTATATTGCGGGAGTAAGTTGGTAAAATAAATCTAATGCCATCGTCGGGAACTTAAACTCATGACGAATAAAATTGCTTCAGTGCTTTTGTTCTCTGGAGTCAGGCGTCATCACTCCCTCTCCCCTTTCACTCTCTCATCTCATCTATCCGTCCTCTCAACAACTTAAAGTCTTACACAGCAGAATTATTATTTCTCCACTCTGCAAATCAACTCTTCTCCTTTTCCATTTAATCTATCTTTAAATGTATTTTGTCTTGGTTAAACAATTAAAATACTTTCTTTTGCTTTTCACGTTCAAAATAGAATATTATATTCATTGTCCTATAGAACTGGTCATTCATTATTACATAACAATTCAGGAATTCGATAGATTGATGTATCGATATTTCATTTTGTGGCTATTGAACTTTTTAACTAAACTGACAGCTTAACAATCTGAATTGACCTTCACGAGTTAGATGGTGCGTGTTGTATTTACAATTGACCTCTCTGTCAGTTTTAACCTTAAATATATTATAAGCTAAGTACTTACTGATGGATCCCCTAAATGAATAGGTCATGCGAAGATTTATTAATGTAAATTAAATATATCGGTTATTTATAATTTTTATTCATTAATTTAAAATATTGAAACTAGCTTATTTTAACATTAAAATAAAGTCTACTTAAACAGTGCTAAAAATAGAGAAATGTTATTGGGTTATAATTTATAGTGACAGAAAAAGAGTTTTGGCGATGGTATCACATTTAATTAATTTTTTTCAGTGCTGGACACATAGCAATTGCAGTCGTACTAATAGGATACTTAAGGTCCGGGACTTACAATAAAAAGGTTTAGATATTAATATATTTTCGTACCATTGTTTCTTTTATATATAGACATGATGTTTTCATTTCTGTAGCTTTTCTGCGGGCATCGATTTTTTTTCTGATTGTTACTGAAATTGGAATACATATAGATTTCAAAAATAACTTATAGAATTTCGATAGTTCAAACATAAGAAAGTTTTATTTTTATATGATCGGCAATTCAATTTGTAATTATAAAAGTATAATAATGGTATAAATGAAATGGCTACCAATATTAGTCTCGTTGTTAAATCTCTCAGACTAAATGGACAGTGACCATCATAAATTTGGAATACAGAAGTTGGTAAGTGTGTTGGACAGTTGGTCTTGGCTTAATTAAGTGTAATTTAAATTTTACTATAAGGTGCTAGTTCTAATAGTAGCCTATGTTGAGGGCAAAGCCACTAGAAGGTCTTTAAACATTGGGTTAATTAAACATTTCGCTTTTAATAACTTATTGAAACAGGGAAATACATTAACAATGCATTTTTAAGAATGGCAGATATGATATTTTATCTTGGTTAGATATTTAGTTTAAATAATGGGTTTTCTTCTTGTTGATTAAAAGGAAAAAAAAACCCTCTATATAAAAAGGAAGAATTGATCTTAAGAATTGATTGATCTTAAGACACTCGAATAATTTAGTAGCGGCAAGGTCGGGAAAAAACGAGAACCAATCAAGAAAGATATGATATGAAAGTTGAAATAAAAAGATCTAACCCAACATAAATGGTGTAGATCCATCTATAAGGTCCCTCGGAATTGCCAAGTCTGTACTTGCCAAAGTGAGCCTCTGACAGAAAGAATAAGTTTGGTTTTTATGTAAATCTTTATAAAAACTAGTTGGTTTTGAAGTATGTTGGTGTTACAATTTGCGCGATCTATAAAGGTAGTTTGTTATCCAAACTTCAAGTTAGTGTTTTACTTGAATTGAATTAAGTTAAACCAGTAACCAACCCTTAGTATAAATAAACTTAGTAGTTAGATTTTCCTGATGAGGACTGGAATTGGGTTAAATTTCGTCTACTCTTTAGATTTTGTATGTAGATAAGTTATATATATATACATATATATATATATATATATATATATATATATATATATATATATATATATATATATATATTTGACAAAAGTTTTCGTTCAAAATTCTTTCTAAATAAGTAATCTATATTTAAACAATATTTCCTTCATCTGTACATTAGATTCGAATTACAATTTCTCATTTGACCATTTTGTGTTTTTTAAAAATCCAGCCTACGAATTTAAATCAGCACTTTCATTTTCAGTATGCATAGATTAAATTGTGCTGCATACATTTTTCATTAAATATAGAGAAAGATGCGCATATACAGATTTAGGAATGAAAAATTAAACCCGGCTGATTGTTTAATATACTAACAGGCAAATTAATTTAATTTGGGATATTATACTA
Source organism: Aphrophora alni (assembly GCA_963513935.1). Taxonomy (NCBI): domain Eukaryota; kingdom Metazoa; phylum Arthropoda; class Insecta; order Hemiptera; family Aphrophoridae; genus Aphrophora; species Aphrophora alni. The sequence goes on from OY740768.1 coordinate 39,639,456, forward strand.
TTTACCTAGTCCTGAAATTACATAGTGTTACTAATTATTTAAAATGTTATTAGAGCCTAACGACAACTTGATCATTCGCTTTGCTCCTGTAGGTACATCGATACACAGATAAATATATAGTAAAAAAGTGTCCAAATCGTTAGTCTGGAGTTTTAAATTTACTTGATTTTCATTTTTTGTTGCTCTCATATCATCCTATAGGATTTTGAAAATAAATTTTAAAATTATAATTCTGGCTAAAAAATTGTTATTTATCATCGTAGAGAATTGGCATTGGTGACAATCCATGTAAATTTTAAAAATGAAATTGATATGTTAATATTGTAGTTCCCAAATTAATTGAATTTTTTAAATGTTCTTGATTAATTTAAATTAAATCGGGTTAAAAATATTGATAAATTAAACAAATTTATCTTAATGTGTATGACAGTTATACTTATGGCTATAACGACAACCAGTATAAACGGCAAATCGGAAATACCTTATTACGCCAAGAAACAGTTATTTGTAAAACAAATTTAGATAGATTTTGTTTGCCATTATAACGTTACCATAACTAAGTAATAATATTCAAACAAATTATATACCGTCAAAAAATGTAAAACTTTTAAAAGTAAATAATTTCTCCTTATCATACTTATAATTTTCTATAAAAGTTGATCACGTTTAAACCAGTTTGAACTTAAATGCATCGTTTACTCATCACCAGACAATATCTTAAACCCATTGTTTGAAGTTATTGTATAAACCGCCGAGCGATGCAGATGCACTCTAGGATAGCTAGTGCTTATTATGAAGGTTTTCATTATTGATATGTATCTGTCTGTTTGCGAAGTTGTTGCAGATGTGATTACATGTTATTGGTAGCTTCTGACGTGTGGAGGGTTTCACCAGAAACATTAATGATAGCATACAAGAAAATAAGATCAAGCAAATTATAGAGCCATATGCCGGGCAAGTAGGCGGTGCCACACTAGCAGCCTGCTGTTAGGTCGTACAACTCAATCATCTTTGGCCCTCCTGACAGGCCAGTAACATTAGAGGCTCTTGAGTGATTTATTTTGTTGCCACGTTTTATTTGTAAGAAAAAGAAATATCGATACACAATAGAGACAAAAAGAAACCTACTCTAATAATGGTTGTTCAAACCATACCTTGTTACCTTTTTCCACATTGAGTTATTATGTGACTTGCAGTTACCTTTTTTACACTATGGCTTACTCTGTCCGTTACATTTAAATGTTGTGATTGATTTATAACACACTTTCCTATTTCATCACCCTAAAATTTTACTTACTTCAGATTACTATATAATATTCTATTCAATATGACTAATCAAATAACTTTAATTGTCTGAAAATATTGAGTTCGTGGAGGAGGGAGGGACGAGACGAAGAGGGGGGGATGTACTAAATTTTGAACTTTCCGCATTGAGATCTTTCCTCCTTCTTCTTATTCTTATTTAAAGGAGAAAAATCCTTTTTGTTATCATTACTTTATGAAAAAGAGATACAAAAAAATATAAAAAGACCCCTATCTCTCGGATACTACAGTATAATCTGAGTAAGAGTTGGTCTTGTGGGAAATAATAAAGAAAGAAATCTAACCCAAGTATATCCAAATAATATATTTTATTAATTTTTAAACAAACGAAGAAAATTAACATTGTTATTTTTTGCCAGTATTAGGGTTATGGAAAAGTCTCAGTGCTTTTTTTCAAATCTCAGTGCTACTCACTCGTCCCACATTTCAATGTTGTTAGTATCAAAGAGCGTCTTAATAGGTAAATTTCAAATTTATTTAATGCCCTCTCGCAAAACCGATGTATTAACAGAAACGGACGAAGTGGGTTATCGCACATCTGATTAGCGAATCTAGTCTAGAAACTTCCACGAAATTCTAAAACTCAAGCAGTTTTACTATCGTTAGATCGTTAAAATGTAAAATACAGTTATTCTTTGAATCACATTGTTTTGGCTTATTTAGTCCCATATAAACATAAAAAACTTACAAACTTAGATACCAACATAAACTTTTTTTTAACACTTTCTAATTTTACAATGGATAAAAAATTAGAAATGAAAGTCTGTTCAGAGCTTGAATATTTGCATATACACATGACTAAAAATTTGAATAATGGGATTTTAGTCTGTGCTGAAATCTTCTATGAATAAATCCCTCGTTACAGTAATAAATATCATATGATGAGTTTAAAAAAATACCAAAAAAACATCTGTACTCCAGATCTAGCAAAATCGTGGAAACATAATACAAGCCCAAAGTCTAAAAGCTTGTGTGCTTTTATTTATAATCATGTGTGAATTAAATTTGGCTTTATAAGAGAAATTTATTTTATACTTTTTTCTATATTTTGCAATTTTTCAAAAGATAATGTTATTTTAATATATTTTTATTTTACAATAAATTAATTAATTTTTATTCAAACTTTATCTATTCCCATATAATGTATACTAAATTTACAAATAAAATGAATTTTTAGATAGATTGATACCATGATTCACGGAAACACTTTCTTACCTTAAATATAATTCTAGACTTGTCTTACAATTCACATCTAATAAAATAATAACTAGTTGTTGGTTTTTAAATGAATTTTCCATTGTTTCCTTCGATTCGGTAAATGGTTCTATACGTCATAGTTCAAAACTAAAATCACATTTTTAATGACGGAAGTTAAGGTAAATTGTCTTTGTTAAATAATCTTCGTTGAGAGTAAATGGGTTACAGTTATAATTTATAACAATAGTTTTGGTTATCAATATTGTCCGGCTCTCTGTGACTGAATCTTCTTTGATCGACTTCTTCTCTGATCGCAAGTACGTCATAGAAATCTTTCCATGTGAGAAGACGCTCATTGTCTTAGAGATGAAAGCTAGGACGTATTTTTGTTTAGAGAAGAAATCGGTCGCAGAAGATTCGGTTGAAGAAGACGATTTAATGGCTGCGTCGGTCAGAGAACAAATGTTTTCAGTTAGAAAAGAAAGCGTTGACGAATTTTGTTCAGAGAATATTTCGGTCACAAGATTCGCCTCATTAATCATTTTATAAAAACTAAATACAGTTCTGTAGAGTGTTCGAGGACTCAGTGTTTTGTCTTATTATGTACAAAATCGTCATTTTTTATTAGTGACTCTAGGTGGTAAACATATTTTTATTTCCACGTTCAATAAATCCGATTCTACAATTTAATTAAAAAATTTCTAAAAACGTTTCTGATAAGTATTTAAGGACGATCCTAGAAACCATATCCATTTTGTAAAACTTACTGTTATTCAATAAGGAGTGTCCGAGACGTATATATCCACAAAAATCAACTTATATTTTGTTCCAATTATATTACTTACTATATAATATAACTCAACTCGAAAAAGTTAGAACATTAGCAGGGACGATATTAGATATCCTTTATTTTAACAACAAAAAACCTTGAAAAGTTAAGTAGACCGGAAATTGAGAGTCTGACATGATTACAACCGCCTCCGCTTCCAACACCTTTGAGACAGCTGCAAGGTTTTTTTATCTATAACAGTCAGCAAACAACTTTGTTGATTATTTCTTCACTGAAATTTCTTCAGTCTCATCAAGATAAAGAAGTAAAGATCAGCCATCTTAATCAATATTAAGGGTAAAACAAAATGTATGTACGTCGATCTACTTGTACGTGTCAATTAGGTACTTGATGAATTTGTTACTATTTTCAACACATGTTTTGATGTTGAGAAAATACACGCATATATTTTTTATTTAATTTTCCCACAATATGTAATAAATTGTGTATTTTACATAAATACGTGTATTTATATATATGTTTGTTAGTTTTTGAGAGAACGAAATAAAAATATAAAAAATATCAAATGTAACTGGCTGATATTCTATAAGAAGAAAGATTTACACACACAACTAAATTGGGAGACGTGCAATTTCTAGTTTACTATTTCAATTTTTTTAAATTTGTTGATTGATTATGTTAATGATTTATGTGATTTTTAGAATTGTTTAGTAACATTTCAATTATTTATTGGCATAATTTATTGCTTACATAAATATATCTGGAAAACAACGTTAGACTTAAGGAGAGTTTTATTTGTTTAAGGATCAAATTCAGTCTTTTTTAGGTTATAATACTGAACCTACTTTCTGTCACGAATTTTATGTTTTAAAGCTAGTTGATTTAAAACTCTGTTAATAGAACTTGCATTAGCAAATCAAAGGTTAAATGCTCATAATTTAACACAAATATAGTAGTAGTGATAAATAATACAGTAAACAATATTCATAAGAAAGGATAACGACTAAGACTTCTAAATTAAAATACAAAGTAATTTAATTAAAACAATACTGATTCGTTAGTCGTAGTTTCCCTTTCTTTCTCAAAGATAATTTTACAAATTAGGTTCATCACTTTGTGTAACAAACATGGGATAATTATTTCTATAATGAGTAACTAATGTTAATGAAAGCTAAAACGATAATCAGTACAAAAAACGAGTTTCATCAAAATACTCTTATTGTAAAACGTCCTCTTACATGTGAAAACATCTCTTAAACTTATGTTAAGAATAAAAATTAGTGTTTCAAAATGTAATTAACATTTCAGTTTCAGAATGTAATAAAATTGTTTGTTTATAGTATCTAATCTAGTGTATCAAAAGTCCACAGTAAACTATACGACTACCTTAAGACTGATGAACAGTTCAAAAGGATTGTAAATATTTTATGTACCTTATTCCATCCTCCAGAGTCATCAATGTCCTGTCGTGATCTCATTTGCTCTACAACTATAAAGAGAAGATGTAAGTGTATTCAATAAATGCAGATTTTAGGGTTTCTGTTCTACTTAAAATATTTTAAGAACAAAAGAAACAGTCTGTTCAAGTTTGACTGGAAATAAGACTTGGAGGGGAAAAGCTACTCCATGGTTTAAAAATTAAACTGTATGTAACTAAACACAGATTAATAGACCTTCTAAGATTAGTTACCAAAATTCAAAAGTTCGTCTATAAATTAGGTTCAATGAACAGTGCAATGAACACACACTCTCACACGCTGATACATAATTAAAACACTACTTTAACAAAGCTAAATTTTCCAGTTTACGATTATTTACATTTGTGTAAAAAATTTGTTGTAAACATAATCCATTCCCATCTGCATCTACGTGTTTAAAATTTACTTCTTGGATGCTACCGGTAGTTATTTATTTTAAATAAAATGTATAGTAAATTTTACTCTCTACTTTTTTCAAATACAAAAGAACGCAACAAGAAGTAGATAAAAGAGAAATAAATGTAAAACACAAGAAAAAAAGAAAATGTATTATACTTTGAAATAACACGCGTTATTCAAACACTATCCAATATGCACAACTTTGCCTAAATTGGTTACTTGAGCATATGTTAGTTATAAATGTTAGTTACGCAAACGTTTTATCATGATATTGTTATGTATTTATAGTCCAAACACGAACTGACAGAATCAAGCTACGGTAGATTATAAAAATATGCATACAATTTTTTTGAACTAAAGTCTTGAGACCTTTAGAAAATGTCGCGACAAATATTATTACAAAAAATGTCGCAGTTTTAAAATAGAAACTTTGCAAGTGCCATCGTATTTTGAACGACATCTGTCAAATTTTCACTTGAACAGTGAGTGTAATGTAGAATCCTTTCACAAGCGTTATTATAATAAGTTTGATAGGTTTACTAATGACTGAGTCAAGCTTCTTTAATAAAACTAATTTCAATACTGTTACTGTAAAAATGGATATATAACAAATGCAAAGTAGTACAGTATTTTTTTGATGAGGTTAGGTTATACTATATCAGATTACGCGTTTCATTAATACTTACTTTCAATAAGTAATTGATAATACTTTCAAGTTTAAATCAATGGAATCAACAACAAAAGGCTAAATCTCCATTACGCCTCTTACCAAAGGCACTGGCTCCGAAATATTACCAGGATTACCATAGTCAAATTTTGAGTATGGTGGCACTCGCTTCTACACTATCTTTAGAAATAGATTGGTCAATTTCAAAATCACAATAAATAATTTCTCATAATTTCGCTTTTCTTCTCTTTGTAAAAGTAATATTATTTTATTTAATATAAGTTCAGATAAAAATATTGGATATCTTCTAGATAAATCATTTAAATTATTTTATTTTGTTTCTTTAATATAAAAAATAATACTTATTTTTAAATGCATTACACCACTCTAATGTGTTCCATCTGTTTATAAAATTTCGTTTCTTAAATTTAGAAGATTTCTGGACAGTTTTACGATCGTATATTTACCCAAACAGTTGCATTTAAAGTTAAAATTGTCTTTTATTCTTCTCTTATTAAAATGGATCTCAAAATTTCAATGAACTGTCCCAAAATCAAATTACAATATAAAAGTTACTATATGATGCTCAGGTATTATTAAAATTTTAAATATTCAAATAAAAATGTAGAGTTTTCATGTAAACTATACTTTAATGCACAGCTACGCTAGAAAAACTGACAGACAAAATTCAGCATTGCCAAAATTACTTCTTTAGTTTCAGTGGACAACAAAACGGGTATATAAAAAAAAACTACACACTTCTATACTATATATTTGAGAAAAGTGATGGTATCTGCCGCCAACTCAACATTTTTTAAATTACAATATATAAAACTTTTATTAATACATAAAAAAATAGATTATAAATTATGGTATTACAATGCTTTGCCCTATCTGCTCTAAAATTAGCGATTGATTAAAAAAACATCAAATTATTCTGAAGAATTGTTAATAAATATGTTTAACGTGTCAATATTTCATATGATGAACATATATTAGGGATGCTATACGCTTATTAAGCCGTCGAATTAAATCTGTATTAATTGGTTTAGCGGTTTGAGAGATAACTATCTTAAACAATTTATCGGATATTAAGATTATCAAGAATGCTCGACCAGAGCAGCTGCAGCACTTTAATTATGTGACATGAAGTTATTAGCAGAGTTGACAGAGTATTTAATTACATAATCAAATTGATATGAGAGACTGATGAAATGATGTTACTTTAGTATAAAATGAATATCAAAATGGTTTATTGATGTAACCATCTTCAATAAATCGGACAAACCTTGTTATAGTAATGAGCTGTTTTTATTTTCAATAACATTCGTAATTACATACACACACGCTATGAGGTTCTCCGAACACAAAATGTTTTGTGAATGTGCGGCCTCTATTCGTTTACCTGATGTCTATCGCGTGAACTGTACACTGTCACACAAACGAGAATTTTATAAATATTCTACGTGGGAATATTTTGGTTATATCTAAGGAAGTTTGTTTAATTTTGTTCGATAACTCAAAATTATACTATACCATTCATAAGAAAAGATCACAAAGTCATATTTTCTAAAAAAAATACTTTAACGATTTTATTCGGATTTCCTTAAAATGTACCCCCATAGTGTCGAAACAAAAATGGCGTTTACTAAGTATTGGGTAAAAAAACAATAACAAAATAGGTGTTATGAAAGACCCAATTTCTTGAAATCGGATCTAAGAATTAAAATCTTGATGTAATAAGTAGTTTATTTACTCAAATTAATGTTTATAATTCAACTAATAACAAATTACCTATAAGGAATAAATTCAAAAAAAGGAAAATAAAACTTGAGTGTCATTCAAACTTCATCTCAAATATTTATGTTTATCTTTAGATGACTTGATAGCTCAAGCGAAGCCTTTTCTAAGGTCGCTCTTTCACCTTAAATGTTGGATAATGATTTATCGTTAAAAAAAAAAAAAAAAAAAAAAAAAGCTATTATATGTAGATCTTATAAATTTCTCATAATAGATTCTAACTGAAATGGCAGTTAACATTTTGGTGAAATGTGAAGATTAATAATCGTAAACTGATTTAAAATTTGCAAGTACACAAAACATCCTACTTTTATATGGTTCATGGCACATTTTGACTGACATAATAATATGATATTTATTATAACGATTAGTTTTTGGTAGTGTTGGTGTTTATTTTGTATATTTGAGAAAGTTTGTGTAATGTTTTTGTATCTTTTATTTAGCTGGCTGTGACATCTGAGCTTGTAATAACTTCAAACTAAAATTTAACACTGTTAACATCTCCGAATTTGTATTATTTCAAAAGTACAGCCTTTCTGAACAAAATTTAAGTTTATCATAATTGATAATCTAAAATCGTACATAAATGGCATACTTCGAGTTTAAATTATAGACACCAATAAACAACCTATTTACATGACTGAAAATTATATTTCTATAACAACTTTCTAAACGGAAAATATGTTTTAACGTCTAATATTCAAGAATACCCTAAATTTCCCTACTTTAAATCTATTTCATTTCTTCTATGTTTATAGTGACTTCTGCATTGGGGATTTACTTTTAGAACAGATTAATGCGATTTTGAGAACCGTTTCGGTAAGAAAAGAATAAAAGACAAGTTTAACTTTAACTTCCATTGCTCGAGTATAGAGACAGTCGTAAAACTGTTCTAGAAGTGTCTAGGGAAAACGTAGAGGATGTCACACTTTCTGTTTTGATGTAAATAACGAATGAAGGTCTTTATTCAGTCCTGTATGCTAAATGAATCACATATTTCAGAATGTTCTTTAATTTTAAGAAAGTAATAAACAAGAAGAATACATTTAAGAAGGTATTCTAAGATAAGTCACAAATATAATCTGATATATTAACTTTATAATTAATATCATTTTAACAATGTTTCTATAATAAAGGTGTATTTTTTGAATGATAACCTATTTGAATTAAATTGATTATTATTTTTACAAATAGGATAAAAAAGGACTGCAATTGTGTCCTGTAGTTTTTATAAATGAACAGTGAATCTCTAACTGCATAACCTAAAACGCAATTTTTATGTTGTAAAATGTGTCACTGGATTTTATTTACGTCTCAAGGTTCCATCTTAAGAAATATGTATAAAAATTTTACAACCTACTTCCGTGTTTTGAGAAACTCAAATAAATATAAAGAAAAATCTCTGTAAAAACTAATATCAACTATTAGAAATTAAAACTAATATTTATGATTAATTTAGGTAGAGTTTTCATATAGAATTATAATTGCAGAACGCCTGTTACATCAAAATATATAAACACAATTTAGAATTTGTCTTATAGTATTACATTTGTTTCTCTTGCAACTACTTCTTGTTTAGTTCTTTAACATTGTTTAGTGCCATCGTGGTACTTACCCATACTGTTAATTCAAAGTAATATAATTATATAAATGTAATGCCCAAAAGTTGGCATATAGAGCCTTGTAGGAAATGTTAAATTTTATTGGTATGAAGAATATAAGTAGTATAGTGTACGTTTGTTAAAACACTTATTACTCGGAATTTCCGTACCTCGTAAGTTGGACCACGGCGATAAGAATTTCATACGATAGAAAAGTAATAAATTAATAAGTGACAAATTATGTAACTAAGACTAGAGCTCTTTTGAAGAACAAAGTTCAGTTGTTATTATGTAATTTCTGAACGAGTTGTTCCTTAATTAGATGTGTTTTATGTTATTAATTGTAATTATTCATCAAGTGTTCACATCAAATCACTATAAATGAAGTAAACGAGGTTATTATATTGAAATTCTATAATGTTTATCTATCATTTAGCATCCATTTTTGTAACTTTCATTCATTATATTTCAGTAAGACCATTTTGTATAATGGTGGATTTGAAATTGTACAGTCATGTTTTCCTAAATTGGGCCACGTGTGAAAGTTGACCAATTTAATCAATTCATTTTATCGTTCTCCATCGGTCGACAAAAAAAAAAAAAAAAAAAGGAAAATGTCGACAACAGCAATAACGACGACAAAAAATCACAGCATTGTAGGAAATCACTTTTTTAGTTTCCTTAGGACTTGAAAGTAAAGATCAATCAAAAAATGTACATAGATTTTCTTTTATAATGACTAAACTTACTTTAAAGTACAAGTACTGAGTAAAACAAATACAGAGTAAAACCATAAAAAAAAATTATGAAAAAAAAATATTCAGAGACTACTGGTTACCTCCAAGAAGTAAATTCTAAACAGTAGGTTGGAAACAAAAATATTGTTTTACGTTTGGAAAAATACTAGAATAATGTTTCCCCCTTTATATAGCAAGGGGAATACTTCATTTCTAAGAATTTAAAAACCTTAACAAAAGGACATTCTTCGCTCTACTCGTCCTTCCACACTGCCCATCCCTTTCAGACTAAAACAATTCCAAAAATATATAAAGATTTACTTGCCATATATAATGAGCAGCACTTATGTTAACTCGATCATCAAATGATAGAAAGCACAAGTTTAGAAAATAACACTTTGTGTGATGACAACGTTTTAACGACTAGAAGATATCTTCAATTTTACATGTTCATAGCATTGGACCAAAACAGACAAGGCCAAATGATTTATGCAACCCCATTCCAATGCTTGGTGTTTCCTAAAATCTTTGCAAAACATCAACAGCTTATTCCTCATATCATAACAAATGAAGAAATTTATTTAAATAAATTTCCTAAAATGTTTAGTTTGTATCTAGCCGCCGTTTTGTGCTTTAAAAAAACTATCTATTTAAACGTTAAACGATATGGACTTAAAAATGTTCATGCTACTTATGCGCTAAATAGACTCAATTTGAGGAAAATAATTACCGGATATCCTTTACTCTTTTCAAAATAAAGGCTATTTAAACTTTTAAAAGACTAATGTTACAGAAACCGTAATTTTTCAAGACAAATATATTAAATTATTAACATAAAAAATATTTGAATTCCTTCTGTAGCTTAAAGGAGAACTCAGTTATTTAGATATTCAATAATTAATAGCTATTTTGTTTGTTTTTAAATATTTTGTTTAAATTTACTTTTTTGAGATATTCGATGTTAAAAAGTATAAATAGCCGTAATTTTGGAATGAGTTAAGGAATTAGGTTGGTTATTTTTCATAAATTGGGTCTATCTTAAGAAGCTTGCAAAATTACAACACCAAATTATTTACAGAACAAAAATTTACAGTTAAAAATATGTGAAATTTATTTTTACAATACAAAATGGCGACTAAATAGAAATCTAAACATATTAGGGAATATATTTACAGAGATTTTTTCAATGCTTTTGATGTGAGGTACTGTGGTTTTGAAACGATATTTGGAATCACATTGTATATAGCTAACCAAGATTATGACTAATTAACTAAAACGCTGTCTTGAGAAAATAAACAGTTCATTTGGGATAATATTGTTTAATATAATTTTGAGCATATTTACTGATTGATAATATATACAGCATGTGATTCCAAGTTTCATGATTAATTCCTATTTAGAAAAAAGTAATTTTATAAATCCCATAAAGTGATTTACTAAAACATATACAACTTCAATTTAAAAGAGAAGGTAAACAATGAAACATGTTAAGAAAACTTTTATTTAGGTGAACCATTTTACAATAATAAAAAAATATATGAATTGTAATTAATAACTAAATGCTATTTTCAAAGAAAGGGCGGGATATATTAAAAGCAAACAGTTTTTAATGCTTCGAACGAAGGCACGATACAGAAAATTAGATTAATTGATTTCTACTGGAACTTTCGCCAGCTGGTTTTCATGAATTTTACCGAAACAGATTTTCTACAATTTTCCCTTTGAAGCTTTCATTAAACCCACGTTGAAAATGTTTACTCTTTTAATTGTTTCATCAAAGGGAACATTTGGACTTTATTACTATTTTTTTATTTATCGAAGTGAACGGAATGCTTTATAACTTCAGTTTGATTTCGTGTTTGGGCTAATCTACTGTAAATATAAATATTACAGTTCTTAACATTTACATCAATTTAAAAAATTTATTGATAGATTCATGGGTCACACATTAGATCCAATATACGTCAAATACAATAGTTTTGATTAATAAATAAAAAATCTATAAATAGTTTACTTCATTCTTAGTGATTATTTATTGAGTGATTTATGATTATGTAACTCACAACGTTCACCAGAGTATGACAAGGGTTTAGTAATGACCTCCATCTCTTAAAAACTGTTCCTCACACACAAGATGCAGGTGGATGGAGACAATTATAGTACATACCCAGTTCCAATATACAATGTAGTACAAGCAGATCCTCAAAATGGATTCACTAAAAGTTAATTTTATATAGATCAAGGAGTCTTAACTAATATAGTAAGTTCGTTTAAAACAGTTGTTTCACAGGTTTTCTGACCTTCGTAAATGGATATGACTAGACTAACGGGAGTTGTAGATGTGTCCAGTATTGCAGTCCTGACAGTCCTAGAAGCTGTATAAATGAACGGTTTCATCTGAGCTGTGGAGTTTGGGTGCGCAGTGGGTCTAGGCGTCAGTAAGGTGGTGGGAGAAGCGGCCACCTCAGTCAGTGTTGGTACTAACAACGATTTCTGCAAGACCGCTGGGTCGGGGACAGTAGCCGGAGCTGACTGTTTCCCCTACAATGTCTCAGTCCCCATACAGCCTCGAACTAGAAACTTTTCCTTCCCTCCACGCACTGGTCACAGCACAAATGAAACCTGTCCATTCATATATATATATATATATATATATATATATATACTGGATCTCGTAACTGTACGAATATTACATTTTGGGAGAGATCAGGGTTCGAAATTACACTTTTGATTTATAACGTTGCTATCCATCAACGTAAATAGGTCGGTTGACACAATTAACAGCAATATTTGTATCTAATGTATTATATTATTAGTTGGATTACACGAGATTTGAACAAAAAACCGTTTAAACGCCATTTTGACATTTCTTATATGTAAGGTTGGTTCTATAAAAACGCGCTTGTAGTTCCCTCTACCAAATTTCTTAATTTTTGCAGCTGACGAACAACTATTTCTATTTCATGAGACAATGAAAAGTGAAAATCAGTCTAAAATGGAGGTCGAAATATTTTGTGATTATTTAACTTACCTTGTACTTCGTATGAGTAACATTATCCAATTTTATTGCAATGGTTGATACAGTGGCACCTACAGATACATCCAACAAAAAGTTAGATTGATTAAATAAATTTAGATCACTGAAAAAACTATTTCTTAAAAGTGGAATTAATGTTACAGTTTTAGAATGCAGTAATAGTGTTTGTTTACAGTATCTAATCTGGTGTGTCAGAAGTCCGTAATAAACTATATGAGTACCCTAAGACTGATGAGCAGTTCAAAAGGATTGTAAACATTTTATGTACCTTGTTCCGTCCTCCGGATATACTCCAGGGTCATCATGTCCTGTCGTGATCTCATTTGCTCTACAACCATAAAGAGAAGTTATAAAATGTGAGTTAGGGTATTAAAGAAATGCAGATCTTTAAGATTTCTGTTCTACTTAATTTATTCTGAGAACGAAAGGACTGTACCATATAAGCAGTTAATAAAATTAAGGAAAAGCTAGTCAATGGCTTTAAAAACTATAGACGTATGTATTATATTACAATTCAATACACTATTTTACAATAATGGTAACTAGCAATGAAATAATAATATACCTTTTATTACGGTTTCAATTTGCTTAGTAAGTGTGTCTCATTTATTGGAGATATTATACTTCCAACAAATAATTAAAACTTTCTTTGGTGTTTAAAGTCACACAGTTTTTATTTATCACCTTCTTTATTAACACTGTAATTAACACTTTATCAAAATAGAAACGTCTACTAATTTCTTCAAGTCATTAAATAAGATTTAAGTGGGACATGTTCTACAATATTCCAGACAAGATTTCTTTTCGATGCTGCTTTATAGAATCTTAATAAATTGGTTAAAGTAGATCGTTATCACACAAACCTCTAATCCAATTAATACTGAATTAATTCGACGCTATAATACGCACGTATCATCTTTTACTTGTGTTCATCATTTGAAATCTTTCACTTTAAACTTAAATTGATGGAAGTGGTGTCTTTAATCAATGGCTAATTTGAAGGCTGATAGAATCCTTTTCTTATCGTTTGTAAGGGGAAAAACTCTCGGTCATCATCGTCTTAAAAACATGAAGAACAGAACAAAAAATAGGGTCATTAAGCCTTCCAATACTCTATTAGTGTTTGGGTAGGAAGAGAATAAGTGTTCATCAACAGTGAACTGATAGGGAAGACTTAATCTAATCCAAGACTACATAACGCTATAGATCCCCTGGAGTACTGGGGATTGAGAAAATCGTACTGTGTATGCATGTGCCCTATTAAGGAGGAAGGTTAAGTAGATAGATGAAACCTTTGCATTACATTGAGTTACTTATATTTTTGGGTTAAGATTTCAAGTGTTAATCAAGGTTAACAAATATTCTACAATATGCGAATTTTAAAATTTGTTCAACTTGGAATGTTTTTTTTTTTCGCTGCCTGTGGTGTTCAACTTCTGAATAGATTTAATTTAATTGTATAATATACGTTAACACCATTTTGTAAAGATTGGTTGGTGGTTACAAGGGTAATGGCAAAAATGATAGGAACCTTATATTTTGGAATTTAGGTCCATGGATTTACTTAGACTTTAAACAATAGCTTATCAGCATAAAACCCAACAAACGAAAAAGCACATTAAAAATTAAATGAATTATAATAAAGGGTGACTTATAAATTAACTTACACAATTCATTAAATTGTCGTCAGATCTTTAAATAAAATTTAACAATAATTTTATTATAAACACTGTGGACCCCATCTGAATTGGTATCATTCTAAATATATAACACAATAAAAATTACAATATTTTCATAACTGAGAATATATATATTTCTTGTTAAATTATAGACACCAGCAGAAGGCTTTTTTTAACATTGCAAATAGAACTATTTGCACAAACACCTTATTGTTTAATAAGAATATCCTAAATTATACTCCACCATCTAAATATTATTTTACCTGATAATTATTTTAAATTTACATCTAAAGTAACTTTTTATTAGGAATATACTAAGGCAATTTAATGTGTATTTGAAGATCTCTTTCAACGAGAAATTACAAAAATACAAATTTATTAACTTTTACTTCATGGCTAGAGTATAGAGACAATCGTAAAACTGCCCCGGAAATGTCCTTCGGGAAAACGTAAACGAAAATGTGACACTTTCTTTTTTGAAGTAAATAACAAATGAGGGTATGTCTTCTGTCCTGTTCGGTAAGCAATTCACATAACTCATTGTTATTTATATTTTTAACGAAATTTGATAAACTGGGAAAGCATATTAACATATAGTTTAGTCTAAAAAGAAAAACATTAGTTAATGTCTTATTTTTAACCATCTTGATCTAAATCATCTATTAAATTAGGTTTCCAGTAAAAATTAAAGTATGTTTATTCATAACGCATTTTGGTTTTGAAATAAATGTAAATATTATTTTTATAAGTATAAAATAACTAAGAGAAATTTTGTCCTCTACGTTTTTAAATTGAACAATCAATTTGAAACTGTTATTTACCAAGACGGTAACTTATCATTGCAATAAGTGGCACGGAATTTTATTTAGACATCAAGAGTTACAGAAATACGTATAGATAATAATCTATATTTCTTTTTAGAATCCTTCAACCTTTGTTAATAACTATGTTTGTGAATCAGGATTTAATACTGCTTAAAGGTCTAACTTAAGCAAAGTTTATGAAAACGGTTAACATAACCATAATGTGTCGAGTGTTACATAAAGTAATACTTAAAAACAAGTTGTACTTTGTTTTATTATTTAATATTTATATATCTTGACTGGGTGTTGTTTCTTATTTGAGTACTTGGGTGTACTTAAAACAATAACAGAAAAACAATTTTAAAAAATTGTTTATAAATAATTGGTACGAGATATTGTTCTGCAACTTCCAGTTATAGGCTATGAAAGAATTAAATTAAATTTTTTAATGCGTAGATAACGCAACCCAAAATTGTCTTGTATTTTGAGAATATAATAAAATTATAATTATTCTGAGCGTTTATAGAGCGAGTTGAACGAATAATTTCCCATAATTATTCCCCTCTTCTATAATTCTCTATTCATCCTTCCCTGATTAAAAACAATTCACAAAAGTATAAATAACAGTAATCTGTTTAGAAACAATTTACTGCTTTCTTTAATAATTAATACTAGCGGAAACATTTAACGCCAAATTAAAAACAAACACAAATATCCATAATAAACACTTTATTTGTAAAAACGACGCAAATTTTCATAATTAATATATATTTGAACTACACTGAACTATAACAGATGATAAACAGACAATGTTTGGCACAACCCATTCAAACGCTTGACACAAACACATTCCTATATTTGACTTAAACCTATTTCAATGCTTAGTGTGAGTCCATAGACTTTGTCTGTTATAGTTCTGTACCAAAAGGTTTTATGCACATCCAACAATTGAAGATGAGAACTTAATTATTTAAAAGTCATATTAAGGATATAAAGTGACTAGCGTTGAAAATTGTGTTTTCTTTCGTTTATGGATTGATGAGATTCATAATTATCTGAATAATAAATTTCAAATTAAAAAAAATTATTTTTTTCTCAATCAACAAAATCCCCGAAATTTACTTCAAATAAACTTGTAAATACTAGTTGATAATAGCTACAGCATGAGATTTCATCTTTCAATATTAACGGATTCCTAATTAGTGTAAAGCAATGTAAATAATCCAATAAAGCTGTTTACATTATATATAAATATTGATCGTCATTTATTAATGATTATACAACAAACATGTAGGGTTTTGTTTCAACAAGAAATGGAAAAAAATTGTAATATTTTAACTATAACTGGCATTTAAGTGGAAATTTTAAATATTTTTCCTTTTTTGTTCTCTGAATGGTAGGTAATTAATAACGAGTTGCTGTTTTCAAAGAGATGGAGATTTTTTAAACGCAAACAAGTTTCGAATGCTTTGAATGAATGCATGAAACGGAAAATTAGATTAATTGATTTCTACTGAAACTTCCGGCCACTGGATTTGTTGAATTTTACTGAAACAAATTTCCTTCAATTTTCTCTTTTAGACTTTCATTTAACAACCGCGTTGAATATTTTTTTACCGCTATAATTGTTTCATCAAAGGGAACTTCTGTATGTTATTATATATTTTTTTATGTTTACTTCAATATGTTACTGTTTACGAGATAAACATCTCTAAATAAAACAAACATTACTTAACTAATATCTTTAATTTTAAAAATTTCATTCGTGGTGTCGAGATTTTATGAGATTTATTATAATTTATGATAATTACATAATGACAATTTAATTATATTTTATAAACTGTAGCAATAAATAATACACCCGATTTGATATTTTACGGAATATCTTGTTTTCATTATTACTTTCTTGTATAAGGTGTAAAAAATGAATAAAAAAATAAAGAGCTTCTGTTTCCTTTTTTGGCTATCTTAAATATATTAGTTAAATGGAGAAAAACACTTGTAACATAGAATTTTTTTTACTCCAGATACAGATTGAATCAGGTGTATTTGAGGATAGAAAAAACTATTTTTATTTTATTTTATTTAAAAAACGTTACGATTGATCAATAATTGGTAAAAACCAGAAATAAATCTTGATTCCTGTCATTTAATTGTAATTTCATTCAAATTACAATTTATACTTAGAAAGCATTTAGAACGCTTTAAATGAATTCGTACAAACAATACAAGCTTAGGCACTATTTAAATATTTTAATATATTTTAAAGACTTTGTCCATGGTTTATTGTTATTGATTTAATTTTGGGAAAATGTGTTTAGTAATTAATTGGGATGTCCAATCAATCCAACAAGCCACTCAGATGTGGAATACAAATTCTCATTTTACAAAAAACGACTTGTACAATATAATACACCTAAACGTTTTAGTGCTAAATGTATCCGTACATGAATGTATCGTGAGCGTTTTTGTTGTGTTCCATTGTTATGTTTAGTGTGGGTATCGATATTACATGTCAAGTATGTTCAGTTTGGCGCGGTCAACGGTGTTAAGGAATCCACTGTCACTACACAAGAAATATTTGATGCCCCCACGGTAAAATAGTATAAATACATTTTAGGACATTTCTCTTTTTATATAAAACAAACTAAAATAATAAAGAAAACAAATAATTTATTTTTCAATTTAGTTAATAAGTTATAAGGGTCAGTAACAAAACACAGATGCGAGCTGACGAAAATTGGAGAGGTTAAACATTATTTACAAGAGATGTACTAAATAAACAATATGAGACATGTGTTAGTTCTACTTGAGAAGCTCTATAGCTCTCCCCAACTAAATTGTTTACCGAAGTATTCTGCTAAATGGTTGCTTATTTATTTTTAAACCGCACCATGTGTTTACATTCCTGAGGGGTTCTGTTCTCTTTAAGGTATCACATGTTTAAAAAAACTTTGCTTACTAAATCTTCCTCAATTTGGTTGTTAACAGTCTGGGTTAGTTTATATAAGGATTAGATTTATGCCAAGCTGTTCGATCGATTTAAAAAAAGATCCTAATAAATGTTATGCTAGACCTAATTTGAATTATAAAAAATAAATGAGGATAGTAATATAAAGATAAAATAAATATACTTGGAGTTTCTATCGATTTACAGTGTCATTTTAATTTATAATAATAAGTTTATACAAAGTTTAGTTATAGTTTTTTTATTGTAGCTCATGTATCACTGAGGACGGCGACTCTGTCGTTGAAACGCGTTTGATTAAATAAACTAAATTTTTGTGAGATATTGTGTTCAAGTTATTTAATCTAATATTATCTCACAAGCTAAGCTCAATATTTATTTATAATGGGAAGGGTTCTTATGGTTGGATTGAATTTATGATTAAAATTGATATGGTTTATTCATACTCCTTGTATCTTTACTTTATATGAAATTATTAAACTATTTTGAAATCTACATCTGTTAAAGTGTGACGGTGTTTTTTGTTAACAAAATCTTAAAATCAGTGGTTACTTGGAAATCTCAAGAATGAAATTAAGTGTATTTCATAAACATATAACAGAAATTAAAATTGTTTATGCAAGACGGAACTTGTATATATAACGACATATTATACGACATATTGGAGGTCTATATAAAATATATCGAATATTTTAAAATACTCTTTTTAATAAAAATATATATATTTATTTTACAATAAATTCTTATTAATAATTTTTTGTTGGAAGTTTTTTGGGTATTATTGTTTAACTTATTTTTGTTCAATTCCAGTATCCGCCATCATAAATAATTTATTGTATGTTTTGAATACTTTATAGATAATTAGGTTTATTTTTTGATTCAGAAAAGCGTGGGATAACCTTTATGGTAATAGAGAGTTTTAAAATATTTGTGAAATTATTATTGCAGTTCTACAGGGTAGATTACCATTACTATTTATTTATATTTTAACGTTAATTTTCAAGTTAAACTATTTCTGTTGTTGAGACAATATTTCAGAAAATTCAGAAATCTTTATTTTTCTTCAGTATTTGATATAATAGATATTTAAATAATGAAAATAAAATAAAAATTCTATAGCCTATAATTTACAAATTTTTTGAAAATCTGGAACCTAATACTAGCACTTTATTTTGCAAATACTTCATTTATGAATCAGTGATTAGTGACTTTTAGACTTCACAAGTAAGTCTAAGAATGGATAACATCTGATAAATACATTTGAACAAATTTAGGATATTGATTACAGATTATTCGTACGTTGTTGCTACATGAGTGTTTTGAAGAAACACGTCCAAATTATTTTAACCACATTGTACTATGTTTAGTAATCTACGAGGCTACTTTATAGAGGCGGAGTTTAGGTTGGATTTAACAGCTTGTTTTTATGAGTCTGCCCTTATTTGCCCAGTTAAGTGTTAATAAAAACCTTATCCTGCTGGGGAATGAATACTAATGCTTCTCCCCTAGCCAACTAATAAGCTGTAGTTAATTATTGTCCAGACATCTCAATAATGTAACAAAGTGAGAACCTAATTATTATATTTCTAATGTATGTTCGACGTGTGTTTAATTTAGGTCTTTCAATTTATGCGAGAGCCGACCACGTGTTTTTTATTCGCGTAATTAGACTAGAAGATTTTCCCCGGGATTTTTAACCTATTTAATTTTACATTTGTATGCAAGTTTCTTAGAATCAACACCAATTGTTTAATTACGAACTCTTTGAATTTGTATTATTTATACTAACTTTTACTTAAGTTTAGTTTGTTGTTCCTACAACACAAAACCGTTTATATACTTTTACAATTGGGAAATGAATTGTAATGAAATAGATTAGTATTAATATGTGATCTGCTTTTCACTTAATAAACATTATTGGAAATACATTTTAATAATTTATTCTTTCGGTGTTTAAGCTAATGAGTTGTGTAAGTTATATCTTTATAACAAGGTATGTTAGCGTAAATGGTTTTGAAAAAAGAATAGAAAATATAAATTAATTAAAATAACTTTTAAAACTTTCATCATTGCAATATAACTTTTTTATGCATACAATCGTAAAACGGATAGGTCAGTTATATATGTTTCGAAATTAACATTATGTGTAGTCTAGAATTCTTTCAAACTCTTAAAAAAAGGATTTTAAAGAATTTATAAATGAGATAATTATTGAAGAGTTGAAACTTTTGAATAATTTTGAACCATAGAAATTGAAATTAAATATCAAAATATGTTATGGCAATAAATTGTATTATTTGACGACTGCTTACTAACGTCAGGATATAGAAGAGACTTTTGTGGATATAAGAAAAACCAATACATGTGTAAGTAAAAGATCTAATAACAGTTATAGAATAAAAAAAACTAATCGCGAGATGTAGAAGAAGACAAGTTCATTTAAGATTCCTTCAAATCACATGGAAGGGGTTTGATAATGTTTTACATTGATATAACAAGTGAGTAATAAAGTTAACGGTTTTACATTTCAGTTTTATTACACACATTTTTGTCTTAAAATTTCTGAAATAAATTAGAAAAAAATTCCCTGAAAATTAAATGTTCTGTACACACATTTTAGAGAGTTTCAACAATATTAAATATCCGGTGGAAAAGAGGCACATTTTGAATAAAACTTATTTGTGAAATATAGTGAACCGGTTGTAGAATACAAAGAGAATAACAATGTTGACAAAGTATTTAAGATTAACAAGTTATAAAATAAAAATATTCTATTTTAAAGATTTACGTTATCCTCTAAATAATATTATTCATTTGCACACTTCATTTGCAATAAGACGACGATTTAGTTACAGTAATCATCCTCCATACTTACCTGCACACAAGCTTTGGTAGATTCATAAGAAAGTTTGTCAATATCTAACAACTAAAAAAGGTAACTTTTCTGTTTGAAATTCATTAAGTGTTGCTATTCGGTATTATACATTTAAGATATTTAATAATTGGACTTTAATTTCCTAGGTCAAACGTACTAATAGAGTAAAACACCATGATAATAAAAATATGGATGCAGATAAAAGTAGACATCAAAATTCGCAAACACTAGCTTAGTTCTAAAAGAATAATAGTTCTATATTTTATTATGTGTTATGATTTAGTTATAAGTTGTAAGATAAAACCTTTTATTTTCTTACAAATTAGTTTATTTCTTTATTTCTTTTATTTTTTACAATTTTAATAGTCCTGACTTGATTGCTCAATCGAGGTACTTATAGGACTATATATTGCTTACAACATAATGTATTAGAGTGTACAGTTCTGGCTTTATCTATAAAACATTCTACTATTTGCATATCAATTGTCGTAGGTCAGATGCAGAATATCATTTCGCTTTGAGCTGCGTATATCGTCTATTTTAATTTGGCAGGTTGTCTATGTAATTGTCTGGACAATACAGACGTTAGGCGCTAACTCTATCGACAGCTCTGAATGTTCCCATCTCCGTAGATAGTTATCTCATTTCTTCTTCCCAAATTGATGTTCTTCTTGAGACTGTGTTTGTTCAACAAATGCTCATTAAAATTTAATTATCGGTGTTGCCCTTTCTTTAGGACATGCCGTGTGTACATTTATTGGCGATATATTTTATCCGATTGTCTGTGCGTAGACTGCATAATTAAAAAGGCAGCGAGAGTTGTTTGATTAACGATGGGGAGGTCTGACTCTATCTTATCGGCCATCGCTGCAAACACTTTTCTCCCGACAAGATTTCCCTCTTGAGAGTTATAGCCAGTACTGACTGTACCAACCCACTCGGCACACAAATTTAAATTACAATGTGGATAACCGAAGCGCATCGCCCATGATAGAACGTATTAATTTTTTAATCAGCAGTTTTTCGTTGGAGTAGGTGGTAGCTTTTTGACATATCAATTAAAATGTTAAAAGAACGAATGGCGCTGGGGCAAAATGAAATATTGTTACCGGTCGGGTGCCGTAATTGCTTAGTGCTGGTCCTTCATAAATTAATTCCTCATAACAATAAATATTTTAAGTAGCATAATATGTATAAAACGTAGTTAATTTACGATCTAAAATGTATTTAACTCTGTTATTTGCAGTACTTTATAAAGTCATTTCAATTAACATCAAAGCAAAACCTGCATTTATACTGTCAATAGAATCAAATTTATTCTGATAGGAAGTAATTACATAATTGCAAAATGATGCAAATAATAAATACATTACATTATAATATCTTGATCATTTTCGTCAAGCCGTCCATAAAGAATATAACACTCTTTATATAGACCCTAATACAAAGTAATTTATACTTGGCTAATTAATATATTCCAAAAGATTTAAAAAGTCATGAAATTCAAATAATGTATTTTAAAGTCATCGGTTACTGATCAACTAATTTTATTACCATAAGGGGGGGGGTTAGCTTAATATGTTAGATAGTACATTATTATAAACGTCTTAAAAACTCAAAAACATTGATGGAAGTATACTTTTTTATACTTCTTTAAAGTAAGAAAATATTTAACTTTTACATTTTCATACGTAACGAGCCTCTTTCCTTCGTGTTGGGATAATCTATATATTTATGAACATATGGATCTACATTGGCTACATTCGTCTTACTAATGTTACACGATCCGTTTCGGATATTTAACACCTTATGGAATATATATTAATATTCTTCAACATACAGTATACATCCAAAAGAGTTTCAAACGTTAACTTGAAGACGCCATCTTTCCGAATCTAACCATTTAGTATGATAGCCAGGAAATAAATATACTCATTTATAAGAATATTTAAAACATTTTTCTTGCATACAACTTGGATTCATTACTAATTTTATACATTTTACTCCTTCTATATTAGTTGTCACCTAAATGCACTAGCATAAATGTCCATTCACCTGCTTCTTCATATGTTAGTTATTAATTTATAATTATTTAATCTCGTTATAAATGATATTTAACAACATTTCGTTAATATATTCAATCCTAGTACACAATTTAGACGGCATTTTTATAACACAGTTTATTATAGAATGTGTATAACATGGATTGGTATCTATTAATCATAATAATTTATATTATCTATTTTGGACAATTTCCTTATTTTTACCCATATACAGACCGACAATAAGACATTCTTAATAAAATACAACCATAAAAGTAGTTAGAAACTTCACACTCAAACTAAGAACTAACAGAAAAATAGAACTTCATATAGAATAATAAACATTGTGTCAAAGTATGTACTTTTCATCTTTTACGAAGATTTTTTTTTGTTTTTTTTTATTTTGTTATTCCCCAGTGTTTCCCAATTACTAGCGTGCAAATAACTTTAAAACAAATCACAATTAGTATACTAATTGTATTAATTAGTATCATAAACTTAAATTTGTAATTTTATTTTCAATTACGTGATTTTAGAAATTTGATCTCAGGGATACATCCATAATCTTACGAATTCTATGACAAATTACTAGTTCATACATATTGCTTTTTGGATCAATGCAAACTCTTAAATCGTCGGTCCTAGTACCGGTATCAACACTAATAATGGGCTACAAAGTGTTAGAGAGACGTTTCCACTAGAAGATGGATGGACTTGACATCTGAAACCGCGATAGTGTTCAAAGATCAGATTTACATTAAGTGGCGGGCGAATAACAGGTTTTTATTAACCTATTGATTAATATCAGTGATCCTGAAACATTTCCACAATTAATCTTTAATCTAAATAAATATTAGATACACGCGAAATATAGTAATAACATATGAGTTCCAATTTACCTTTTTCAAAATTTTAATGTGAATAGAAAAATAATTGTTTGAATATATCGTATTTAATTTTGATTGCTAATGTGATTTAATCAGAACTAACGAGTGAAAACTCAAATTGAATTTAATATTACTCTAATTGCACGCAATAGCGCACACAACCCCTATTTACATTACGGGGAGGTTTGGGGGGGATGTCTTATTTAAAATAAAATTTACAAGGTAATTAAACATTTATGCCTCTCTGCTCTTAATAATTGATTCGGTAATTAATTTTAAATGTCATATGTTATTTTTAAGATATTTCTACCACGTACCTTTTCTCATTTAAATATAATTATATATTCAGATAAATAGACAAGTAAGAAAAAAGAAAGATAAAAGCTTGTTAATATAAAATGTGCTATTGATTTAAATGAGATGACAGTAAGACATTAATTATATCGAACCAAATAAGTTTTATTATGTCCGACAGATTAGATAACCCCAAACATAACTGTTAAATCGGCATTAAATTTATTACCCTCCAGTTTATATTGCCTGTCCATAAAATGAAGTTCAAATAACAATTTAACAATTAATTTTAAAATATAAAAACATTTTTTATCAATTAAACAATTATAATAATCGGCATCTATTTCTTGATACAATATCTTTATTGATTTTTTTTAATACACATCAACTGTGGAAGTGTACTAGTTTAAATCAAAAAAAATAATACATAAATATATTTTTTGTTAATATTTAACGATTAGAACTAATTTTAACATAGAAAATAATTTAATTCCCTTCTTTCAAAACAAATTTCAATGTTAATACAGCTAATTCGTCCATTTGTCATAATGTGTGTATATAACAACTAATACATGACGTTTCAATAGTTTGGATCAACTGACTTTTTCAAGTGTCAAACCAATAGTTTAACGAACATGAAAAAACAACATAACCCAGTATTCTAGCATGATTACGCTCGTAAATATATCTAAAACTTTGATATTAATAACCTACATGTCAATGGAATTAATTTTAGTGTCACATAATGCCCAAGGATGCTCAGCTATGTTGACTCTTTTCATTTTTGTTCTGTTACAATTGTTCCCTCTGATAACTTTATTCACATTCTCGAAACGTCTTGTGTTCGTTTCATATACACAAACAATGGAATGTTTTCGAATAAGTTATCTCAATAGAATGAGCAAACCACCGTTATCCAAGAACGTTATGATGATTTGCTGTCACTTTTTAATCTCGTTTATACTAAGTGTCAAAGACATTCAACCGGTTAGGTTAGGTTAGGTTAGGTTAGGTTAGGTTAGGCATCCACAGAAACAGGAACATACGATAACAGATAGAAATCTGGCTTCTCTGTTTATTTAATTTTTGATAGATTTTTGCTTGATTTTATAACAGCGTTTTTGTATCATTAGGTATTTATGTGTATTATATGTTACGGTAAGTTTTTGTGGGGTTTTTTGGGAGGATTAAGTTTTTGTATTAGGTTCTTTGCTGCTTGCCTAAAGCCAACAATCATCATCGGATCATTATCGCATTATATATACAAACATTATATGTTATATATATATATAATATATATATATAATATATATATATATATATATATATATATATATATATATATATATACATTAAGTTTTGAGAGCCTAACAGTCCTGTTTTTATCATAGTAATAAATTAACGGTAATTTACCCGTGCTCTGGACATGTCTTGGCAACTGTAGAAATGTAAGTGGTCCCGTGTGACGTGATCTTTTTGGGAAATGTTTGGTCGTAATTCATTTTATAAAATGGTTGTTTGACAAAGCACTTATTGTTCCGAAAGTCTTTTTGGAAACAGCCACCTCAAAATAAGAGTAAATGAAATCTAGCTTGTTTCCCTAGTGTTGAGAGTCAAGGACGGTGTCCCTGTCAAGAGCACTTAGTTAAGTTAACAAGTTGGTTTTTTAATCCTTTGATTATCCTGATCCATCATCACGTTATACCAAAACAACGCCAAAGGAAAACGGTCATGATCATCATTTAACGAAATTCATAACCCACGTTGCAACTTATCCTAAGCCAGAATTTTATTTCTTAGAATATGCAAACCTAAACTACAAATATACCTATTAAATTTAAGATAAACAACGTTAATGTTTGTGTAACATTTATTTCCTTCTAACTGTAGTTTTTTATTATTATTAATTTGAACTATAAAAATCATATAAATGAACGTCTATAGAATAATATTATATTTACAAAAATAGTATTTAGTGAAATAAATAAAGTAATATGTATAATGTTACTTTGCATATGATTTTGATAAGTAATTTGACAACCTTACACGCATTAATTTATTGCCTGCAATAATAGGAGTTTAATTATTCTGTTAAATGGCTGAAGAAGAAAAAACTCACAAATTATAGGCTTTAGTTATTTTATCCCAGCATTATATTTTGATTAAGTAACTTATTTTTACTGCTAACTCAAAAGATGATTAATTGTATGATCTGTCACCGTATGGTAATTTACAAAATATATTCACCATTAAAACGGTTTAGCTTTTATTTATGCGTTATGCATATATTTTGGAAATTTATGAATATATGAACTGGTACGATTAAAGCGCTGATTTCACAATAGCCATAATTATAGCCGTGCTGGGGCCGTGTTGTCAGCGGAGTGGTGCCCCTCTAACGCCAACCTGCCTCTAAATCAAATGTTACACACCCGCAGATGGACGATAACTTGGTATCGTTATGGGACTCGGCCGGAAGGCATGTGGATAAATAATATGTCCGTTATATCTAGTATTATAAAGTGACATCTTAGTTTTGTTGTGGGACAACTCCCACTGATCTCGAAGGCGATAGCGGTCTTTATTTATTACTCTGGTTCGTTCAAGCGCGACTCTGTTGGACATAGAGTTAGGAATAGTTGGCACCTGCGGACAAACCACGGGGGGAACCTCTATTCCGACCGTACTTCAATGTCTCTCACTCATGAGAATTCTATCTTGGTGCATTTATCAAACTATAAATTGAAATATGGTTTCAAATGACACCTCTTTTAAATGATGAGGCATCTTTTAAAAGGTGGATGAATAAAAATAGCAACTAACGTACATAAGCTGGTGTTTAAAAATGCAAACAACATTTATTATTGGTAATGCTTTGACATGCTATTGCTTATAATATATACAATCTGTTAAGATATGTTTATATTTTATTGCAATGTATTTTTAACGCTAAATTGTCTGAAATGTCAATAAATTGTTTTATTAGTAGGTAGGAGTTTAAAAATAATTGAACTAACAAAACAACTGCGAAATAACTTAGGAATTGAAACCGTCTAGGGTTTTATTTAGATAACTTAGCTTTTTATCGGTTTTTTCTTTCTCATATATAACTAAAATTATGTGATGGGTCAAAAAATCAATGTCGAATTTGTTCACAAATATATTATTTTTGAGGTTACCTGATTCTAAAAAAATAAATAAAATAATTTTAACAAATGTAAATTTTTTTTAATGGTGTGTGTCGTCGTCTGATGTCAGTACAGCCCAAAAACCTCGTCCGATTTTAATTAAATTCGTATGGGAAATATTTTAGCCATTTCATGGAGCATTTGTATTGGCTAATGAATGGTGATAATATTGCTGAAACGTTCTCACTCATTATGTGTCAATTAGGTAGGTGTTAGTAAAAGGTGAAAAGTAACTATCGACGACGTCTGCCATGAAAAATTTATATATTTATATACATTAGGCGTGAGTTTATTTCGCTCGTGTCACAACCGTGTTTTCAGAGAAAATCGTATTTGATTAAATTGTTATTCAGGGCAGTCTATAATACCGGACTTTTTTCAATTATTCCTAAGAGTGATATATTTTTACTTGACAATTTTCACATGGATTTGAATCAACAATCTTATAATTTCAATGAAATCGGTGCATGTGATTTTGTGAAATTACTTCTTTAACGTCTATTGGACGTTTTAGTTTTTAACGATAATTCACAAAATGGGAATTTTTTGAGAAAAGGCTACCAATACGATTTGTTAGGGTCCTTGAAACAGATTATGAAATACTGAACAAATGAGCTAAGTTCTATCAACTTTGGGTTGTTTTATATAGTTATTTTGAAAGCGGTGTTGGTTTACTCGAACGCCTATCTTCCTACAGTCCGAACCACTGAATTGTGATAGGTTACGCAAGTTGAAACCTGGTTGATGGATTTGCGTTGTTCAGTAACCTATATACCTGTATATTAAAGCCGGAAACGGGTAACAATCTATCTATGTGTGCATGCGTGTTTTATTAAATATTATGAGTTGCAGTTTCAAATATTTCTTAATAAATTTTCTTATTTTATTTAACTTTTTTTATAGTATTTGGACAAGTAATACAAAAATTTTTCTCTAAATTAGAAATTAGAAGCTGATCTACATACTCCAATAGTTTTGTCAGTAAAAAATGGCTCATTTTGGTGAGGTTGTAAAACATGTATTCTCTAATGTTCATATTATGTTTTTACGATGACAAGTGAAAGTGCTAAAAAATGAAATCTTAAATAACGTAATATAAGAAATTGCATAAAAATTGCATAAATTTATGTCGTTGTACCAATTATTTTAGTTTACAAGTAAATTTAACAAGTATGTTAGATTTTACAATTTGAGATCTATATTTCTTCAAATAGTTGACTATTTAAAAGGGGTTTTTTTTGGTACTTCATCTTTATCTGTTTATTACTTAAGCATAGAATCTAATGTATACTTTGATTTTCCCCACCTAGATAAGGAAAACTCGAAGTCTGTAATGTATATGGTATTTACAAAACTATTTTCATACGATATCATATTATCGTTCAAATGCAAGTTGATTATTCAATTGATAACAACTGATCACGTTCAATCTTGTTTTCACAAACAGTGTATAAATCAACTCCAGTTATTGACAGTTGATATTTATGCATATATATTAATTTGATTCATTTACTTTGTCATTAAATAGTAATGTTTTTTGTTTTATTAAAACCTCTTAATTCGCTTTATTTAAATAGGAAAGTGTCTCTCCATAAGCATTTGCCCCTTGGTGTCACTAACAAACTCAAGTGCATTATATTTAACGATGTTTCATGTCTTCTCAATCATATTAGACTTTTTCTCCACTTAGTGCCTTGAAGTGCTTACTAGTATCCCCCTTCTACAATTTCCTCCCAGGGTTTCAGTCATGTGGCTTAAGCTATGCTATTAGTCTTTTGCAAAATATTTATCTTCACATAATTTTTTTTTACTATAACTTAGATAGTTCAATATTTATCGAGTATAATTTCTTCTGTTGTCCAACATTACTGACCCTATCTGAGCATACACTTCATAAACATTTTCTTGAATCAAATGTTGGTAATGTTTGTAGATTATTCGGTTTTGTCCGCCATGGATCAAGTCTATAATGTAGCAACGAATGACGTTGTTTGGTGAACATTTACAATTTTTGTCCTTCTTTTTATTTGGTTTAAACGCCAACGTAACATAGGGACTTGAACACTTTATGTTCCCGTTCTAATACTTACATCTTCCTCTATCCCTCTGTTTTATCTGTTATTATTGCTACTACTAAGTATTGAAATGCTTTCAATTGTTCTATTTCTCCATTCTTTGTGAGTTTTATGTGATTTCTTGGAACGATCGTAAATAATTGTTTTTTGTGTTGTACTTTAAATAACATGACTTTTGTTGTAATAATATAATTAATTATAGTACATATCTTGCGATGGTTTAATAGTAGTTCTTCTTTTATGTAGAATAGTGACCGCATGTTTCGCTGCCAAAAGCAGCATCATGAGACCAGCTGATGAAATTATTTGTATGTATATGATATTTTCTCTCTCTCTCTCTCTCTCTCTCTCTCTCTCTCTCTCTCTTTCTCTCTCTCTCTCTCTCTCTCTCTCTCTCTCTCTCTCTCTCTCTCTCTCTCTCTCTCTCTCTCTCTCTCTCTCTCTCTCTCTCTCTCTCTCTCTCTCTCTCTCTCTCTCTCTCTCTCTCTCTCTCTCTCTCTCTCTCTCTCTCTCTTTTATCTCTCTCTCTCACTCTCTACATATATATTATGTAGAACATTATGTATATTATCATATACATATCCCTTCATTATATTAATAAAAAACACATTCTTTTCGTGTGAAAGCTGCACTGGTCTAATTTATATGAATATTTAAAATGTTTATGTCCATTATTGTGACCACATGTTGACTGGATACAGTATCACTAGTAGACTGCTGTTTCAAATATGCCAGAATTTATGTAATTTGTAGTTTGTACTCAAAGAAGTATTTATCGTTGAGATACACTTTATTTTTGGTTTTCAATATTTTAAATGTCATATTTTATTTAATTTTAAGTGCTTGTGAATTTTAATATATCATTTAATGGTTGTATTTATGTTTTTTCTGCATGGTAAATTCTCATTAAATCTTGTTTTAAAGCATCTACCAGTTTGGGTGACATAAAGTGTGTTACAATATTTGTAAAAAGGTTTATATATGTCGCTAGCTGTTGTGTTTGTTATGGTTGGGTTTTGTGTGGTTCAGGTTTTGTTGAAGAATATTGTTGGTCGTCAAAAATAAAATTTAATAATGAAAATAAAAATGTAGAAATGAAACATAGCCACACATTGAATCCTTTGAAATTGTAAATTTACATACCGATATACTTGTTGATGAAACAGTAGCATACTTGGAAAGGAAAGTCAAAGATATACCTAAATTAATGAAGATGAAATCTCCGAATTAAATAAACTATTAAAATATGGTTCAAACCAAATCAAACAACATGAATCCTGGCCTGATGATGCTGTCTGTAGTAGCGAAACATGTTGTCACTTAATGTTTAACAAAGAGAACAACTATTGTTGACTATAACAATATATTTTCTTGAACGTATAGGTAGTTAGAAGGAAGAAAAATGATTTTAAATATATTTATTAAAAGTGTAATGTTAGGCTATATGATTTAGTTGTTAGTGTATGATTTTTAATCATTTTTTTTTTACATACCTAATAACTTTGGTGTTATTTTTACATGAACTAAACAGTCATTCATATAAATAATTTTATTTATTAAAACTGTTTATAAAAGAAGAGACATAATCCGACGACAGATATCTTGATATAAGGCACATTATTAGTCGTATGGCAGGAATGAAAATTACAGTAGCTCTTTTAAACAATCATTATTATGAATTAACAGACAGAAAAATATCTATTACTCATAAAAAGAAACCGAACACTTGGAAATTCAATAATAGCATAAATATTTTGTAATTACGATTGGTAATATCCGAAAATGTTTATAACTTTTGGACCATTTTAGTATCATCAGTATGGAAAAATCTAGAATAATGATTTATTCACTATTAAAACTGGAAAGATAAATTATATATCAAAGGAACATCCTTTTCTTCTATGACCGCAATATTTCATGAAACTTTTAAACTTACAGCGCAATTTTATTGGATGAACAAATATATAGTTAACATATAAATAAAAAAACAAAATTTTCTACAAAATATTTATTTAATACTTATAAAAAGTGTGGAAAAATGTATAGAAATATTACCTGCTCATTTGACTGATCTAAGTAAGAAAGCCAAAATGCCGTGATTAAGTTATCTGACAAGTTCATTGACATTTCAAAATCAAGTTTATTGTAGTTTAACTTATATAACTAAATTAATCTCTAGTATAAAACATATTTATTGGTTCATATAAAATGTTGCTTTACAAGTACCGATCTCCAACTGGGTAGAATTACGCTACCCTATGGTGAGCAATGGCGGGGACATGAGAGAAGGCGGAGTCTTGGAATACATCATGCCCGGCTACTGTAGCTTGTAACACAGGTCTATTAACTACATTGAATATGT
Source organism: Aphrophora alni (assembly GCA_963513935.1). Classification (NCBI taxonomy): domain Eukaryota; kingdom Metazoa; phylum Arthropoda; class Insecta; order Hemiptera; family Aphrophoridae; genus Aphrophora; species Aphrophora alni. The sequence continues at coordinate 39,671,658 of OY740768.1, forward strand.
AATGAACCTTCCAGAGAGGAAATGATATATTTAGAACATGGTTGACATTGCATAAAATAAACATTTGTAAATTTATTAGAGATCACTTCGCTTACACGGATTAGAATAATTCAAATTAAAATGAAATATTATATGGAGAATTTTAAAAACACAATTTTGTATCCTGAGTATACAACAGTTTTAGAAGGCAAATATCGGAAGCTACGAAGATCTTTAGAGCTCCAATTAGACAAGCAGATTGTTCTACCAACTGTCATTCAGTCAATTAGTCAAACAGACAGTCATTCATATATTTAGTCAAACAGCAAGTTAAACACATTATTTTAATTTCTATCACAGACAACCAGGTTCGTATGAGGTGTAAATAACGTAAACATTTATAAAAACACTCGTTCTCGTACTGTGTAAATGTCCTTATCCTTGAGGACACGTAAGATACAATTTAATAATCCCCCTCAATATTATATGTTGTTTGATATTACTTTGGTTTATCCCGTTACCTGATCGCATAGATGGCGTATTGAGGGGAAACTATAAGACAAAGAAAAATATCAAAAACATATAAGTAAAGATGTGGAAGTTAATAATTGATGTCTCTTACAAACGTCCTCTTACAAGTGGTTCAGAAAACAAAACCAGCTAATGAAGTGTGTGCAATATGTAAGTAATGAAATTATATTTTACTATGACTGGCGTCCTCATTAAAACGAGGTATTGGACGACAGGAAATATTGCAATAAAAAGGATTAGTTTGCAAAGGGAAATGTTTACACGATACTACAAAGAAATGTCATGAACTGTGCTACTTGTACCGTAATTATGTTATTAATAAATTACAGGAGAAATTTTAATAAACATCATACTTTTATACTCTCCAAATAAAAAATATTGAAGGAAGAGAAGATTATTTTTTCATAATAACTAAAAAAATAAAATGAAATAAAAAACAAAACAAAAAAAAACACGTTCATAGTACCATATGATACTTTCCAAGCTCCATCATACAATATAATAGAAAAAAAAATTATGGGGGCTTGTCGGAAATGTTTAATTGTGTTAATAGATAAAGGGGTCTTATTCAGGAGGCTATGTTAGTTTAAAACAGTATTATACAGGTAATATACATGGTAACCTTGTAATTGTACGGTCGTAATCACAAACAAACATTTTTATAATGATTCTTCTTACTTTGCTCACGCCTCTGACGGGCCTAGAAGCTGTAGAAGAGTCTTCATTCACTACGGCCATGTCGGTGACTAGGCCCTGACAATTTATTGGGAGACAATAACCTCAGTATTTGTAGTCATAGATTGGTAGGATCTTTTCCATTAAAATCAGAAATTAAATCGTAAAAAAATATCGTATCTATATTATAAGGTGAATAACATGAAATATGAATAAAAAAAACTGTTAAAAACATTTTGATACTTTTAATAACATATTCTGAATTTCAATAGGTTTTCTATAAGAGAACCCTATATCAATTTAGTCGTTCCTATCGTATTTTTGTGGTCACTATCGTGCTTACGTACAGATGACAACAACAACAATAACAGTCAGACATCATGTCGGATTCCTGATACCATTATTCGTAAAGGTTAGTCAAAAAATTGAAATCGAACAATTTTACGATAACAAACTTACACTCGATTACTGGGTTATGTATTATTGTGATGTAACTTTTAGACAATGGTATTACATAAGCGGTTAAGAAATAATTTATTTTCAACACTATCATTTTATGTTTCATCGTTTTCCCGCAACTTTTATGAATAAATTAATAGAATAAAACTTATAGTTAAGATATTATATTTAAATTAAATAATATTATATCATTAGAAAGGTTATAGATGACATTTAATTTGTAAAATATCAGAAGCAACGTTATAATTCTTAAAGGATTATTAAATTCGTATAATATAGTTAAGCTCTCCGCTGACATAGATCATACATAACAGCTCTCCCATGAAGCAAGTGTAAATCATAGAGTACGTGATGCACGATGCAGTTAATCTACTATTCAGATCTACTATCTGCTTCCGTTTTTGTTTGCAACAATAGACTATTGCAGTAGAATGTTTATAAATCGTAAAACACATATTACACTCTTTCTGTTTTCTATGTTCTTAGTTATGCAATGTAGTAGATGTCTCAAAAGCTCTACAAATCCTGTTTTACGAAAGAAAGAAAACTGATAACTTACAAATATTTTCTGGCGTAAAAACATCTGTGTTTAACGTGTGAAGTTATTTCACTTCATTGTTTTATAATGGACCATTAGTATGGAAATTTATGATTTCAAAATGTAAATCACCATCATGTTAAACTATAATTTTAGTAGTCTAGGTTAGTATAAAGAATACAAAAAAACTCGAGGTTACCATATAACTTCAATAAACCAAGGCTGGCAGTCAATTGTACAAAAAAACCTACAAATTTCAATTATTACTCTACAAAATAATAGAAACAATTAATTCAAAACTGGAATGTTTTGAGAAATTTTAATCGGGAAAATTTATATAAATTAAGTTAATTCACTATTGAAATATTAATTAAAGATGGATAATTACTAAATAAATAGTGTTTTACGCCAAAAAACAAATCATTAAGTTTTCAGTTGTGTAACTTTCTTAAAAGTTTCTTAAATAGCCAGAACACATGAAATCGTATAATTTGTATTTATTCAAATAAGCTGAGTTTCATAAACGTCATTGACAGTGGTTTCAAGATTGAATATCTTTGTAGCTTACAAACAGTTGGATTCCAATTTAGTCTGGAAGTTATAAATAAGAGCTTAACTTCAATCCTTTGTCCACACACATTGTTGATGAGCATTCCTTTCAGCCACTTTTTGACTGTCTCATATATGCATGTGATAAGGAAGGTCCTTTCTCCAGATAGTCGTTGTGGAATTTGTTTGCTTAATCTTCCTCTAAAAAGGCAATATTTCCTAATAATTATCTCCTAAATCATGCACTTGATCTTCGTTGATCATCTTGAATGCATTCAGGGTGTCTCTGGTTACCAAAACTCTTATTTTTTTTGAAGTGAGCTCTTTTACACCATTAATTATAACGAAGTATTCTACTTTTATCTGCTATCGGTGTATTCTCTTCAACTTTAAACCTCATTGGGTTTGATTATTTGCATCGTCGTTGACAGCTGAGCTTTCTCCTTCAAAGGTAGAGAATCTTTCCACAAACTATTTATATATCAAGACGTTTTGTCTTTATGTGATTTTATATGTTTGTTTTATATTTGTTACCTCTGCGCCATTACATCTGCTCTTCTCAGTTTACCCTTTTATTATTCTGATTGTCGCTTCATGTTTATGTTGAGATGTTCAACTCCATCTATAACTGTTTGTATTACAGGTTCCTACAGTCCACCCTACGTCCTACTGCATAGATCCGAGAGCGGGTGACACAGAGTTTTTTTAAACTCCCATATCCTTCACATCCGTCTGGTTTCCACTCTCTGGTTCTCTATCGCAAGCTATCCAATGTAATCTACATTCAACAGTTTGTTTGTATCTATTAAATCCCCACGAGTTGAAAGGGAAATAAACGGTCCTCCAATACAGAGTCTGTCTGTATTAGTAGGTTAGATTAAAACTAGTCACTTGATATCCAGAGTTTACATATTAGTAGCTCCCCTTAAGCCATGCAACCACCTCCATGTGTGGATCAACCTTAGCTTGAGATAGATAATGCCTTACAATTCTACCGCATTGAGTCACGTGTTAAAAAGTTCAGCCACTCTAATACGTTGCCCACTCTGCACCACGCGGAGGGGGGGGGGTGTAAGTTCAAACTTGAAACCGTACTCATACTCCCCACATAACTTCACCCTCAAGAAAATGTATGATGCAAGATACAAATATATGGTGATTCTGGAGAGCTTCGTGGTATTAAAAATCAAGTTTTTTGAGTGATAACAGTGAATGTGGTGTTTTTAATATATATTAGATAGTAAAGTAAAAATTTAGTTCTGGTAATGGCTCAATGAAATACTATTTGGATCATCATGATTACTAGAATATTATACTGACTATATATAAACCAGGTTAGATTTAATACATTTGCCATATGCAAATTTAAAAGTGAATCATTGACATAAAATTCATGATCCTACTGCGTAATGAAATGTTATATTTTTCAGAGAAATATTTACCCTAACTTATTAAATAACATGCTAGACTAGTCAAATTATTTTCTAAGCACAATGATATGCGTTAACAAAGATAGCTTATGTATGCATTTTTTTTTATTGTTATATAACCCTTATTTTATTAAAAACATGGTCACGTGACCTGGAGAGGTAGTGTAAATAAGGGTTGTGTGCACCATAGCGTGTACAACATGAAATTCTAATCAAGTTTCTGATTCATTGAGGCAGATAAAATTGGATAAAATATTAAATTCCCTTTACATTTTCATTATATCAAAACCTCGACTAAACATTTTACTCATTAACACAAATACAGTAAATTTATCCATTCCTAACTTCTGTTAGTGTATGTGTACTTTTTTGTATATTGCATTGAAATACTTATGAAATTTATATTATGTGTCCCATTATTACCTGTAAATGTGTTTAACAATATAATAAACATCTCAAGATATAAAAAAGCGTAATAGTTGACATTTATATTTGCAAATATTAGTTAATTTATTTCACAGGCAAACACCATAATGTATGCAATGAAAATTATTTATATTGCTTAAATTTTCAATCATATTTTTTAATCTATCATAATTTGAATGGTTTGGTTACTTTAATTTTTACGATATGGGATACTAATTAAATTAACTGTATACTTCCGATATTTGTGTTGTAGTACAAACTTTTCAAACTTACACGGGAAGATATTATACAAAAATTTTCACTTGTAAATAGACGATTCCAAACAAATAATTTTTAATAACTTTTGACAACAATTACATTCACAATATTTAATTTATATTCCGTGCATTATATCTGAGATGGCAGATTGATAAAACTAAGTTTCTTAATATTTACTATTGCCTGACACATATTGGGCACTTATAGTTAGTTTTTTATGCTAAAACGAAAGCCTATTTGGTCGACAGGATGGGCAGTTTGGCAGTAGTCCGTGAAGAACTCAACACTTTAAAGAAACACCCTAATAACAATTCTAACCAATTAACACACATACACTGGGATCCAGTTTTGTTAGTTAAATTGGATTATTAATAATTTTAGAACATAAAATATAACTGCAAGTGATAGCTAAAGACACTTAATCCTAGAACTCGGTATTTAGACTCTACTGTGCCGTATAACCAAAAAAACTGGCAATTTACCATATACCGAGTGTTTGACTAATGTTACTACCTCCGGGAAAACCCAAAACCCCAAATCGCTAAATAGAAGTCGATTATTGTACGAATTAGAATATTACTTGAAACCCATATTCGTCTAGGTGCATTTAGACTCTCGGGAGATTCTCAATTCGTGCTAACTCGTGTCTCTTAGTCGTAAATTTGGCCACAGTTGCAGTGAATCGTAATACCTCTTAAATCCCAAATTCAATCGCGATTTTTTCACATATCAATAGTTATTTTAAATTATGCACAATAAGCTAACATACGAACAAGACGAAGTTTCAATAAGGAATTATTCCTTATCCTCTTGTTACTCCTCCACAAAACCTATTTCATGACTTAGTCCTTATTGGTGTTTTGATTTTTGTAGAAATTATATTGATGCAATAAATATGTATTGTAAATTTTCCATACGTATTTCTCAAATTTGATTTGATTAAAAAATTTTCTTCACTAAGAAAAAATATTACTAGGAGGACAAATTTATTTTTAACAACCTATTGCAGAGTAACTTATTATTTTTAGTCAAGATTTACGGACTGCGGAGGTTTTTTGATTCTATACAGTGTCTTGAAATAGGACGGAAACAAAAACTTAACTGAATGGAATGAAATGATATATCTAATTTGAAGAATATTTATTTGTCCTAAGATTTACTATTTTAAAATTTTGTTCACAGAGCAATTTGATTTGAACACCAGCAAACATCCTAATATCCAATATTAGGTATAAGTTTTAGGTCTATGTAAACTCTTCTCTCAATCTGTACATAGTTATGAATATTGTACGTTTTAACTTATTTATTCTAATCACAAAGATCAGAGAAAGAAGAAAGGTCTGCGTGTTTAGTCAGTACACGAAATTATTCCTGAAGGTAAATTTACAATTCATGAATCTTGACTCTTAAGGGAGAAAGTTTCAATTAAAGCCTCGTACGATATGATTAAGCTATCATCATACTTAGATCATAGATATTAGTTACGGACCAAACATGCTCTCCCATCTAACGAGTGTAAATCATGGAGTACGTGCTGCACGACCCACAGCTAATCTGTGATTCTGATCTGCTTCCGGTGGCGTTTTATAATACTATGTTCAATTATATCATGTGCTCTAGAATTTGTCTAACAGCATAAAGTTGTTAAATATAATCTAAAAATTTATAAGTAATGCTACATAAATTATATGCAAAACTATTATACATAATAAATAATATTACGTAATATCATTTATCACATTTTAAAGAGATGGAAATTATGAAGGGACTACCAATTAAATACATATTTTTAATTTTATTTAAAAAACAATCCCTCAGGAAAATAGTTTAATTGTGCGTTTTAAAAACATACCTCTAAATAAAGAGTGAACTCGTAAATTAAAAAAAAAATGATTAGTTGAATCAAAAATTAAATTATTGTAATTTTTTAGTAAAAAAACATAAACAACTAATTGCAAAAACCCAGTGATCATAATAAAAAAATATATAACATTACATTTTAATTATTTTGACTCAATATTTTACTTAAAGGTTTGTTAAAGAAAAAGAAATTTTAATGTGAAATACAATTAAAATTGTCATATAGTCAAATGATATGAAAAAAAACAAGTTTTGAAATAATTAAAACTCATATGGTATTTGTAATTAATTTTAAACTTTTGTACCTATATGTAAATAGATTAATCCAAGAATTATAAAATTAAAATATACCAAGAAAATAATTAAACTCTTTCCACCACATTCATTGTTACCATGTTTGTGTAATGTGCAATAGAGTTTCTACTTGACTTTTATTTGATGTCATATTTACTGACTGAGTGAAATTGTACATTTGAAATAATGAAAAAACGGATACACGAACCATGTATAGGAATGTCAATTGAGGTTATATTACATTGCTCGAACAATTTAAAATTGTAATGAAGTGTCTGTGTCCGTTACCTCTGACAGATAATATTTATGACGTTATTTTCGTAAAACTAACAATTCCACTCCAATTTCCTTCCTTTTCAAAAATTATTATAGCATCATTAATTTATAGTACAGTGCAACATTTTACTATTTGCGTGATGAATTTGAATCTAAGTTGGAATTTAGAGCAAAAGGGATTTCCATAATGCAATATTGCACATAGATTATCAAACAAATCTGTAACAAAGTTGTGTTTATAAAGGTCAATTTTAAGATGTGAAAAAATTTATAATTATTAAGAATAAATTAAGTTAAATTCCTTCTTTCTCTCTTTTTAAGATCTTCAATTATGTTATTCGGTCAGTAAATATTAAATGAGTAACTACTTATACAATAACTTATCATTCCTCTCATTAAATAAGACTACAATTATAATAAACTATTAGAGCGGTTTTCAACAGAAAAATGATTAAAACTTCTTTAATTGTTAATTTTGTTAAACAGTGTAAAACTATAAAATATTTTAATTAATGACACTCATAATATCTTTAATATATACTTGTTGTTTAAAGGTGGAAACCTCTCTATCGTCATCGCGTTAAAAAAAGAAGTTAAAAACGTAAAATAAATATTGTTTAAAGCGTCAGGGTCTAAACAGAAGAAAAGTTGGTGAAGAGAGATTTTATAGAGAAGATAAACAGAGAGGGATCTAACCCAATAGTATGGGAAAATTGTGTAGATCCAGTCTTGTCCCTCAGGATTGGAAGCCTGTACTCACTGAAGTTAGTCACTTTGTAATTGGTTGGTAGAATCGTCTGATTACCTTGTATTTTGTGATAATGTGTACTTCTATTCTAGAATGAAAACGATGAAATATAATAGGACTCTATTATAACACGTTTATAAACTAATCAATAAACTAGAAAACTTTATAAATCTTCTTCGTATATTTACAGAGTTTAAACATCAATCTGTCTGTGAAGCTGTAAGAACAATGATTTTAAATATCGATTCAAGATAATACAAGAAAAAAAGGCATTACAATATATTTTTATTGGTGAATAGTACATATTAGAGAAATTATTCTTCCGGCTTTATATCATAAAATGTATTTGTATATATTATTCATATTTTTAATGAAATTCTAAGAAATTTATACTCATATAAAAAACATAATATTATGTAAGTTTACTGTCCTCAACATCTTTATAGGAGAAGCTGAATGGAGTCAATATTTTTTAATTTTTGCTTTTTAGATCTTATGAAGGGAAACGTCCTTCCAAACTATTTAAAAATAATAATGAATACCAACATGAGACACAAACCAAATATTTTGTATTTATTTTGCAATATAATGAGTCTTGCCTACCATAGTTTTGCCAGTTACGAGGCAGTTTAGCACAAATAAACGAAGACCAATTTTTTATGTGTTGAGCAGTCTCGTAAGTACCGTAATTGGTAAAAACATCTTTGGAATGACCCTAAAAGTTATATAATTTTACAAAATATTCTGTATTTTGTATATTCTGTATCAACAACCCCTATTGTTGATAGTATAAATCGAGCAAAAGATACCATTAATACGAAATCGGTTGTTATTAAGGATTACGTTTAGGTAATTATCTTTTTGAAACATAAATATCAGACCGAAGAGCTGAGTCATAAACTTTTCAACTTTTCATAACTTGAATAAGGCATCAGTTTATTTTCAAATGCATTATTATCATTAAGAATTGTGTTAATATGTTTTTGACAAAATTTATTTTATCTTTTTATCATTACGAAAAGGGTAACAATATCGACAAATGTTTTATAACTACGTCTCATTTCAAAAATAATAACACATTATTATTATTGTCTGGCTTTCGTTTCTTAACAAAGTTTTAACAATATCAGTAATTTATCTAGAGTTCTTAAGATATTAAGCGGAAAACTATGCTGATAGTTAGATTGACTAACATCTAAATGAAAACGGTCATATTTTTACAGGGTTTAAACATTATAAACAGTCATAGAAATATTTGCACAAATATAATACTTTCCTTACTTTATAACTGAAAAGTAATAAAAATAACTAATAGGAAAGGTGTTGTAAACCAAATTGTTTAAAGTAGAACGAATTCCGTTGAGAATATTCAGTTTAAAACCTGTATCAGTATTGTTCATTTAACTGTATGGATGAGACATAAAAAGGATTGTGACAATGTACAAAGTGAATGAGTTTGTATATGAACTCAATGGCAAATAGTAAAATTCCAATGAACCGTAAGGAAATAACAGGAAATAAAGTGTTATATTCACGTCCAACATCACTATCCACCGTGTTCAATAGAAGAAATAATAGTGAACATTTCAATACATATTTTGCACGTTTAAAACGCTTTGTTCACGTAAAACTGTTTGTTATTCTGTAATGTGAATAACAACAAAAACTTTACTGAAATTTAAAAATTAGAGACTTATATTAAAAATAGTCAGTACAAATTAAAAAAGATAAAACATTTCATCGTGTTAAAATCAATTAAAAAGTGTGCAATTAACAAATTGTATCCATTTTCACAATAATAAATAAGGTCCAACTATTTCAATGGTAAATTAATATTTAATTTCTTATTACCAAAAATCTCACAGTACTAAGAAAGACTACAAGTTACTACATTATTGAAATAAATTATTCCGACGTTTGGCATTATAATGTATTGACAATTTAATACATGTCGTTTCTATAGTTTGATTCAACTCTCTTTACAAGGGATATATTTAAAACATGTAAAATCGATAAGTTTAATAGCCAAGGAATATGTTAGAAACTAAAATTATAAATGGACTTTTCTGAATACATTTTAACAAAAAATATTTAAAATTCATTATTATTCAATAATTTAAACAACAGAACAAATTAGGAGCACAAATCTTCCTCGATTACATTTTTTGAAACATCGGAAATAACAAACATTTATAGAGTTTATTTTTATCTTTGACAAAATCTAAGAGCTATTTTCGTGAAAATAAAAAGAAATACTGGATCTATCAGATACGTGAAACTATTTATTAATAATATCATATTAGTTTTAATTCTTGGCTGGTTTTTTTAATTTCGTCGGGTAAAGGAAAAAGAAATGACTGTGAGTTGTGGAAATAAGGTAATTTAATAAATTGTATCATTCCAGTAAGAAAACAAAATTATTACTAATTCCTACTTAACTCTGATTATGATAAAAGTTTAAAACATTTGATTACAAACATATATTTTTGCATAGTCTTTAATTAAACATAGTTTTATTTTCAATTGTATACGAAATTATACAAGTATTTATGAATGCTTGCTTGTTTTTGTTTTGAATGATTATATTACGTTATGAACCTTGTAAAAGAAAAGATGTACCTAGTAGTATCATTTTATAGTCCTTACTAAATATCCTGATCAAAGATAATCCTTCACTATTGTTAAAATTATCAAATAATTTTGTTGAATTTTTAATATTGTATACTCATCTCTGAAGGTAACTACATATGAAGCATTCCAGTGTGTGCATCATATTCTAATCTAATTGCAGTTTGCGTATCCTATATTCAGGGTTCTAACAAAGTTGTGAAGTTTGTTACAATTCTGAAGTTAAGTAAAACAGTTGTTCAAATTTAACTTCAACACACGTCTCTTCAACTCATCAGTACTACGAACATCTTTAAACTGTTTATAATATTCGAACTTCGATTTAAGATTATAAATAAATGTATAGTTTTCAAACATCGTTAGGAATTATAAAGTACGTACAAATCTAACAATATATTATTGTTTCGAATACGTTTTAAACTGCACCTTAAACCTTTAACTGACTATATATTTAACCCTCACCACCAGGCGTAGCTTTATCGATAATAAATTTACTTTTGTCAGACAGAATTAGACAACTACAAAACACATACCGTTTTACTTGATTTAATCTAAATAATTCTTACAATACGAAACACATCGAACAGTAGTATTATAATCAGAACTTATTTGTTTTTATATCACACAAACATTTTAAATCTGAAAAAAGTTAAGTTGATGTTGATAAACTATATGGGTTGTATCTTTAAAAAAAATCTATATACAACTGATGAAGAACCTCATAATTATCAAGGAAATATTATAGAAGTTGTTTGAACTACCAGTAGATACCTGGTAAATATTTGGGTTATACTAATTATATTATGCCACTGGAGTACCTAATACTGTTACCTTACAAGTAATTAACCACAAACAGATGTCAATACACTGTTATTGCAATATTGTTATATAACAACAGATGCAGTATAACAACACACAGAACACAATTCTCATAAAAAAAATACGCCTAAGTATCAGACGCGTTTCAACGACAAGGTCGTCCTCTTCAGTGATACACCAGCTACGGAGTTATAGTTTGATTGGTGTAGCTCGTGTATCACTGAAGAGGACGACCTTGTCGTTGAAACGCGTCTGATACTTAGGCGTATTTTTTTTTATGAGAATTGTGTTCTGTGTGTTTGTTATACTGTATAATTTTTCTCATAAGTCAAGCACAACATTTAATATAACAACAGATGAATAATATTACGCTAAACAATTATATATATTATAGACGTAATTTGAATTAATATGATTATCTGTTAAATGATATGGGCCATGCATTGTTTAACAGGTCACAAATTTCATGAATGGGCTCAAAACACAATCACATTACACATAATTAAGCACAAATATACGTCTACGAATAGAGTACACTTTGCTAAAAAAATATTATATCTTTTTTATACCTTAAAGTATTCACACAAAAATATACCTAAAGGAAGCCGACTAATAATTGCTATACCGAAACTGCTTACCGAAAATGTGCATTGAATGTTTAAAATCACAAAATATGCGGGCATACCCGTTTGTAAAACATCAAAAGAATGATTTTAAGATATGTTTAATTAATTTCAATTACAGTACTACTGCAATTACGCCACTGTCAATAGTACTCAAAAATTAATTAGACCAGATTTCAACACAAAGGGCATTTAATTATAACATATAATCCTTTATAATGGGTTCACAATTAATTTCTTGTGCATTGTTTAGTTCAAATAACAGAAAACAAATACTTTTTATTAATGTGTTAATATTATATTTTTTTAATTTATCAAATGTTCCTTTCATAAATTATATTACCACCTCAGAGATTATATTTTAAGTTGTTAACAGAATAAAAACCTTAAAATTAAAGATATTTAACAATAAAGCTATCAATTTCATTTTTATTTTACTAACATCAATAATTCACTTAATACATTACTAACGTCTTGCTTATTACCCTTCCACTTATATACCTGAAAATAGTTAATGTCTTTCTGTTATCAAATAACCTAACACTTGTTACGTCTGATGACTACCATCAAATTTTAAAAGCAATTATAGTGTTAGTATTTTACTTATCGTAATATCTCTGTTTTAAAATGGTACTATGTTAAATATAGATATTAATAATTTAACTGTGATGAGCATATTTGTATAACTATCACTTGCAAACTACATGTTAAACTTTCAGTAATTTATTATATTTGACATCCGAGTATGTATTACATTATTTGGCTTTCTAATACCAATTAGAAATTCATAACAGCTAAGAGAAGTTGAAGGTCTATTTCAATATAAATGTAAGTGTAGTTTTTTGTAGGAGTTCTAAACGATAGGGTCAATGATATTTTATGACATTGCAATGGCATGTTCTAGAATAATAATGCTACGAAAAGATAATAATAATGTTATATGGGTATTTGAATGTAGGTCATGTTTCCAAAACTTGTATAAGTTACTGATTAAAGAAATGAAGGTGCTTGTTGAAATGGATTAAATAATGAACTAATATTTCTTTTAAATGCCTCAGAATCATTTCCAAATAGTAATAACCTTGTGAAATCACATTTTAAGTTTGTCGTTAAATAATCATTGTATATTTCAATCTTTAAAATATATTATTATACATTGTTACTAATACTATAATAGTTACTTTTGTAGTTGGTGTTTGAAACTATAAATAGCTATAAACACTTACACTTATCGCAAACATCGAGAAAACTTAAAAAATTCTAATGACAGAGGAAAAATGTTTTGAGCTGTTAAAATATTCAAAAAACAAAAAGTTGCATACTGATCGTTTCAATACAGCTACTAAGCTTTCTGACAGAGTAAAAAGACGAAATTTGTTACTAATATTTTATTTTGGTTTAAAGTTATTTGAAAATGATGGATTGTTCATATTATTATTAAGGTTTAATCAGACACTTGACATCATTCATGTAATTAAAAACTAATACAAAAGTTAGGAGAGTATAAAAAACTCTCTTTACTATGTGTAAAACTAAAGAATAAAAGAAAAAAACAAAACACAAATACAAGCATGTGTGTTGTGGTTTTATTTGATCACGTTTGCATTTAGTCTTAGCTTTGACTCCTCACGTGTGGTTTTAGGCTCTAGTTCTTTTCTTTGATTATAGATTTTTTTATACTATAGTATTATGCATTGAGAGTGGATTAAATCTCGAAACGTCATGTATTTTATTATATATTTTATATATATATATATATATATATATATATATATATATATATATATATATATATAAATGATGGCAAATATCCTATTAAACTATATTAATAATATGGCTTGTATGTTAGGCTTTCATAGCGATAATTTTTATTAATTGTAAAGACTATATTAATGCGTTATGAATGTTTTAGTAGTGGTTGTATAAACCCATTAATACCGTAACAAATTCCAGTAAAAAACATTGCATGTGTTATTTGTTCAAAAATAGATAACTTGTTACGAAAAACACTCTAAATTGATTTTTACATTACTATTATGGATATTTTACACGCATTGAATATAAAAACATATCGAGTGACTTCAACCATATTCAGAAGATATTTTCAAAATAAAAATTACCTAATTAAGGAGACATTTGATATGAAATAACTAAAATGTTACCACCAAATGAATGAAAACACGGTTTTCGTGAATTTGTAATTAGTACAATACATAAACAAGACGACATTTCGATAAAGTGGCTGTCGTGAAAAATTGTGTTTTCATTAATTTACTGATTGAAGTTTCCATAAGTGTAGCTCATTACAGTTGATTCATAAATTTCAGTTAATATTCACTCCTCAATAAGAAAAACAAAACAAAAACATTTAGAAACTTAGCCAATTTGATTACGATAAAATGATAGCGGTATCATCCACAAATTACATCCATACATCCACTGAAGTTCGAAGTAGAGTTCTATGATCACTATGGTTCAAAAGATCATTTTGTGCGGAAGGGTGGTCCTGCCGTCTGTATAACGATGAACGTCTGTATTACACAATGTCCCTTCACCGCAATGACCTCAAAGTCCCCTATCTCTCTCCCTATCAAATACACATCTTATTCGTCTACATTGTAATCGGTAATCAATTTGATCAATATTTTATCTTTTAGTCCAATATATCAAATATAAATACAAGGTAAAATATTTAAAAATATTAGTTTATAATTTACTATTTATATTATTACTCCAGATATATTGTATACACCATCCAATAGTACAGTTCACATTTACAAATATTCTTCAATTTTCAATACAATTCCAAACATGTATATTAAATATCTACTTGGCATGATAATGAAATAGCGATGCTGAAAATGATGTATTACTAATATTTAATAAAAGACATTATCAATGAGTTTTTCAATTTCAAAATAAAATATTTTGTCGCTCAATTCATCAATCTATTAAATAATAAACATAAATACTTAAAATTGTTTATACACACTGTAATTATGGTTATATATTTTTGTTATAATGATGGATTTTTCATTGTGATATTATTGAATAATCGGCAATTTATACCATGTATATAATTTAACTATCTTCGTGGATTTTACAGTAAGTGACTTGAATGGAAAGAAAGAGGGTGGCTAAAAGGGTTATAATCAGAAATGATTGACCAAAGTAACTGTTCTTAATAGTGAGCTTAAGTTTACTTCCAAAAAGGTGAATCGTGATCGATTTTTGAGTTCTCCGCTGAATCTGACAAAATACCAAGGAAAGTACACGAATGAAAGGTACTAGAAAATATTGCTTTGAGTGACCACCAATATATTGAATTTGTAATTTCATTTGTAGGAGGGATTGAAAAATGAAGGTAAATAAAGAAATAAATGGTTGGAAAAAGTCCATTTAATACCAAGAAACTAGGTGAAGTTATGCTAAGTCATAAGAAGAAACTAAAATTATTAATGATTATGATTAGAAAGACAGCTAAAGCTACGATCAAATATGCAAGATGTATATGCCTAGGTGTAGCAATAGATACTTGTTTAGAACACCGATATATTGGTAAACATATAAGATAGTGAGTTTCATTGAAAATGTTTTATAACGAGAAGAAAATTAATTGGTCTATATGTTGTACAAATACCTAAAAAATGTTGAAATTTACTTTTTAAAAGTAAATAAATATGGTATTAAATATGAAGTGGAAAATAACATTTGGTGGTTGATGTATAAAATTGCAGTAACCCCCCCCCCCCCGAGAATATATTTTCCAGAACTAAATGTAGGTCAGAACGATTATTAAGGACATCTTTTCAACACCTCCTACTTGGCTCTAGGACAATTTAAGGATTAAGAAATAAATTTGGAAGACCTTTTTATACTGGAAGAAATACAACATGCTGAAGGTACGCTAAACACCCGGACCAGATGACAGAGACATCCGGACAATTCTTATAATACAGAGACGAGTTAAACGAGCTCTATTACACCAAACAAATATTTATCAACTAATAAAAAATTATGTGATTTTTTAGTGTCTATATCAATCCTATAAAAACATGATAGGAGTAGTGTCGCCCCAGTTACTAAACGAAAGCCGAAACCAGTAAATGGGTGTTTAAGTTGAGAGAAATTATAGGTACAATTCCACAGTTTAAAACAAAAAAAGATTTCGAACCTTGTCAACAAAATTAGCAGCATGGAATCCTAACCGATTGCCTCAAGGTAAACATGAGTTAGAAAACTTCTTGCGGGATGGGAGATTTGATACCTGCTTGATATCACTAACACATTTAAATAGAAGAAACTATTTCAATTTATGAGGATTTCAAATCTTATCATAGTAATTCAGTCTAACTAGGTTCATCTGTAAGAAATAAAACTAAAACATTAATGTCTGTGAAGAGACTGAGTGTGGAGCTCTTCAGATTCAAGCAACAACTATTACAATTTTCCAAGTAAATCAAATGTTTACGGTGTCATCGATAAATTGCCCTGTTATTGAAGATATTATATCAGCTTGTTGAAGAAGACTATATTGGGTTCTATGATTATTACAGCACGTTTTCAATGCAAAGCATACCTTCTGGGGTTATAACTTGTAACAAGTGAAGGAAAAGAACTGTTAAAGCAATAATATATTTAAAATATGAAATTTAGTCGCCCGTGAGATTTATATTGGCAATATTTTACGTAACAGATATTAAAAAAAAATTCAGATTTTATAGATTTTTTTAGCAATAATATCCTTTCATAAACTTGATTTAAATTGCTTAACCCTTGACTTATAATATTCATAAAAGTTATTATAGAACAACGATTTTAAAACTTTATCTAATGGTGAGGATAATAGATAAAATAAATAACTGCACCAAGTAGTGGGGTAATGACATAATCTCTCTCTCTCTCTCTCTCTCTCTCTCTCTCTCTCTCTCTCTCTCTCTCTCTCTCTCTCTCTCTCTCTCTCTCTCTCTCTCTCTCTCTCTCTCTCTCTCTTCTCTCTCTCTCTCTCTCTCTCTCTCTCTCTCTCTCTCTCTCTCTCTCTCTCTCTCTCTCTCTCTCTCTCTCTCTCTCTCTCTCTCTCTCTCTCTCTCTCTCTCTCTCTCTCTCTCTCTCTCTCTCTCTCTCTCTATTTCTCTCTCTCTCTGATAATTGAATAAATCATTCCATTTGCAAATACCGCAAAATATTTTAGAATGATGTTAAATGTCAAACTAAAATAGAATGAACACGTAAAATATAAAAAGACGAGAATGATTATTTAATAGTGTACTTCTCTCGGTTAACTGTATTGTATGTAAATTAAAATATCACATTTATGGGAAAAAATCAACTTTACAATAAATAGTAGGCCTAGTAAATACAAAAAGGTAAAACAAAATAGTCAAACAAAGCAAAACAAAATTACACTTTACAAAGGAAAATTTAGTTAATCTAATTTTGACACTCAATCAAAGAATGAAAAGGACCTTTGTCGACTACATAGCAATAGTGTTAAAGCGAAAGCAGTTTGATCAACATATGTAATTACTTCATTAATGGCTTATTATTTTTTATAATTGATTTTTTTTAAATATATTAAAGACTGTGTTAGTTTCAATTTATTGTGATAATAAATAATTTGTTTGTTATAATTGTTGCTACTTAAGTTTAAACATGACAAGATATTATTATTATTATTTGTCATTTTTGAAGTTTACAATTTTTTCATATTACTATTGTTGCAATATACTCCCACTGTATGTTTTAGGGCATTGTCAGATGTATAAATATATAAATAATATAATAAAGTGTTTATAATAATATTATGTATTATAATAGTATTCATGTAGTGAAAACACGAAAATTCCAACATCTCTTTTTCTATGCAGTATTTTATTTTCAATAACGGATCTCAGTCAATAATTTTTTTAATGATGATAGTTATTAACTACTACTCAAACAATTAAAAAAAACGATTAATAGACTACTTTTAAACTTTTGTATTTTATTAATATTTCAAATTATTTAATAATTACCAATTTTCTTATTGTATTATATGTTTCTAAATTATTATCTAAAATTTTGGGAATTGATAAAATATTATAGAAAACAAAAGGAGGGTTTTAAAAGGTAACTTAAAATGAAATTCCTTTCGGTTTTGTATTATTAATTAAGAGCTAAAAGCTTCAAAAACAATATCAAAGGACTTGGAAAATCAGAGTAGAAACAAACAAAGCATTTAATGGGATTTTGTCACTCATTTAGAAGATGAAAAAGGTCCTTTGTCAAGGAACTATAAACCAATAGTACGACAGCTGCTGCGCTGTTTGATCATCAAATGTATGATTTTATAATATACTCTGTTTTATAAAAGATTTATAAACATTTGTATGACTAAACATAGTAATTGGTAAAATATATTAGTTTATATTGTTCCTAAATATATAAAGAAGATTTGAATTGGATAATTTTAAATTGTATGTTGTTTGTTTATAAGTTGCTTTTAACTACAAATATAATATGAGAAACACTTTAGACGAACACCTAGTTAGTATAATAATAATTAGACTTATTAAATGTTACATTCATGAACACAATATATATATAGGTAAATTCATTAGGATATGTTTACAAAATTAATTCATTAGGATTACTTCATTATACAAAGTTAAGCCATATTGTGAAGGAAATGTTTTCTGTAAATATGAAAGTTGAAACATAGTTTAATCAAATTATAGATTTATATTTTGATAAACTGTGCAAAATAAAGTCAAATGTAGAGTACAAGATAAAACAGATTTTAAAATAGATGTGTAATGATGGCAATTTGTCATTTCATAATGGAAATATTACATTAACACTTAATATATTCTTCTTGTAAACCTAAATTTAATTGTAATATTTTCAAATTTTAAAAATAATAAAACCGATTAATAAGAAATCAATTTGCCAGTACTTATATTATAGCACAACCTTAACTCGTTAAAAGGTAAGATCAAAAGCGTCCACGAAATCTAAAATAATGGCTTGTAGTTGGTTATGGAAATGTAGTCTACTGAAATTCAGAAAATGTATAACATCAATAAGCCATTATTTTAAATTTGTTTTAGTGTTCATAATTTGGGAGTGATTGAACATATAACGCAATAATTTAGAGACAAAAACTATTTTAATTTGTCACGAATTGTAAAAGCCCCAACTTGGTGCAATGTTTTAGAAGGCACGAAATTATTTTGGAAAATATAATTTTAATCTTTACATCTAAAGAAAATAGTATATTCTAATTGTAAAGAGTCTAGCAATTGGTCTCTTACATACAGTTTTGAGCAATACACCGACTAGGGCTAAGAGGAAACTTTAAAAAAATATGAAGAATAAACTAGGATTGCCTTAAAGGCACAATAAACAATATATTATTCGTAATATGTTGAAGATCCGAAACTCAGAAAACTTTCTAAATATCTCTAACCCACCTGTGTACCCACCTCCACATCAAAATGCTGTACCACAAAACGTTGTATTTTTTGGAAAAGACGCTAATTTTAAATAAAAGACCGACGAGTTAACAATTCGTTAATTCGTTGTAGGTTTTTTTATACCATATTGAAATACAACTATGTTTTCAAAACGCAAAATGTTTAAAGTATGTTTATTTAATAAAGTATAAGTATATCGTTGAATGTTTGGTATTAAAACACAATATCAAGTTTGCTACTATATCGGTACCTGCTATACCTACTTTACAACACGATTTCACATCTCGTTGATCGACAATTCATAGGCTATTCGTGTGTGATATTTGTTCGATGGAACTATTTATCTCAATTTTGAGAATTGGTTAAAATAGATGTAGTTAAATTTTTTAAATTATATTTACTTATATCGTTGGATCTTTTGTATTAGAGCACAACCATCAACAAATTTGCTGGTATCTAGGGATATACTATTTCCTAATCTAATTTCAAAGTCTCATTTGTTCAGGCAAACAGGCGCTTTGGTGTACCACCACCACATAGCGTAAAGGCCGATGTTATTGGGGTCCTTATATTATAAACTAGTAGCTGTATCCCTCAAACCCTTTTGTTATAAATGACGAAGTTGAAATTGTACTTTTCATATATTTTAATACAACTTGGTTTGTTGTATGAGTAAAATTTATATTAAAAGTTTCTCTTGAAGCACACTGGAAGAGTCTCTTTAACTGAAGAAGAAAATTAGGAAAAATTATTCACAAAGCTAGAAAAATGTCTTTTAGATTATGTCCCTGAGTAATCGATGATTTTTTATTTTATTACCAAAATTTAAAAACATATGTATTTAGTTTTCTTCATGCGAAAACGCACAACCTGTATCCACTTTAATAAAGAAAGAATTAATAAGAGTTGATTGTTTAAAAATATGATAAAATCTTATTAAATATAAAAATCAAGCAAATAAATAAGCTTAATTAAATTTAATTAATAAATAAAGTTAATAAAATGTAAATTTTTTGCATATAACAAATCTAAAAAAGATTTGATAAAGTCAATAAATCTGAAAAAAAAATTGTTTTAAAACACTTGATATTTAGTTTTTTACTCTTTATCCTTACAACGCCTTATATATAACCTGGTAATTAAATAGCCATCACACAAAGAACGGCAAAGTTTTAAATTAACTTTTGGAAGTATTTTATACTTATCACTTTTAAATTCTACTCGTTTTTGGAAGAGAAGAAAAAGAACTTGTAATTTATTCATAAGAAACGTGTAATACATCACAGAGTTTTTAATTTTCTTTCATCCCCGAAGCTAGCTGTTCTCTCCTTATTTCTGAATTACGTTGGTTTTATAATACAATGTTATTTAAATTGAAAAATCAATACGCTTAAAACGAATATAAAATACAACACAACCTAACACAGCGATATGGATTGCAGGAGACGTTTTTCTGAAATATGATTATAAGTACATTTATTTATGTATGTTTTCTATTAATTTTACTGATTATACAAACTTAATTGAAACCATCCTAAATATCTAAAGTAATGAGAATAGAAATGATTATGTTTTATTGTCTTACAAAGTTTATGAAATGTATTTGTTATTGAACTAAATATTTGCAATAAAGTTGTTTAGATTTCTTAGGAGTTTAAACCGTAAAATGCTGAGAATGGATACATATTTTCATTGAACGTTTGATTTAGTATTTTCCAAACGATATAAAAACGACCGCTACTTTTAAGGTCTCCATCAATCTTTACCGTCAGAAATAGTCTTGAAGATATGTTAAAAAAAAAATGGTTAATGGTTAAAACGATAACTTAATTTGTTCACTGATTATAAAATTTTATAATGTAAAGCAGATTAACATTCAACGTCTCACTTAAGCCATTGGATATTTTTCAGTAATTGTTTGTTGAGTTACCAACTTCAGATGATGAAGACATTTTAAACCTCTAAAACATAAAACAGAAATGTGTTTACCGAATGGTCTCTCAATAAATGATCATGTTGACCTGAAACATTACGGATTCAGAGAGAAATATTATTCTGACTAAGCGTTTGTTATTCCATAAACAAATAAATCTATAGAAACTTTGTGACAAAATAACCTGATAATGGTGAAAATGTCCTCCTTCTATATGAAATATCCACATGTTTTAAAATCTTTGAGAAATGTGTTGACATCAAAATTACTGATTTCTCGAATCATATTGTCTCTAAGATGTGGAAATTTCTTAGGCAAACCCTTTATTGTTCATACTCTCTGCCTTAAAGAAAAAAATATCTTAAATAAAATCAAGAGAATTGAGGTTGGGATTTGAGTAGTTACAAATCGTTTGAAATAATGCTGTTATAACTCTAAAGAAAACGGTTATAAGAGCTATTCTAAAGTCATATATATATATATATATATATATATATATATATATATATATATGGCAAGTTTTGTACCACCGTGCTAAAAGAAGTCTTGGATAAGGTCAGTGTTATCAAATAGTTCTACAAATTCTTTGAAGTTCCGTCTGTAAAAGTCATTGTTAACATTTTGATAGATAAAAGTCAGTCCAACAATCTTCATGACGGATATTGAATATTAAATAGCAATATTTATAGAATGCAGTAAATGCTAATTGATTCTTTGTGTGTTTGTTGGTGACCTAGAGTTTGTGAGTTTAACATATTTATAGTCAAGAGAAACCACGCATTCCCATAAACCCCATAAATTATGTAATGGAAACAATGCCTAGTCTTGCTATAGGTGAGCCTGCAACCATTGACAGAACAGATCTCGATTCTATTTTTCTGGCTCCTTCAGTTTTTGCATGTCATGAATTTTGATAGCCAGAAATTTTTTCTTTCATAGAATATCTTATACCATTTTTGAGTTTCCTATTTTAATCGATACATATATATATATATATATATATATATATATATATATATTTTAGATAACGTAGTAGACCATATCCAATAATATCAACAAATTATTGGTGTAAACTCTTTATTCCATTTTAACGAAAAATGGTGCGACTTTTCCCATTTACTTTGTGATAGTTACAACTGTTGGTTTACGTGGAACGTTACGAAGATAAAAAAGACCTTCAGTTAGTATCTTACGAATTGTTAATTTTTAAGTAATCGACTTAGAGTAATGAAATGCATTTTGTTCAAGAGTAAACTGAATGCTTGATAACAGACCACATGTACAAAAAAAAAAAACATAATAAATAAAAATAACACACATCACCACTCTACCATCAACAATGAAATCTATTGCACTTTTTTTTATAATTTCTCAGAATTTCTTTATAGATTTAATGAAGTTTCTATGTGTTTCATAAATATTAAATGTTAAATTAAAAAAAAAAAATTAATAAATCATATTCGTGGATGACCTTGTAGTAATTTAATCGGTAATTTAACACACCTTATTCTAATAACTAATTTCCTAATTATACTTTTTTAATATGAATGAATTCGTCTCAGTTTCAACGTAAACAACGAAGCTCATACCTACGAAACTTTTAACGATTCACTACCATGAAACATACGATTAAACCATCGTAACTACCTTGCTTCCTGTATTAAATATTCAAAATTACATATTTACATTTGTGTTTGTGAATTTTTTCGTTAAAAAAATAATAATAATGTTGCGTTTTAATAACGAATTTCTAAACGGAAATGATGAAATTTATTTTTATTTGATGCAATGCAAAACGTAATTATATCAAAGATATCCCACTGTTCATTTAGCATAAATCGAGAAATTTGTTTAACAGAATATATCAACTTTCCAGAGTATTGTAAAATTATAAGAATCATATTTTACTTAAAGCCTTCACGTATTCTTGCATTTAATATTTGCAATTAAATGCGTTGAAATTTGCATTTCAAATTTTTTAAATAATAAAATTTATTGTAATCGGAATAATTAAAAAAGAGACGTCTTTCAGTTAATGACTGGTTTATACAGTGTTTATTTTTTTGAACAATTGACAAGTTCTAAACATGTCAGTATGTAAAAGTAAAGTTTAAACTTAAATGCTCCAGAATTACCACGAATTTCCTAACTTGTAAACGTGTTTGAAATTTTAATATAGGCTATGCAAACTGCAACTGTTCTAGAATATGTAAGTGCATTTCTGTTTTATATACACACTTAGACGGTGCAATTCGGACGTAGTTTTTTTCAGTGATACATTTCACTATTCACAATTCAATTCAATAATTTACTTCCTATTTATGAGGAAGTGGTGTTTTTATCTTTTGTATATGAGAAAGATTGAAACATTAATTTATATTATTGTTATCATGGTTTACATTCCAACTCAAACATAGATTACTTAACTTATATATTATGTATTTTTGTATATATTTGTATAAATTTATGATATTTATAAATGAGTAAAATCAACTGTATTTTAATCAAAAGCCCAAGAAAGAAAATTTTCAATTAAATTCTAAAGTGTGAATGATGATTTATTTTTTCTCAATACGAGAATTTTTTTTTGTAACGAGTAACAAATATAATTGTTTAGGTAGTGATAAAAATGTAGAATTTAGGACAACATTATTTACTCACATGTAATTTTGGGGTAGATAAATTGTCTTGTAATATAGTCTATAAATGTTTAATCCTGGTCCGTCTGTTTCCGTATACCTTTATTCTTAGCATTTCATTGCGGATATAATATTATTAAATTGTTTGAGAATTAGAAAATCCTCAAAAACAAATGGAAAATTAAAATATTTAAATATTTCTAGTGATCGACACTAAAAGATTATTTATGGAAAAAATATATTCTATTTTAATACTATGCCAATTTCATTTTTAAATAGAATTCCTATTTTATTACAATCGATATATCTAATTTTCTCTTTTAACACTTTAGAGAGTGCACTATCTTATTATTTAATGATTCATATTAAAAAAATACAGCCCTCTAAATTCCCGTTTGTACAGCCGATAAATTCTTTTTATCAGACGGGATAACCTGATTGACTAAAATGAAATATGTACAAGTTTTAAAAAAGTAATTTTTGATTAACGAAGATTTTTTAATAGTTTTAAAATTGCTCTAACAAATGCAAAATTTCTTTTTGTGTCTGCAGTAAAAAAGTGCCTATTATCGGCTTTATTTATTTAGTTAATATTTTAAACGTTTTAAATTCAACTACACACTTCATTTGTCATAACTTTGGTATTGGTGGTTAATTATATAATTTTTTGAAAATATTCGTATGTTAACTTGATAAAAAGTGATGGCAGTTTAAATATTTGTTTAATTGTAAATCGCATACATTATAGATACAATGTATCATATATTATAAATAATTCACCTAATTATATTTATTGGGATTATTAATTAGAATTATTTACTGGGACATATCTAGATTAGGAACTCTCTTATTAGAGAGATTTTAAATAGATTCAAATTAAAAACATAAATTTTATTCTGTAAAAGGAAATCAACAAAAATATCTTGATCAATTATCTTCAAAACATATTGGAAAGTTTGCAATAACAAATAATTAAACGGTAAATATTTCGCTGATTGCACTATATACGGAAAATAAATCAAAGTATAACAGCAACATTAATAAAACAATTTTTGTTACGATTTTCAAACATTAAAAATGTTATGTTTGTTATGTTTAACTACGTTAAAAAAAAAGATATATACAAATTTTAAAATCCAGTTATTGCGTATTAAAAAATAGCTTCTTCTTTGTAAATAAATAAATAAATAAATATTCAGGTACTGAAGAAAGATGCCAAACGTAGTATTTCACAGCAGTATGAGTAATATGTTTATGTAATGTTAAGGTTGACTGAAGTTTAATATCAATAATTTGTAAAATATGTATTTATTGAATTTAATGTAGCTGATTTATTTATTTAATATTTTATGTAATGTTCGATTATTTAAAAAAAATATTATTTTTAAATTTTATGTATTGTTAGTGCGTCTTGCATTGACACGCATTCGTTGTATACAGCAGAATAAATGACTATTTCAAAGGAAAAAGATATTAAATCTGCAAAAAGAAGTGTCAATACTTTCAGTACAACTTCTTCAAATTGAGCTTCTTGGAAAATAAAGCTGTACATGAGTTCAAATATAATATAAAGCTGCACATTCAAATGAATTTAAAATTTTATTTCCAATGCTACGGTTCATTGAAATTCAACTATTCGATCTCCATTGCACATAAAACCTCATTCACTCTGTAAACGATTACAACCTGTTCTATATTTTTTACAGTTAAAGGAACAATACCAATGTACAACTGAAACTGAGCATTTTTAACGGTTTTATCGTTTCCTTAAAGCACTTTTAGGTTGGTATTGAAATACCGAATATTGGTTTGATATTATAAATAAGTTAATAATCCATTCGTTTTATTTTTTTCAGATGTAAGGAAAAATTATGGAGAGAAAATGTAGGCATTAGCTTATATATTGATTTCGTAAATAGGATAATATTTATATGATCTTCACCATGTTATCAAATGTCCATTATTTTTATTTATTTAAGTTCCAGACACTTTTGTCCCGTTATCGGATTATCTCAAAAATGTTTGTAAAGGAGTTCCACTGACCGTAAATGTTTTAATCGAATGGGTCAATTTGTTGGGATGAAAATAAGGTAAGAGGAAAGTGTAATTTTCCAACGCTATAGATAGTCTAGAACGATTTCGAGTGCTAAGAATGAGTGAAAGATTTATTCATAACGTGAGATATATAAAGTTTATTAAGATATTATGGCATACATGGTTTAGCAATGACTGCTTTCAGTGTTATTAATATCTCAGAGGATTACATAAAGACTCTCTTAATCTTGGGAATCAATTCTCGAGATATCCACCAGAGGTTAATATTGGGTCCTCTACTGTTTATAATCTAGGTAAATTGTTTACATTATACTGTAGGTGAAACTAAAGCTGTACTATTTACTAATGATAACACTAACAATATCTGAAATGAAACATTTGAGAATGTTTATGTGGAGAATGTGGAGAATTCCTCTTTATTGTCATTAACGGTGGCTGTAAATTCGTTTTCAGTTAACGGTTTAAAATTAAAATACAGATAGAATATTAATGATTCATTTTCGTTCAAAATGCGTAAAAAATAATATTACTTTTAATTTTTCAGAAATTATGATCGCCAATACGGGCTCTTGAAACTTCTAAGAGCGGGTGTCTATGAGAAGTTTACTGGATATTTCATATCCATTTTCTTTTACAATTATTAGTTTAATTCAGCGTGTTTTGTAGCCTACTGCGTGAAATCACAAG
The DNA here is from genome assembly GCA_963513935.1 of Aphrophora alni. Lineage (NCBI taxonomy): Eukaryota > Metazoa > Arthropoda > Insecta > Hemiptera > Aphrophoridae > Aphrophora > Aphrophora alni. The sequence goes on from OY740768.1 coordinate 39,698,519, forward strand.
GAATTTCAGTTTTTTTTTTTTATAATAAGGACGCCGTATTATCTTTACTTTTACTTACATCTCGTATATAGTATAGCCATCAGAAGTAGGCTAAACCTGTAGAGTTCATAAAAATATTTCATAATTCGTAATTTAAAATATAGAGATTCTTGTAAACATTTATTTCAAATATTTTATTTGTTAACATATCCTGTGGTTATATTTTGATCATTTTGCAATTCCATAAACAAAATCAGAATGGTATCAGTCAGCATCAACACTGGTATACTTTACGGCAGCAAATATTCCTATAGCTAATTCATAAACTAAACATATTTCAAAATGCTGTGAAACAGTACAATGGACTTTTTCAGTATTTGACATAACTTATATTTTTTAGTAATTTTGTGAAGGATCTAAACGAGGTCATTTTACTCAGATAAAGTGTTATGTGAGTCAATAGACTATGTTTGAAGATGTAGTGTTGTTTTGTTCTTTCTTTAAATATAGACTATGTGTATTATTTATTATTCATAAATTTATATAAATTGTTTTATAGTTTATCAATATCTTTTTATGTAATATATAATGGTAAATATAATATGTTCTGCAGTCCTGGTGTATATATATTTTTATATATTACTATATTTATTATTCTATATATATTTATTTATATATATATATATTTAAGATATTTTTTTGTTTTGTAAGCTGGAATATATGTACATACAAGAAGAGATTTTAAGGCATAAGCTTTACATTATTAAATTATCTTCTTATGATTACATTAAAAACTATCAGCTAACTATGCAACGTAATCAGAATTATAAGAAAAACACTAAATTATAATTAAAACACTATACTACCACAAATAACACATTAAATATTTACATTAATCTACCTAAGATTCTTTTCATAATTATAGGGAAGGAGTTAACTATTTATGCACAACTCATTCGAAAAAAAAATTAACTTTTAGAACTACACGAAATAGAAGACAAAATTTTAATATAAATATATCTATATACTTTTTACGTGATTTACCAAATAACTTATTAAAATCTGATGATTAGTATTTTTAAAAAATATATATTTAATTATAAATATAAGTTATTTTTGTTACTTTAGTAAGCCTCGTATCAGTAACATTTTATGATTTCTTTTTTCTAAATTTCAGATTTAATCGCAACGAAAAATGCCTCTAATTCTATAAAATTTAATTAAATATATTGAAAATTGTAGAATGCTGAACATTTATTAAACAACGCGTGATAACGTCAATTAAACATTTTTTTAATGTTACCGCCAGATGCTGAAAGAACCTTTAAAACTTTCAACTTATGTGACTTATAAGGACAGATATTTGTATCATGACATTCAGGATTTGAAGGAATGGCTTTCAGATATAAAAATCAGTCCTTGATGTTAATCGGTAGTAATAATTCGTGATATGTATGACATCTTACAATGTATCTAAGTGTATGCATGGTGTAAGTGTAATAATGTGTCTAATACAGTCTTTTCTGAAAACATTCACATAAGTAATTTTTGGCACCCCGATTTACTGGTTGGTTAGACCAGGTTATCTGTGCAAGTTATTATAATTTAAGTTATGAGTGATCCACTGATCTTGTCTATAAATCGCTTCCGGCTAAATTAGATTTATGGGATAGACTTATTTTGCATGTCAACATCAACTACCCATAAAGGTTGGGTATAAACTTGTGGGTAAGTAGTTGATTTAAACCTCTGGAGGACGATGATTTTTTTTTCCTTTTGATGTTAGGTGATGAAAGAAATTCATATTTAAGTATAAGTGTAATACGTCGACAGCTTTACAAGTGACAACTATATCGAAGAACGTGATATATCTAAAGCTCAGTAAATTCGTGTCACTTCACGGTAAAAGTTTTATGTCGTTTTCATTTGTAGACAACTAAGAGTGACCTGTCAATCCAGCTCAAGTAACTACAAGTATAATTCCCAGCAAGACTCGCATTCTCCAGAGTGATACTAGTTTATTAAATTAATTGACATAATTTTAATTGGATTTTTTACAATGAATCCCATTAAAATATAACTTAGTGTTTTTCTTTTGGTCTTTAAATCACCGTATTTTACGTCATACAATTCTTACATTGGAGGTGTGTTAAGTATGTTGCATATTAAGTACTGCAGCTCCCATATTGGATGAGTTTATATATCGTACTTAGTGTAGACGGATTTGGACAAATATACATATATGCACTGTGGGCCACGCTGCTAACTGATTATGTACGAATACTTTTTTACAACATCATATATGTCTAGAATCTACCTTTGACAAAATTAACCAATTTCGTTATAAAACCTAGTCTATATTGCTTTTAAAACTATATATATATATATATATATATATATATATATATAAATATATATATATATATATATTTAAATGAAATATATATGTACCGGTAATGTAATGTAAACAAGCCAAGAATAGATTACATTTTGTATGTTTAATACGTGTATAATTCTTAATAACATAAAACATTAACAATCTGTATTAAAAACAAAATAACAGTGTCTCTTTGTGGACACATATTTATTTGTTTCCGAATTTTTTTCAAGTCCAAATTATAATTGAACAGCTAATAGTCCTGTTTGATAGTTATAAGATACTTAACTGTATATATTTATTAATCACAAACGTGTTTAGGATTGAGAAAACTCCAAAAGAACTGTATTGGTAGATGTAAATAATTTCGTTATAAATAAAGTATGGCAGAAGTAACGAATACAGTAACATGATTTGAATTTTACATTGTTCACGCAATACAGCATAACGTGTATTTATACCATCACGCAAGGCCATGGTATACGAAATAAATTAAATATTACTTGAGGTTAATACAATGTACTTCTGATTATAAATATTGTTAAATGTTGATGCATAACCAATTTATGAGCACATAAATAATAATTTACTTGAATTAATTTTGATATTCTAAAAGTACTTTTTTGAACATTTCGTGCAATGTAATATATGAAGAAAACATATCTTTATATAAAATAATGATACAAAAATTATATTGATAAAATCTAAATATATTTTTTTTTATTTAGGCACAGAATAATAATAATTTCATTAAGTAGTTTGGATTGGGAAATGTATTATTTAGTTTATTTGTCTCAATATAACACAACAAACTATAAATAAAATTGTGTCTTAGACTTGTCTTTCTTACGTGACGGAAATATAATTTAAATCCAGTAATGTGATATGTAATTCAGTTTTATTATTAATTTTTTTTATATGTGCTATAAATTTCTTGTCTAAAATCTTTATTAATTTTGCCAGTATTCGTTTTAATAATTACTAGCATTTGTTTTGTTCGTAATAAATCCTGTTCAAAATTTCTGTATATAATTTATAACTAAAATTATTTGTGTTCAGTTTTTATTTATGTCCGTTACTTCCACATTTTGACCAGGTCTGTAATTTTATTTTTGGCTCTTAAATTCAATTCCTCAGCAGATTCTATTCCCCATACTGTACCATTTATATAATACACAATAATGTTATCTTTTCTGTAAAATGCAATGTTACTTCAATTTATATTTATAAATAATAAACGCTTTAATTTTGTTGATTTGGTATTTGTGAGAAATATAGATCCCGAAGTGTTAAGAACGATAAAATATGTAATTATTTATTTAATATAGTTTATTTTCTTCCCTATATGTAAAAATTTCGTCTACACTTCTTTTCCAACTTACTATTGTTCCAGTACCAAGACATGTTTTTTATTGTCAGTAGTCAAAATTTGTTATTGTCTCAGATTTATAGTGAAACTGTAATACTAATAACATTCAAAGTTCTTTAAGCAATTTTCTATTTATAGGTTTTTCATTATGTTTATTGAATTATAATGTCTTCTCTGTAAGAATGTATTATTTTTGTAAATGTTAAATGTATTATGTATACATAATTTAAAAAATATATATATATATACTTAATAAATAGAATACTTTTATTAAATGAGAGTGAGCAGAATTAAATAATCTGACTGAAAAAAAAGAGATTAAATTTAATATGTTGAACATTTTAAAATCTGTACTACTATATCTTTGTATCCAATGATACATTATGAAGGGTTCTTTGACACAAAATGTATTCATTACCATATAGAAGATCATTTTATTCATATAAAATTTAATCATAATAAAGTATAGATTTGTACTGTACTATGTGGCTCAACAAGCTGATCAAATTTCAGAAGAGTAAAAAGGAACCTAACTGTGTAAATTTAAATAAATTATTCCTTTAATATGATTCGCTACATATAACGAGAAGACAAGCAATATTAGAATTTTAAATTTTGGGGACAGTGTAGAACATAACCTGTATGTGTATAACCACAATAAGCCGGTTAACATTGATGTATCCACCTTTACTTTATTGAATATATAGTTTGAAATTTACATTATATTTAATAATCATTTTGAAGACGCGATGATAAATAAATGTCGCGGAGATAATAAACCTTATTGAGAATGGTCAAATAGGCAGCGCAAAAGGAATCTCACGAATGATAGAAAAAACACCCAACAAAGAGAGGAATATACTGGTCATTAAAGCCTCATGAACATGGAAGAAGAAACATCCGCTCCCGCCATTAGGACAACCTAGCGCGATAGAAGATCCACTTATAATAGCCGTGAAAGGAGAAGTAATAAGATACTTGCGATTACTACTTGCTCAGGGAGAGCCACCAGAGTAAAGCATTAGAGCGAAAGAAGTTCAATAAATCACAAGTGTAAAGAGGGAACCAAATAAATCACTCCTCACAATGAACCACAGATATGCCTTATAAGGATCGGACAAGATATAATGAGACCTTTAACTAATCCTGCCAACAGGGCTGGGAAATCCCACATTTTGAAGACGAATGTAGTTCAGAAATACACAAAAGGGCAGATTACCAAATATATGTATAGGAGATACTATCCCATGAACCCATGCACGTGATGAACTTCCCAAAGAAGTTGGGGATGAAGGGTACAGAAGTAAGGGAAAATAATAGATCCGTAGAGGTTGCAATATATATAACCCCACCATTAAATTTATATATTATATGTTATGAGTAGGCCTAATCGATACTGAGAACCAACTAAATGTTATTCTCAAAAAATAAAATTAAAATGAACTAAGAGTAATAAAGACGTAAACTAGTTTTAAAGGTATTTGACCAATTTCTTATTAGCAAATCATTCAAGCACTTCTATTTTTGAAATCTACGTGTGACAAATATCTTGATTTTTCTAATCGAATACTTTAAAAGATATAAATTTTTACACATGAAGCTTCATACCATTTTGAATATATGGAACATGTTATAAAAAAATGTTTTTTACTTTTACCTTTTTTAAATTTATCATTGTCAATTTACAAAGGGAATGATCTTTTTATGTATACTTGATAGAATATAATAAATTATATTTCAATGATTCCTAACATAACACACAAAATGTTTTTATTGGAATCTATTTCGTTATTTGAATTTGAACAAATATAATTGATAAATGAAACGTTTACTTTTACATGGTGAAATCATACGTTAGATTGCTTATTATTTATTTAAAATGAAAACAATATAAATAATAATTTGGATAGCAATAGAATCTAAGTACTGAACTGAAAATAAATACGTAGATTATATGAAACAGCTTTTGTACTATTCGTTTTTAATGAAATAAAATCTATTTATTATAATTTATTATTTATTTACGTAACTAAGGCACATTGGTTATGACAAAACATTATGAGTTATCTCTATTCCACAGATATTATGTGAACACATCGTTTTATTTTTGTAATAATGGGTTGTCATTCATCTTATTTTTAATGATATAGATTTTTGAAGATGAGGAAAATATGTTAATACAGATGTTTATTAATGTTCAATATTATGAATAAAAAACAGTTTATATTTTATTATTATTGAAGTGAAGACAACACAAGTTTATACAATTTAAAATGTACTATTCATATAACAGAGCAAATCAGATAATTCTAGTTTTTTAAAGGAATTTATGATGCATATTATTATTCATATCATTCAACCAAAGATAATTTAAGGTTTAAACAGTCAATATTTATTATTTGATTTGTATTAGAACAAACGTGTCTCATTTATTCGGATATGAATAGATACTGATTGGGCATCTTTAGACATTGCAGGTGTGGTAAAAAATAGAAGACTAATGAAAATATTGTGTTTCGGGGATCAAGTGTCATCGGAGATTAGTAATTAGTTTCTTCTTTCAGAATCTTTAAGTTTGTCTTACTGTTTGGAGATTGCTTTCATTCAAGGCCACACGTAGGATCATTATATTTTAAAAGTGTTCAGCTATTGATAGAGATTTATATATTGTAAATATTAACAGATATATTTTTTTCTGTGAATTTATTGTAGTAATGACTAATTTATAAATAATTAGAATTATTTTAATATAATTATTTTGAGTAATTCATGCGCAATACTATAATAAATATACAGAATAGATAAATAAATAACATATAAACATATGTTTTATATGTTATTATTTATATAATAGAACGATAAATCGATAAATGTAAAAAGCATATTTAGAGTTGTTGTGTTTTATTTGATATTGTGACTTACATTTTATGTCTCTATGACACGTTTCAAATCATATGCTTCATCATCAGACTTTTCAGCAGTTATTCTCTCATAATTTTTCAGAGGTCGTCAACACAATAATAAAACGAGCAGACAACGAATACAAAAACAATAAAAAAATATTAATTAATAAACGTATGGCTGAAAACCAAGGTTAAAAGCCAACTGATATTAAATACACAAGGTCGAAAGCCAAGTAATATTACATAATGTTGTTTTATTGTTTTTATGGTTGTTGTTTGTGTCGTTTTATTAATGTGTTTGAGGACTTCTGATGAATGAAGAACGCATAATTGATGAACAATTCCATGATGAAGCACATGCTTTGAAACGTACGTTGACGGATTTAAAAAAAGATAAATATTACATTTTTATCAAATTCGTGATTTGGATACCTTAAAAATGAATGTTAAATTTATTTTACTACTTACTTCTTACTTCTTGGTACATGCATCTAGCATCAAGTAATGCCAACCGCACGGTGTCTCTCGTATACCAAACAGGCCAATTTCCAGAAGGTGGAGTCAGTCAAAATTCGTCTGAAGGTGCTATCTGGTTGTAGTCTTCTCTTTAATTCGTCTCTAGCCTCGGATTTGATGGAGCACTGAAGGAGGATGTGTTCTAAAGTTTCTTCTTCTTTCTTGCATTTCAGACACAGGGGTGACTCAGCAAGCTTGAAACGGAATAGATACGACTGTGTGACAATATGTCCCATTCTGGCTCTCGAGGCAAAGGTTGATACAGATCTATGCATATTTTTATAGATGTTAATGTCGTTTGGAGTTTTAAGAAGAGAACGAAGGTGACTTCCGGTTTGTTCAGCATTCCACTTTTCTATCCATTTATTTCTCAGAGCTTTGTGAGTTTTAGCTATGCAGCTACTTAGAGATTGTTCTCTAGGTGGTATTGGATGTAAGTTGGAGGCTAACCTTGCAGCTCTGTCAGCTTTCTCATTCCCTTGCAGCCCACAATGTCCAGGTACCCACTGGAAGTAGATCTCCTTATCTGAGCACAAGTTCAGTAGATGGTAAATTTCTTTTGTTCTATAATAATAGTTTGTGGGTTTATATATTTTTATGAGCTGTAGTGCGCTTTTAGAGTCACTAAGAATACAAATCTTTTTGTTTTTTACCTCTGTGCAATGAACCGCTGCTGCATTTATGGCTAAGAGCTCTGTGTCAGTGCTGGAACATGAATTTGCTGGAATGAGGAAGGATTCCTGTTTACAATCTAGGAAGTAGCTAGCTCCAGATTTTGATTCATTAGGATCTAGTGATCCATCTGTATAGATTTTATAGCATTCTTCATAACTCGACTGTATAACTTCAAGAGCCGCCGCTCTCTGCGCTAATACGTGATCCTGCTTTGATGTTAGTCCAGGAAGGTTTAAGCTGACTCTTGGTGATTGGTAACTCCATGGAGGAATGCAGTTGACAGGAGGATAAGACATTGGGGTCATGTCTGGCATGGCCGCTGTTAATAGTTTTGTTCGACAGTCAAAAGATGACTTATGATTGTTACATTGGAGATCTCGTTTGTGGAAGGCATTTGATGTGTCTGCAGACTTCTGTAAAAACTTGTGCCAGATTATCTTTTGAATGTTGATTTCCAAGGGTTCAATGTTAAGTTCTATTTCCATTGCTCTCACAGGGGTTGTTTTTGGACATCCTAGGCAGATCTTTAGGGCTGAGTTTTGAATTGTATTTAGTTTATTTATATGTACCTTTGCTGCAGAGCTCCATATTTCTGCTCCATACATCATTTTTGATCGGACAAAAGATACATAAAGTTGCCTCAGCATTAGGGTGTCTGCTCCCCATGTTCTACTAGCTACGGCTTTTAGCAGATTTAATCTTCTTGTGCAGTATTCTGATAATCGTTGAATGTGGTTTTTCCACAAAAGTTTAGGATCTAGAGTGAGTCCCAGCAGTGTGGGGTTTGGGTTGTAAGAGATTTGTTTTTGTTTGCAGTAGAGTTCTGGCATAAAGTTCTTCAGTGAATATCTTCTTGTAAAGAGGGTGCATTCTGTTTTGGTTGAAGAGATTGACATGCTCAGTTTTTCTGTCCATTTATTAATAATGTCTAAGGCAATTTGCACTCGCTGTGTGGCCTGTATTGGGTTCTTATCAGAGCTCCACACTGTTATGTCGTCGGCATAAATACAACCATTCACATCATGGGGCAAAGATGTTAGCATGTCGTGGAGTGCTGTGTTGAAAAGGGTTGAGCTTAAAACTGATCCCTGTGGAACTCCACAGTAGACTGAGACTTCATCTGAGAAGGTGTTGTTGACTTTAGTTTTGATTGTTCGGAGTTTCAGGAAATCTTGGAGGTACCCCAGCATTCTACCTCTGATACCAGCTCGCAGGCAATGCAACAAAACTGTGGAGTGAGGGATTCTGTCAAAGGCAGCTTCCAGGTCTACCATAACAGCTACTGTTGCGGTGTTTTTTGAGAATGACTCATATATTGACTCAGTGAAGTAAAGGAGGGCATCTATTGTTCCTCGTCTTGGTCTATATCCAAACTGTTGTGGGTGTAGTCTGTTTTCACTCTCCAGCCTCCATACTAGCCTATTGTTGACTAGCTTTTCCATAAGCTTTCCAAAACAGGATGTCAAGGAGATCGGTCTATATGACTCGGGTAGATTTGGTTCTTTGGTGGGTTTCAGAATAGGTATGATAGTGGCCTGTTTCCACTGCTGTGGGATGTTGCCTGTTCTCCAGATGTCGTTGAACAGAGTAAGTACTTCTTCAAAAGCATGTTGTGATAAATTCATTAACATACTATTGTGTATATTGTCCTCTCCCGATGCACTATTTCGCATCTCTGCTACACCTTCCAAAAGTTCACTCATTGTGAAAGGGGCATCAGCTACGTCATTATGTATTGCAAGAAGATCAAGATTGCATGACAGGTATTGTTCTTCTGGAGTTAGTTCTTTTGGAAAGGAAATTGCTTTTGAGGATCTTTTTGCATATTCATAGTTAAGTGTGTTAGCTATATCCTTTTCTTCTGTTAAAATCTCATTGTTTTTAGTTTTTATGTGATTGATAGTGTTGTTATTCTTTCCTTCAATATTTCGAAATCTTTTCCATGCGGCTGATGAAGGAGTGTTTGAGTTAATTGACGATACAAAGTTTCTCCAACTAGATCGCTTTGTGAGAAGCACTTCTTTCCTAAAAACTGCATTAGTCCAATTGTATCTAGCTCTACTGCTCACATCTCTTTGTTTCATCCACTGCCTTCTAGCTTTTTGTTTATTTTTCCTGAGTTGTGTTAGTTCAGGAGTCCACCAAATATTCATTGGGCGTGACTTTCTATTTCTAATTTTTGGTATGCTTGTTTCGGCTGCTAAGATGATTGCATTCTCTATGTCTGTCAACTTGTTCTCAAAGGTGCAGAGATGCTTGTCCACTGTTTGTCTGAAGGTGTCCCAGTCGGCATTACTAATTTTATACTTGGTTTGTGGTGTTGAGTGGTTGTTCTTGTTGTTGCTAGTCTTTCCAGAGAACCTCAGTCTAAGATGGACGGGGAGATGGTCACTGCCTAAGTCGTGCCCTATTCTCCAATTTTCTATTTGTAGGGTTAAACCTGCAGATACTATAGAGAGATCTAAGGTGCTAAGTGAGCCAGAACTTGGTGACTGATAGGTTGGCTGGTTGTCTCCATTGCAAAGGATCATTTTTTCATTCTGAATCCATTGATAAACTATTTGTCCATTTTGGTTGGTGCAGTTTTTATCCCAACTAGAATGTCTGGCATTGAAATCTCCTGTGATAATGTAGTTTTTACTCCTTGGTCTAACAGTATCGAGTTCTTGCAGGGTTACTCCTTGCTTTGGTATATATACATTTACGATAGACAACTTAAGTGAATCATGCATTTGCACATCTACCGTTAGAGCTTCTAAATGGGTTGTTGTAAGTTTTGTTATCTTGCCCGCTGGAAGTGAGTTGTGAAGAAGAAGCAACACTCCTCCTCCTCTTCTGTTTTGTCGGGAGTGGTTGAACAAGGTATAATCTTGGAACTTCGGGTGAAACCTCTCATCCAGTGGAAGAAAAGCCTCCTGAATACATACTATTTTTGGTTTCACTTCTATTATTTCCTGTCTTAAGTCTTCAATTTTGTTCTTGAGAGATCTGGCGTTCCAATGCATGATGTCGACATGGTAGGATTTATTCGTGTCTTTCTTTGTGTTCACGCCTCTCCTTGTTTGTTTGGCTACGTTTTTTCCTAGTGATACATGGAACTTGAATTTTTCTTTTACTTTGATCTTAACTCTTTCAAAAATCTTAACGGCTGTTTCTCTATTTGGGCACTAAATTTCCTTTCTTTTGTAGCTGCCTTTGCCTCTCTCTCTCATTATAAGAATTTTATCGATTTCTAGTTCAGCTCTCAGTTGTTTGAGGTTGTCATGATTATTCCATAAAAGTACTTGAAATCTATTAGAATGTTTGCGATTACTTTTTTTGTAATCTTGTCCAGAGTTCTCAGAAGAACTGTTGGATGTATTATTGGCCATGTTGACTTTAAGAGGGCTGAACTCAAGAGAGCAGCTACTGCTGGCGTTCAGTTCACTGTGTTCAAAGAACACAGCTATCCAGGGGTAGGAACGAGGACCGACCAGCTCACCCCCTAAAATTTCAAAATAATCTATTTTGTTAAATTATCTGTTCGTACAACTTTTTAAAGTCTAGACTACTAGATAACAAGAGAAACAAAAAGTTTGATTTTGTATTTTAAATTTATTTTTAGATAGTTGAATTAGACTGAATTACTATAGCTTAATTATTATATAGTTAAAAATTCAATTATTATAGTTTTGAACAATTAATACAATAATTGTGTGTTTACAGTGAAAATCCGTCGTTTCCCTAAATTTTAAATAACATTTGGCTGATGTATCTCCTATTTAAAACTTTAGGAAGAACTGAAATTATTATATGGTGAAAAATAATTGTAATCTCAGAAAATTATTGAAACATGATTCCCTTTATTTCTTACAAAGGACAAATTCAGCAATGAATTACTTTTAGGCATATTTTTTATCTCTTCATTGTAATACTTGAAAAAAATAAAATAAATAACCTCTTATAATATTACTTTTTACTTATTTTTAATAACATACATATACTGTGTACAAGTGTTAAAATACAAGTATATATACTACGGAAAAGGAAAATAATCATTACTTGTAACAAACCTTTATCTCCAAATAAATTATTTCCGACACATGTATTGTTTAAAATTGCACTAGTTTTAGACTTAAAATATCATCATAAATATTAGTATACATTCATACAAATACAATTTCTTGGGAATTTTTTTAGGAGTTATGTAAGTGACTTTTCTAGCTGTAGTTCAGATTAGTAAACCGTTTAAGGTTACCGTCTGAACTTCGTTTTTTTACGTTTTTTCTCAATCATTTTTAGTTCAGAGGAGAAAAAGAAAAAAACGACGAAAAAAAAAGAACTTAATAAACTTAAAACGTAATAAATATGTCCATTATAATTCGTATGACGTTGTTGTTTTCTAAAACATATCCTCTACTGGTAAACAAAATTAAAAGCCATTCATCAAATCGCTTTAGAAATATCATTTAGCAATATCGTTCTTTATTACATATTAGTATCCTAGTAAACTTAATCCCTTCGTCCAAACAAAGTTTGTTTAACGGTTTTTTCCTCTAAACAACTCTTCATTCTTACTCACTGTGAATAATAAATTTTTTTTAAAAGTAATAAGGGTATAATACAAATATTATAAGAGAAAATCCCTCTATAATAACTGAAAATTACGTTATGAAAACAAGATCCGACATTAGTGATATAAACAATTTGGAATAAAATATTATATAAATATATCACTAAAAACTACATTTTAAAGTTGTAAAACGACTTCACGTAAGGAATCATCTTCTGACAAATATAAGCAAATGATGTTTAAATAAACATTTATTTGAAAGGTAAAAAAAAAAAAAAAAAAAAAAAAAAAAAAAAAATACACTGAAGTAAGTTGATAACTTCTGTTATTATAAATAAGTACATCTAGAAAAAAATTAATCAATTAAAATGTTTGCTGGCATTCGTAACAAATTTAATGAAGTGAAGGAGAATTGGTATTTTATTACAAGACGAAAGATAAAAGGGTATTACGTTTATGCTACATTTTATAGAGTCTTAAACTTACCGTCATTAATGATCACTTAGATTATTTGGTAAATGTGTACTTTTAACCATATTATATAGTGTATTTTGTTTTTAGTTTTATTAAACTATTCCGCCCTTTTCTGTAGCACTTACACAAATTAAATGTATTTTAATTAAATTAATGTGTTTAAATTAATACATGCATTATGATAGGAAACTTTTTTGTTTCTCTACTTGATGAAAATGGTTCTAATTTGTAATTACATTTTCTTTCTTAAGGTTTTTATTTTGTTAACGTTTTGTTAGTTTTTAAATTGAAAATTATATTTTAACAGTTTATGTTAATGTCGTACAGCGTCGAAAAAAATAAGTTTTTTTTAAAAATAGCAATATTTAAAACGTATATATATATATAACGAACTAAAAAATACATATATTTTCTAGTCTCCGATGTTATGAGATATTTAAGGAATCACTTGACATCATACATTCTAAGTTAGCCAACTTTTATATGTCTGTTATTTGCCTTTCGATAACCATCCATCTTTTCTCCTTTCCTAACTGTCACTACGTTGTTCGGCGTTATTTTTATCCGCTACCTGTGCTGTTAGTTCCCCTTTTTGAGCTTCCTGTGAATTAAAGGCGAACAGTGTGTGATAAACGTCGTTTTCCTTGTCATCGCTACTGATGCAGGAGCCATTTTCACTTTTTTAAATTTTTTCAGGTAACGCCTGAAACATTTATTATCGGTAAAGGTCAGGGTCAGGTAGATCGTCATCTCTCGGGGAGTTAGACATTTCTCGAAGTCGGTTAGTTATCTGTAAAAATTCCTTTTTGTCTTAAGATTCTTCCACTTCATGTGTCTCGGTAGTGTTTCGGAACAGGGCTACACTTCTTATCTATCTACACAACATTGGTAGGTTAATTGCTATTTCTACTGTATATCTACACAGTCTAAGACAAGTCTTAATTTTGTATAGGCTCATATTTTGATCACAGACAAGATTTTGTGGATAGCCATCATAAGGATGATAACATTTATAGCCATCAGAACTTAAGGTACTTATCTATCCCCGCACCAGTGGTAGGTTAATTGCTCTTTACGTTCTGTATGTACACAGTCTATGACAAGTCTTAATATTGTATAGACTTTCCTTTTTGTCACAAACTAGATTTTGTAGATAGCCATCTTAGAGATAATAACATTTATATCGGTCAGAGCCTGAAGTTCTTATCTTTCTTTACAACATTGGTATTTGTAAATTTGTAATTTGCTCTTTCCGTTCTATATGTACAAGTCTTAGTTTTGTATAGACTCTCCTTTTGGTCACATGCTAGATTTTGTGAATGTCCATTTTAATGATGATAATGGATTATGGTTGAACCTTATCAATTTTATCATAATCATTGATTTTCATTTGATAAGTACAATTTAAATTCTCTCTCAACATCGTCTAAACGAGTTTAAGTACACAAATGATCAAAAATATACGCATAAACTCTTATATCATTATGTGCACTTACAATAAATTATGCAAATATCGAATGCCAACCGTGTGTGCAGTGCATCAACGTGTATTAAAGTCTATGGCGGTGACGTGGGCTCGGTGGTACCAACTGTAGCAGAGGTAAACAATCCATTATTTAGGTCGTGATTTAAATATTAATATGTCGGTGAAAATTACCAAGGTTAATGGCGTTTTGAGATGATCCCCTATAACCATTTTAATGTAGGATGCTATATAGTACATAGTTCTAAGGTGTTACGATGCAAAACCCTAGAATTTTGATAAAGATTGGTTAAGGTATGTATGGTGAATGTAAAATTTATAACTTCTTTTTATCATTAAAGTTATTAAGTTAAATATTAATCAAACTGGTTCCTTGGTGTGCTTGTTGGTTTTACAGGTGATAAGTTACTATTTGCAAGTGTTGAGGGAAGCACGCCTTAGATAGGTTTCTCGTAACTACTGCCATTTTTCTTCTCCGTAACGACTTGGTTAAGGTTGGTAGAGAACCATTCGTTGCAAGAATTTTCACTATAAATAAAAGAAATGAAGAAAAAATTGCATAATAATTCTGCTCGAGAGACAAGTATAGTACATAGTATTGAATCTTGAGAAATAACTTAACCGATAAATTCTTATGTTTATATAATTAGGTAATTTTTATTTCATTTGTTTATTAAAATGTTTTAATATTTCAAACAGGGTTATTACTAATTGTATAAATTGCAATTACTTCAATAACTGTGCAATGATACTCGTGTTTTGCAATAATAAATTAATTGGATTCCAAAAGCATTATTAATGGTTTTACGTAAAAAAAAAATAGAGTTGACTCTTTTAAAACCACTGTTACGAAAAATATCCACATCACTGAATATTAAACATTAAAAAGTTTCATTTGAATTGTATTTAATTAATATTTTAATACAATAATATTACAGTACAACTGATAAAAAACATGCAACTGTCAATAACGTGATATAAAATTAATTAAAACAGATTTTAAATCAAAAGTCATGTAATTGTAGGGTGTATCGTTTTATAATTGGCTTATATTTAATTTCCTTTGTGGTGCTTGGTTCAATCATATAAAAGATTAATTCAAAATCACTGTGTAGAATTAAGTGGTTATAATCAGACATATAAATTTAAAGGGCTATTATTTTATAAATTGTAATACTGTCTCAGTATAGAATATTCCAAGTTTGCCAACACTGTAATATATAACGGAAGTTTTCTATGATAGTAAACCATCTATAGCAGTAAAGAACTTTATAGTAGGGTACAGACACAAGAAAGAGGCAAGATTCTAGTACTATATTATCAACTAGAAATTTTCCAGTTCAAGTTTTTTTTTTTGTTGTAATCGTAATGTGTTGAAATGTAATAATTAAAATACCGATTACAAAATGCAAAATTAACAAAATTGTAACTTAAAATGTTGGAGCTTTAATTACATTGCGTATTTTAAAATGACAACAGAAAAACAAAACATCAAAATGTAATTTTTTTCACAATATTTTTACAATTATTTATTATTTTACTAACGAAATTCATACCTCAAATTTATTCACACTCTTCCAATACTTTCTTGGAATTGTGTCTACTGTAAAATAATTGCATTTTCATTCTCCTCAAAAAAATATTTATCACTATTACCGTTACTTATATAAGTAGATATTATTTTCCTTTAAAATGCAATGAAATATTAATTATTAATAATAATATATTATATTTTAGTTTCATAAAAGACTATTTGGAATATTTACTGTGAAATACGATTGTCAATATAATGTTTTATTTAAAACTAGATGATACATAATAGCTCGTTTGCTCACCAATCCAGCTAAAGTGACGCCCCCAAAGAGATTCATGTGTTTCATGGTTGTGTAAAAATTTCAAAATAATCTATTTTGTTAAATTATCTGTTCGTACAACTTTTTAAAGTCTAGACTACTAGATAACAAGAGAAACACAAAGTTTGATTTTGTTACGAGTGTTTTTATTTCTCATAACTAAGCGATCTCGTTTTCATTGGTGACGAAGTTTTTATTAATGATTTTACCACTCCATTATAAGTTTACTGTCTTCAATATTAGGTAGTGTTTTTTGTTTTCCAAAACATATCACAATACATACAACCGGTTAAAAAATAGTTTTTTTTTGTAGTAGTAGTACTATTAATTTTACGTTTAATAGTTATTTCAGGCGTCAAATTTAACATGTATTTTTCATAAAACAAAACGTCATTAGTTTTACAAAAATGTAAAGCATTTGGAATTTGATATTATGAAATTGATTGAAATTTCAATTAATTTAGTTCTACAACATTTTAAAATTTATTTTTCTATAATGTGTAAAAACCTAAGTTAGCATATAATTAAATTTTTAATTGATAACTTTTGTTTTTCTCTACCTAATTTGCCAACATATACTATTTCAGCACAGGTAACTTCTTGTTTTCAAAGGTGATTGAAGTTTACACTAGAGCTGTAATATGTTCATCGGTTTTCCCTGGATCATAACGGAAGTGTGCTCTTGGCATCATAATGATTAACCTCACTATTTCAGACTGTCCCTTCACCACAACGGCCACAACGTCCCTCTCTAACGCTCCCTCTCCTGTCAAACGCACTACTCGTTCATATCAATTTTAATCTTTAATCATTTATGTTTAGAAATTTTATCTATGTATCATGAAAAATGAAGTCTTTCATGTTGGTATACAAATATATTTGTGTAAAATGGTATAAATCATACTTTATATTTTGTATGTCCAAAAAATCCTGGGAGACAATGTTTAAGTAGAAAAAGAAGAAAACTGAAACTATACAAATATTCTGTTGTAAATGTAAAATATGTTTCAATCATACTAGCATGTATTCTCTCGCTTGATGGGGTTATATGGTGGTATATTTTTCATTTGTTTCATAAGTCCCAATATCCGCGTATCAAAACAAAATTTTACAATACGCTATTGAATATTATTTTGGTTATTTGAAGAACATATGTTGTTGACTTTGTAAACAAGTTAGGTCTATACAATTAGGCCTAAAACTAAATTGCTATAGCGTTTCACTACGACAATATTTGTTGAGACTATTAAGGATTTTAGGCTGTATCTATATAGGAAGGCCAAATCTTAAAATTGAACCAAATAATAAAAGACAATTAGTACATTGAATTCCTAGATGGCCTAATAGGTTAACATTTTAAAGCATGTTAGGTCTTTTGTAAAGTTTTAAATTTGTTTTACCATATATGCAAAGCTAGATCTATAATTTATATTAATCGATGGATATTATTTAATCTTCAAAGTAGCCGATCTTTTTTTTGAAATTAGATATCATTAGGCCAGATCTAAGCTTGTAGACTATTTGTTGACTTTCGGGACTGTATTTTGAATGCTAATTATTTTTTATGACTTGCCCTGAATATCGTTTCATATGATGAATAAAAGTAGTAAAATAGTTTTAGATTTAATTGCACAATAAGTTGTTTGTGTCACTTTTTTCACTAAATGTACACTCATATTAATATTTAACATAAATTGTTTAGGAATTATTCAAATGCTACTGCAGTTATAACGGTATACTTTTCACTTTAAAATGTATGATCATTAACATAATATTTAGGGTGAAATCTGTTAGGTGGTTCTCTGGATATAATACTATTATTTCAACTGTAAAGTACGTGAACGTTATTATTTCGATAAGAAAAATGTGTGATCTTCTGCTAATTCTTGAAAAAGTGGGAAAATTAATTATAAAACTAATATTTATGAAATGTTTTATAATTTTATTTTTTTAAATTTTTATTATTATTATTTTTTTTTTTTTAACCTTCTCTGTAGTATTTCAAATATTTGAAGGCAGGTATAATACTAGTCTATTTGCCGTTTTCAGATAACATATGTTCCATTATACAGTTTTTATGGATTGTTTCCCCCGGAAGTGTAGAATGTATTCTATAAAAATATTCAAATAAATACAATGAAATTTTCGAATGTTTGACGTTTAATTAAAGAGGAAAAATCGCCTTTTTTTCATACTGTTTAATACATTTATTTAAATCAGGGTTTTATTTAAGGTATAGTAGCAAAGTCAACATAATAATTAATATAATAAGGATATTATACAATGTAGAACAATTAATAGTTTAGAAATAAATATTTGGTTGTTCTAATGACTGTCATTGTAGCACTTATTTTAATTTTGTGTTAGTGTTCTACAAACTGTAATACTGAATGCATCATACTAATCAGAAATCTAAAAGTCCCATTGGTTTAATAAATGATTTTAAAAATAATTACGTTATTCAAGATATTAATTTATTGTTTGAGAGTTGTTTTATTGTAATTACAATAAAAATAATTTAGTAACACAGAGAAATTTCCAAATAGTAAGGTTTTCGACCTAAATTGAATGGAACTTTAACTTCAATTAATTGTCGTAAATTTAATATTAAAATAAACTTATTGTTGTTTCGTTATTATTAATGATTTCATTATTTTAAGTCTCTATCGTATGTATACTCTTATATATTTATTCTTGACTGTTTGGTCGAATAAGGAAATATAAGTAACAAACCTAGTGGAAGCTCCTAATGTAACGGATTAAGTTTGATATTCCCATTTTATAACTAATATGCATTTGAAATTATGAATTCATATAACACAGTTTTAAAATACAACATGATAAAAAGTCCTATTAAAAGACCTACATTGTACACTAATAAAAGCAAATGTTCAATTCATAGGTGGTCATGAATATGTAGAGCTTAAAGTAAGAGGCGGGCTTCGACGGCCCCATGAAACCAACAATTATGGTGAAGTAATGACTTTTAACCTCTGAGGCACAATATTTTCATTAGCCTTTAATTTTATACAGAGTTAAGGCTTTTAGCTTCAATGGTGTACAATCAATGACCATTCATTTCCAGAGTTATTAAACAACATTGTCCTAACAATATAGTTTCCAGCCCAATGATCTCTTTACAACCGTTACTCTTATCCATTAATCTTTCATCTTCAATTATCTTCTTCTTTTTTTTTAATAACTACTGCAGTTGTACATGTCAAGTGAATAACATTGTATAAATGAGTGTATATATGATAAATAACAAAGATTTATTTTAGTAACAAAATTTCAAAAAAAAATATTTTCACATATTTTTTCGATTTATGTATGAATACAGTGCTTTTTTTGGGTCATCACCGTAATAATTTCGATAGAATATGAAATTTTGTTTTCAATAGCATTTAAAAGTTGCTTTGCCTTGAAAATACTTTATCCATTTCAAGATGGTGGGCGCTTAATAATTGTAGATTATTGTCCAATAAGAAAACATAAAGTTAATTTATCTAAGAAGTAAAGATTGTATGACTGACATATTTAATAACACAATTTGTGAGAAAAAAAATTGAATCGGATAATAGTTTTACGATCAACATTTTCAAATAATACGTTATTCCACAATATTGAGTGTGTTGAATTAGCAAAATCAAAAGTCTAGTGGTTCATTACATGTTAGATAATAATGCAGCACCATGTTCATTATTAATACAGTTGTATATTCTTTTAAGACAGATGAGATAATATGATTGTACTGCAGCAAGTAATTTTCAAGAGTAATGGAAAAATAAATTACTTAAATGCATCAAAACTTTTACAATTAATATTTATTATTAATAATAATATCGAAAAATAAATTCAAAAATAATTATTTAAACAATCTTACAATCACATATTTTTTTAAATATTATAATATAGTTGAAATAAAAGTTATAACCTAAATTATATAAATCATTAAATTATAAATAAAATAAGAAGTAAATGAAGTGTTTTTCACTAATTGTTTCGTATGAAATTAAACGTAAACTCCAACTGTGGAATTTGATAATATCGTTGTAATTTAATTTTGTTCGTTAGACACTGAATATTTTGTATTAGAACTAATTATACCAAGATAACACATGCGTATTTCATCTGGGAATTAAATATATAGTTTTCTCTTTTAACATTTTATGTAACATTTTTTCGTCAGTTTTAGATATACACATATTAGAGAATTGCTATTGGGTGTGATTGGGTGAGTAGAATGCCCAGGGATTGAACCCCAACATAAGTTTTTATAGAACTACTTCAAATGCACCGACTTGCAACACAACCGTTTGTTATCTTGTATTTGTTAGTTTAAAAATACGATATTACCTTAGCCGAAATAGATAAATTCTAGCTTATAAAAGTTATATTGATTTGTACTTTTATTGATTAGATATTTATTTGTTTATTATCCTTTACAATATTAGTCAATTCTGGTTTGAAAGTAATTAGGTAATGATAAGGAACAACCTCACAACCATGGATTACCTAGAATAGTATGTTTTCTTATAACAACTATTATTTTAATTTAAGGTTATTTGTATTCATATATAGTTTTTAATCTATGAAGTTCATATGGCTATGGTGACATTCAATAATTTGACTTTAATATATTTGTGAGTATGGCAATGAAAGCCTTTTTAATTTGAATTTTAACTGTGGTAAATAAAATTTTTAGTTGTTTCTATCGAGGAAAATGATAGAACTTTAACGCAAAGAGTTATTTAGGTAATAGTCCACTTTACTGTAACAACTTGAACAGTTTTAAAATGAACTATGTTAATTATAGTACCTTTATTAAACTATATTTATAACAAGAGTGTTGGTTGTAAGGTTTACTAGTTTACCTACATTGACTGTTCAGGTCCATTAAGAATTTGGCCAGAAGGAAATTAATTACCGACCGTCCGATTTTAAAATATATTATGTAATATTTTCTTATTACTTTGATAACCGTGATATTAAATAAACATTATGACTGCATGCTTATGACATTGTATTGACATTGTCATAAACATGCAGTCATAACCAACAAAAAACAACAAGCATCATACAACAACATTTTAAATAGTTGATAAAACTTAAAACATAATTTACTACGAGACATTTATATTATTCAATATATCTATTTCACCATTAATATCCTACAAGTAAATACTGTAATTAAACAATCACCTTACAAGAAGAAATACATATTAAATTACTTTTGCAATTGTTTTATTTTATTCGATTTTAAATTATACTTGGTTAAACAAATATTATTTATTTAAATATGTGTTACTTATATCACAGTTTATACTCATTTTCTGCCATCTTCTCTCCTTTTTCTACACCATTTATAGATTACATAGGTTTCATAATACAATTTGTTAAAATATCATTATCAATACGAAGAAAATAATCACGAAATGTATCTCTTACCTCACAGTCCATTCAGTGAGGAATAAATAATTCGATTGAGTTTCTTAAAGACGTTGAAATATGTCATAGAGATTTGGCAGTTTTATTTACAAACAGAATTAAAAGCAAAATATATATTAAATAAATTTAATCCTTTGATTTCTAAATATTGCAAACATTTTTCGTTATATTTTGTAATTATTGCAAATCATATAGTACCGTAACATACGTCTTAGCGTTTTAACAGATTGTGTTTTAAAGTCTCAAAAATAATATTTTAAAAATAATTTTTCCTCTTGCAATTTGTCCGCAATGCAGACACTTAATGATAAGTAACGAGGTGTTTAACGAGATTAACTGGACACTACGGCGGAAGTCGTAAATTTAAATACATTTATAACTTTCGACAACCTACGTTTGTTTTAACAGTGTAAACTATCTCAAATTCTTTACCAATTTTGAATTAACTTCACTTTAAAACATGTACAGTAAAATGTACATATATATTTTGAGTTTTAAACTATTAAGGGATTTATATACCATAGCATACATTAATTAAATGAAGTTAAAAATACCTTACTGCTTTGTCATCTAACTAAGACCTTTCAGAAACCATATTAACCAAAATTTACTTCCTCTATGTCAATAAGTTTTAAATTATGAATTACATAAATGCATAGATAAACAATTAAAGTGTTAGTAACTAAATTCTGTGACCAATAATTCAAAGTTAACTGTACAATAACTACCAACTCAAACAACAAGTGTATTGTTACGAATCATGTCATTTGAATAAAGTACTGATTTTAACCACACAAAAATTTTAAGTTAACTATAAAAGTCTATTAAAAATCTTCATTATTTTCTTCTTTTTTTTTAAATAGTAAATTTCACGTTCGTTTATTCAACTAAAAATATTAAACTAGCAAACTTGTTTAACACTTAAAACGTTAAATTTTGTTTTACTCTTTCTTCAAGTTTACGGGTGAGAAGATATTTAAATAACTACATTTGTAAGAAAACTTAGAATTGCCATTATTCTTAGAATTGCTGTTATTATTATAGCTGCCGGAAATAACTTCAATAAATAATTTCAGCGAAATGTAATTTAAAAGAAAATATATTTCTGTTTAATCGAAGTACCTTTTTTTTATTTAAAGGCAATTTCTAATTTTATACGAAATGTATTTAACGCTTGTTTTAATCTCAAAACTTTCATAACAGCGTTACAAATTTCTAGTGACATTACATGTATTATTAATTAAATAAAATTTATCTAGCTATAATAACAATTAAGGAGATATTAAGTATATATTTCTTCCTATAAATTTTTAATTGATTTAATTTTGTATATGAAAATAAATTTAAAATTATAAAACTTCATCTCTTATGTTATTAATCAAATAACCTATTGATATTAAATAACAACTTATTCACTTTTGAAATGGTTGCAGATTCAAAATAAAACTACAATTCACAACTTTGTTGACATACATTTTAAAAACTATTTAATATTAATTGAGTTTTTTTGTATTAATTACACCAAAGTCTTCGGCGGCAAAATAATTATTTGTTGCTCTAATAAAAATCAAATAGGAACATAATAACTTTGATTACATTTCTTTCAAAGTTCTATGGGATTTATTAATACAATTTATGTTTATATTTATATAAATTAAGTTTTTATCTGTAATAAACTCACAACAATTTCACTTTTGCAATTTATTTTAAATGGAAATATAAAAAAGATCAAGTTAATTTCTTACTCGTTTTATTATTATATATTGTAAATAATTAATATTTCAAATTGCTGTAGTTTTATATTTAATACACTCTATTTATGGAAAATAATACAGTTTGATGACAATGACAGCTTTCACGTCATAACAAATAGCTTAGCTTTGTGCAGTTCAACGGATTACGCAAATATTTTCATAAAGGAGAAAATAGTTGTTTTAAATCGTGGAAAAACGGTTTTGATACTTGATTTCTATTATCAGTTCGAACTTTTTGCTTTATCTAATTTTCTCTTTCTAATTTATTACTATTTCCTGGCAGTTGTCGTTCTTAAATAAAGAATGGAAATAAAATTTTAAAAAAGAAGAAGAAATATAAGACATTTAATTCTTATATTTACGATGTCATTATCGTGACTAAAATAAAACTTCAATACAAATTGTTTATTATTTACGAGTATATACTGTTTTCATGTTTGTTATAATGCCCAACATTAATTGTAATTAACTTTAAACAAGTAATTTATTAAATGAATGCAAAGTAATTTGTTGAATAAGTTAGTGAAAGCACGATTCCACCCATCACTAGTCTAGTATCACATGTAAAATCAGCTTGAATGTACATTTCTCCCAAAATTTAAAATTCTAATCAAGTTCCTGTGTTGTGTATTTCGGGCGAATCATATTCATGAAATTAATTATTTAAATCAATACAATACCTGTTCGAGCTCTTCATCCGTTTTTTTTTTATATATATTTGATGAAATTTAAAATACGCAGGTAGGGCCTACAATCTTTTTTGTTATTCATGTTCTAGTGGTAAATTTATCTTTCAATAATAAAATTCGTTTTAGCGTTTTTTTGTAAATATAAATATTTGTGTCATATCGTAATAGCATTCACGCAATTATTTCTAGTAATAAACATTACTGTTATAAAAACTATATTCTAAATCAAATTGGAGATTTTAAAATACCTCAGTGTACTACATACAAATCGTGGTATAAGTATATATAAGTCCACCATTTCGTCTGAATGTTTTGGGTTTCTTACAAAATTATCTCTAAACCAAAGCATACCAATCTTTATGTAATTTAGAAGTGAGGTATTCGGTAACTTTGTATGTATATGGTTTTGTATATTTTATTTTTATTTTACAATAGGGACTAATCAACAGAGTTATTTCACTGTTTCTAGGCAGGGATGCGGGTTCTCAAACTAGCAATAAATCTTTCAGGAATAAATATAATGGTAAACACTATTGTACAAAAATAAAAATAAATTAAATTAACTTTTTTTATAACTTTTAATTGAATATATTTATAAGCCCTCAAAATATAAAAACATCTTAAATGTTCATTATTTTTATATTTTATTAAAATGACTTCAATTTTCACAGGATTAAAAATATATCCGAAAAATTATCATTTAATTAACTGTTACACTGTTAGTTCCTTTTAAATAAATAAATAAATAATACCTTGTATAATATTAGTTATAATATTGTAAATTAATAAATTTGGTCACCAGATATTTGATGAAATCTTATTCATTTATATATTAAACACCTAAACAAAATCTATGGTTTTTATCGCCGAAAATTCATTTTGTGGTCTATAGACAGAAAATTAAATATTTCAAACACTGAATTTGTATAATTTTAGCGAAAAGTGAAAATTAATGTTTCGTGTAGTGTGTAAAATAGGAAACTTGACCTCTGATATAAAAAGCTCGATTATAATGAAGTATTATTTACACTGAGAACCCGGTTATGGAATAACAAATCAAGTTTAGGTCCTATTTAAAAACAGCGTCAATAGTTCACATTCACTATTATTGAAAATTGTGGAATAGAAATTCTTTGGATGAATAGTTTTTCCTGTTTATACTTGTAATTAGTTGTCAAACTAATAATAATGTATATTTCTATTTATTATACTATGACAAAAAGAGTGTGAATAGAAAAACGTCGAAAAAACCAAAGTTCCGAGAAATTGGTTAAAGAAAACGCTGCGGACGAGACGACTGTGAACTTACAGTAATTTACTTAAATATCAGTTCCGAATAGTACCATCTATGTCAAACATTTTATACGAAAATTATCAATAGAAATTACAAAATTAAAAATGTTTGAAGTTTTACTAATGTATAAAACAAATAATCTATAAACAGAATTCTCCAATTTCGAACAACTAGTTAACTCGAAAAAATCACAAATTGTATAAAGTAAAAGGTTATTAGTTTATTGTTTATTATTAACTGTCCGTTTTTTATCACACTTAAAATGTTTAATTTCGTATCTTAATAACAATTTTTACACACATTGTAGGCAATTATATTCATGACATCTCGTTGGTTTGGATAATCTAGACCTGCGTGATAATGTAAATACAGGTTCTGTTCTACATTGCGTGAACTATCTAAAATTCAAATCAAGTTCCTATACTTATTCGTTATTTCTGCTAGACCATATTTATGATGAAATTATTTAAATCTACCAATACAGTTCGGCAGAGTTCTCCACAGTTGTGAATGTATTTGTGTTTCATGAGTATACAGTCGTCAAGTTTTGAAAACTATACAAATCATAAGACTGAAAAATTTACCCAATTGGGTTGATATTTTACCCAATTGTAAACATATATCATTTAAACGTAAGTGTCATTATTTTTGTTTTCATGAAATTTGTTAACGTCTATTAGTCATTGTATGTATGTAATTGATACAGACATATTTTATTTACTGTACGTGTTTTAGTAAACTTTTTTTTTTAAATTGTGTTAGTGAAACAAATTTTGTATTAGGATTTCATAAATTTAACTGCTTATGGTAAACAAATGTAGTATAAACAAACTCGGAAAACTGTAAACCTAAATATTTAGCTGTGTTTTAGTCTCATGGAGATGAGTAACATTTTAAGACTGTTCGTTGAAGTTCAGTCTAAATAATTATTGTATGAAAAATATTATTCCACACAAATAATTGTTTGGTATAATATCAGGAGTACAATTTTTCAAATTAATTACATTCACACTTTAGAAGTTTTCAGGTCTTAAATTAAACAATTTCCTCTGAGGCCGTTAGACATGTATTTTTTCTGTGTGGAGATTCAGGAGCGAACTTGGTGTGGTAAGACTTTTTGGGATGCAGCATCAATAAGACACCAATGTAAGACAACTTATCCCAAGCCAAGGCGGAACAGCGTATGCCGAGTACTGCGTGGCTAAGCGTGAGCTTAGTCTTAAAATGCTGTAATTACCCTTAAATATGCATCCTTGTGGTGAAAAAATGTCTAAATAAAAATAACCCTTGAAAAAATTATATGATTAATAATAATTTTTTTAGTCTGGTCATTTTTTTCCAATTAAATGTTTTGTAAATATATTTATGTTAAATTTTAATTAAGCACTTATTAATATTTAATGACAAAATTGCAACAAAACAATTTTTAAATATTATTTCCATACCGTGATTTCATTACAAAGTAAACCATTAGTTTTATCATAAATCTAACTATTTTAAAATTAATTTTACATTATAAAATTAGTTTAATTACAACTAACCCTTCAGTGTTTAATTTACTTCAAATCAAACTTTACGCAATTTGAGTCGTTCTAAACACTAGCTCATGGAAGAAAAAAATATGTGAGACAATCAATATAATTCTCTCCATTCACGGTAATTATTTCAAGGTCATAAAAACTAAACATCAATTCATTCCCTGTTATAAAAAAAATGTTGTAAATAATTGTACAACCGAATTTAAATAGTAGCAATAGCATGAGTCATTTATTTAAAGTAACAATTGCTTATAATAAGTTTGTTCCAAAACCTAGATGGATTTTATGTGTTTCTTACTTCGTATAGTCGTTGAAATACAAGTAAAACAAGTAACTAATATTGTTACTTTTAAGTAAAGTAAATGCATCCTTATGCATTTTTATATTGCTTTTATATATAGCTTTGTTTTGGGGAAAACAAAACAAAAAACCGTCTAAATGTAAAGAATGTAATGACCATTATTGTTAACATATAAATAGGTTCAAACTGATGTTATCAAATTCTGAAAGCGGTTTCAATTGGTCCAAAATATTTAACTTGATCACATACTCAAGGTATTTGTTCAGAGCGCTATTGAGTTAGTTTACAAACAGTTCATACAGTTGTATCTCAAATGGACTATACACAGAATAACACGTTGTTTCAAAATATGGTGTTTTTTGGAAATATCAATTTGTATACATTCTTAATACATGTCTACATCTTGTTATTTCGTCATGATTCATTACATGTTTAAAGACATACGATGGATATTTCTGTTTTAACATTGATTATAAATGTGAAAAATATTGTACAGAGTTTATTTAGAATATGCTCTTGAAATTTTTGTTGTTATGAAAAGTCTAAATTCTATTAACACCTTATAAGTTCCAAACAGACAAACATGTAGAGGTAAAGTTAGCACAGCTGAATTATAAGCGATTCAGAAGTGCTGCAAACTTCACAATTTGCAAACTTGTTTGAACTTTTAATATAGGCTATTCAAACTGCACCAATACTAGAATACATAAGTGCATTTCTGTATTACGCACACACTTCAACGGAACGATTCTACTGCAGTTTTCGTTAGTCATAAAGTAAAATAACCACAATCAGAGATTTATGT
The DNA here is from genome assembly GCA_963513935.1 of Aphrophora alni. NCBI lineage: Eukaryota > Metazoa > Arthropoda > Insecta > Hemiptera > Aphrophoridae > Aphrophora > Aphrophora alni. Next base: position 39,726,529 of record OY740768.1, read on the forward strand.
TATACTACTTTGGTATTATATATTTATTGATTAAAATAGATTTAATTTTGCTTTGAGTATTTACTAACGTCAATGAACTTTGAGTTGCTTTACTATAATGACTGTTTTGGTGCACATTTAACATGTAATAGATTTTAGTAGTAAAAAAACACCGTTTTACCCACATTAATATTTTCTTATAACCATTCATGCAAAAGATAATACAATTTATTTTGGTTTAAAGTATCATAAATATATCTCTAATAAAATGTAAATTGGTATATTTAAGAATAGCTAAATTAATAGAGAATATTACACAAGGTATGTTATGTAACTATATTAGTATAATTCAACTAAAATAGTCTTATGTAAAATAACATGGTTAGCTATTCTATTCTCAAATTTGAGTTATTTCATCCTCAGAAACTCTTCTCAGAGAACTTACATTTTTGGAATGCATGAAGAATTAAGAAGAAATGAATTTATCTTTCTACGCTATTGTAAGAATATTTATGTATTTATATCAAATAAAATCTAGCATAATATACTGATTGGAATAGTATAACTTATATTAATAAGTTATTTCATATTTTCGGCCAAATAATTTTAATTAATTTATTATTATGTCAATTCGAATGTATTGGACATTCAAGGCTAGTGTTTTAACAACTTTATACAATGAATTACTTTTCATTCCTGCATTAAAACAATGTAGTGTTGATTTTATATGTGCAGTTAAACTGTTAAACCGAAGTATTGTAAATTTTTTAAAATATCGGATTTAACACATGAATCAGAAAATTAATAAAAGCGTTAATGTCAGTGTGTTTACCTTTAATAAAAAGAATATATACCAACTACTATTTCAAAATATGGTATAATATTCCTTGATTTATATGTGTTTTTTTAATATACAACAAGTATACTTAAAAATTGTCATTTAAATATAAAAATTAGTTTTATGTTAATGAATATAAGTACCAGAATATCTTCAGTTGGGTATTAACTTTAATTTCATAAAGATGTTTTCTATTCTTAAATCGTTATTCATTTAGCAATTTCTTACTAGTTATGTAAGGGAAAATTAATTTTTATGACTATTAATTTAATATAAAAAAAAATAAAGTATTAATTTATAAATACAGTATATCAATTTTATTTCTATAATTTCTTTTCTCTTTTTAATAAAATAATGTATACAAAACGAAAGTAAACCATTTTAGACTCATAATGTTTTAATTTTCCATGTTATTGATGTTTAAATTTTTAGATACAACTCCTAAAATCTTTCACAGTAACAATTGCAACATAAATTGCAAATAAAAAAATAATTATCATTGATTTGTAATTTCTTGTGTGGTGTAAGGATAGGTTTTAAAAATATCTGCTCAATATATCATTTTACTGTTGTGTGAGTAATAGAGAGTTCACTGGCAAAATTAAAAGACAAGTAACGTTCTAAGACAAATAATAAAAAATACATTAAATAATTTATAAATAAAAAAAAATAATGTCACTGTATTTATATTCATGTGGCGGGTTTAAAAAATAAAGAGCTTGCACGCCCTATTTATCGCAAACAACTATAGTCGTTACCACTAATAGGTGACGAAAATCTAGTTTACTAGAGGGAATCACACACCACAAACAGGTACCACTTAAGCAACGAGAAACCAAAGTGTTAAAATTGAACTATAATTTCTTTCATTGAAAATTGAGGAACTCATACTGTACATGAACTACATTCAAATGGATATTACACTTTATTTCTTGTGTTACGTTTCATTGATAATCTAGGATTTGCGATTGAATTCACATAAAAACTCATTCGCTATGGATACGATGTCTTTTATGTCTGCTATAGAGTTCATGGTTCAATGCTGATCTACTTTTTTAACAGACAATTTGTAACTGATGCCTTCAATTTTTAAACACATTTTAGGTTAGAGTACAACGGAAAATATTTTTTTATTTACGTTAATAGTCTATTATTAATTTAAACAGTATAGTAATAAATGTTAGAATTACTCTAAAATTAATATCAAAATAAAAAAACAATTCAAGATGGTGAATTAAAAATATCCAGTGTGGGTATTCAATAGCTTTCGTCGTTCCGGAAAAAAAACACAAAGTTGGAGAATATATGTATATTGTAATAATTAAAGTTGGTTTTGGTTTCTGTAGCTTTGGAAACAAAGTGATTAATGATCAATTTAATAGTTATGAAATTAAATTTGAAATTAATAAGTTTATGAGTAATGGCATTTTAAAATGCATTTTTAAAGGTAAATATAAAATGGTAATTAAAAAGTGTAAACAGCATCTTTTATAATGAAGAAATATAGCATAACAATTGACAGTTTCCTGTGATCCCCCAAATTGCACAAAGTTGTACATGTGTTAATAGAAAATGTTTGATTAAATATGTTCAAATAAAGTGTATTTTAGTCATAACGGAAAGTGTAAATTAGAACGAAATATTAATCAATATTTAAAGTTATACGTCCCGAGTATATGATTAATAACACCACAATATTAATATTTGTAGCTAAGCCTTAATGTGAACAAGTATTTGTAAATAATTTACCAACATGAAATTTTAGTAATAGTATTACTGTGAATATCACGTTTGGAACCAATAAAACTCTCAAATTATATTGCTAAATGTATTTAAATCATTTTTTTTAAGTTGGTATATTTGTAATTGATTTTTGGTACAACTTGGTGTTATAATTAAATTCAAAACAAATCAGTAAAACAGTCTAAAGATACAGTCTGCAGTTTGAAACTCAATTGCAGTTTTATTTGGAATTATTTCCACATACAAAGTGGATGATACATTACGTGAAATCGATAGAAAGTAGTAACATTTTAATGAACTGTAACGTGGGATATAAAATGTAACATTTATTTTAATGGATTTCAAATACAGCAATACATTACTCACACTAATGTTAGATAAATTGTATTGACGTTTGTAAATTTAGTTTTACAAGTATAAATCTACAGTTAAAATTACATTTATAAAAATGGATGAAATATTTATTTTGAAACTATTATTATTTAAAGAATTTTCAATATAGTTAAATTCCTATAAGCGTCAGAATATTCCTATAATTATAATATATGACGAGAAATCCCTCTTTTGTCTATTCTTTTTAAAGAAATATTTAAAACTTTAAAAGGAACATTATTTGCATTGCATCAGAATATAAAAAAAGAAGATTAAAATACAATTTTATCAATTAGACACCTAAGTTTTAGACTCCGTATATTTTAGTGTCTAAGAAAATGTCAGTTAAATTTACTTAAATTATATTCAATCTCTAGAAAGTGAGTAGTTTTTGACACAATAAAATTAAAAAAATTATAAAAAAATGAGGATTTACAAGTCATTATTGGTCCCTTTTTAAAAATTAACAAAAAAAAAATATTAATAATAATAATAACATTTTTTTGTTGTGTGGTCTAAAAAATTTAATTAATTTCGAAATTAGGATACTTCAAGTTTTCAATGCTTATGGCTGCATTGAATGAAGAGAAAAAATACAAGTAAATTTTAGTATTAAATATGATTTTTTTTCTAACCTACTTTCGACACCAATCAAGAAGCTATTTGTATAAGATTTTGAACAGAAATTGTTAAGACGGTGGATGATATAATGAAATGAAAAAGTTTGTTAACATAGAAGATTGTTAGAAATGAAAAGTCCAACATTTTTAAATGAAGTTTAGTGTATATGATTTGTAATCATATTTAATAAAAATAAGTATATTGTACCATTAATTCTAAAAGTCTCAATTATCTGCGTAGAAATAAAATAAAGTTATTGGCAAAGTTATAATTTTAAGATGTGGCATACTAACTATATTGTCTAACATATGCAATCAAAGAACAGTCATAACTAGTAAATGCAATAGTATTACGAAAATAAAAGAATTAATATTCGTTTTAGGTCTGGTATTCAACCGATATAAAGATTGAATTTATTATACCATAGCATTAACATCATAATAATAAATTATCTTTTTTCAATAGATAAATTCACAAGAAACTAAATACAATATTAATCCTCACCGAAATTTAAATCCCATGAGGGATTATTCGAGGAATATACAAACTTACTGGTGAGGTTTATTTCATTTATGTTTTAAACGCGTTCGTTTTTCAAACATAAAAACATTATATACAAAACCGACGTATTCTACAAATGAGGCGTGAATATACTGTTTAGGGCAAGAAAGAAAATTAAAACTCTTAGACATATTACAGTTTTCTTGTAAATAAATTACAAATTGTTTTTCTTCACTTCCGAAAACAGCGTAATTTAAAAGTAATAAGTAGAAAATACTTCCAAAAGTTAATTTAAAACTTTGCCGTTACTTGTGTGATGGTTATTTAATTACCGGGTTTTATTTAAGGCCTACTAAGGGTTGAAGTAGATAAAACGAGAAAAATACAAAATGTAAAGATTTTAATTTTGTTTCAGTTTTGTCTGTATGATGCCATATATTTTAACAAAAATACTTAAAGTCACGTTGAGTTACAAATGTGTATTTATGAGAGTAAAGTTATTTAATCTCTTGATTTTGCATCCTTAACATTAAATGATTACAACTTTAAACCCTATGACACGTAGGTCTAAACACTTAATTGTTTCTTTCAAATGAAATAATCGTATAAAATAGAATGTTTGAATTTGATATGCAAATGGTAGTTTATTTAAACTCAATAATAATTATATTGTACTCTATAATTTTTATATTAACATATCAGCATCAGAACACAAAATAGTGAAAACATATTTCTTAATATTATCAGTGACATTTTAAATTAAATCGATATGGGAAGAAACGTTTTGGCCCAAGGGTGTTTTTACGTTTAACAACTGGTTTTTAACATATCTGTGCTTTAAATGCATTTGCGCGACAGATATTAAAATGTAAATATGATTATATTGAAATCTTTTAATAAATAAATATACAAAATCAATAAAACATTTCTATAAAATGATTTATTTTTCAGTTTAAAAATATTTGTTAGTATAGATATTAATAGTCACGTGAATCCACATTATCTTATTTAAATCATTTATTGAAAATTCGTATTAATGTCAAAAATATAGGGTATTAACCACTTTTTTAAATTACTTGATATAATTCAATTATATACATTTAATTTGCCAGTACTTTCCACCTAAAATGTATGAATAATTTTTAAAATTAGAATAAAGAGATATTAGAGACTCAAAAACATTTTGGTTCTACAGAAAAGAATAAATGTAATTGGATCCAAATGTAAGATAAGTTTTGTTTGGACAGTTTGTTAATGAAAAATATCTTATACTGGTAAAAAGTTTGGAAAGTATTTTGGACAGTAATACTATTTATTACAACGGTTAACGATTGAATTATTTAAATAAACCAAACCAATGCCATTGAATGAATAATAGTGAAAGAAGCAAGAAATCAATGGAATGAAAACTATCCTGTTAGGACAATGTTGTCTAATAACTTTTCAAATGAATGGCTTTTGGTTGTGCTTCAATATAGTTAAAAGTTTCGACTCTGCATAAAATCAAGTCTAATGAAAATATTGCCTCACAGGTTAAAGGCCATTACTGCTCCATAATGGCTGACTTCATGGAGACTATATAAGCCTGCTTTTAAAACTCTTTATATACATTATCAACAATGTCTATAACGTTTTTTTTGTATTTATGTACAGCATTCAGTACATTTCTTAACTCGCAGTAATAGAACATTATTTGCAATATTCACGTGTTTATTTATTATTATGCGTATTGATTTATTTATTGATTATTTAGGAATTTAAAGAGCCGTTTAGAGACCAACCCTGGAATCACGACCTATGGCCTATTTTACAACTAATGCCTCCTCATTCTAGCCTAGCAGGTTTTTTCCCCTTATGTAAAACCACTAAAGAAATGTTTACGGAACTATTGTTGAATAATTTTGTAAATGAATCTGTGAAAAATCACAAAGTGGCTAATGGAAAATGGGGTCCAAATTCATCAATTCAATTAAAATATTCTCAAGACCTGAAAAGCTATGAAAAACATTTGTGGAAATTGTGTTATATTATATGCATAGAAGTAAAAGTACAGTATACGGCTCTAAAAGCTTTAAAAGACATAATGTAAAATAATATTTTTAATTAAATTACCTTTTACAAAATCATTTTAAACCGTGATATCTGCTGAGAAAGTTTTTATGATCATTGTATGTTACTTTTAGAACAAATACAGTGGGACAATGAGAAACTTACTTAAAGGTCTAACCATCCTAAATCGGAACATTATTTTTTCTCCGTTTTGCAAATGCAATGTTCCGTTACTTACAAAATGTGTGCATACATGTAGACCCAAAAATTAATTGCTATAATTCATATAATCTATAGAATCTGTGATATTGAACTATAAGATAATATCTAAATCTTTTTTAAATCCTATTTAGAGATCAATATTCTAAGTTTATGAAATCTGTAAAAAGAAGCATATAAAGCTAGCGAAAAATCAAAATATATCAAAATCCTGAAGAGTATAAGGATTCATCGATTTTATTGTCAGAAAAAAAGTGTAGAATAAAGGCTTTTGGTTTTTCCTTCGTTATTGGAATACACTACACCCAATCACTTAAGATGTTTGGTGAGACTCAATTTTTGGTTTATAAGTAAAAACATAACGAAAGTACCACACTTATCAAACAGATTAAATATAATATATTTAGTCGATAAAATTCGTTTTAATCGACGAATTTTTAACCATCCTTTTTACTACAAGTTTTGGTGTTATAGTCTACCAAAATTACTATATAGTACACGACTTAAATTCTGGACAAAGAGTAATCATAAATAGATGGTACCGGTAAACGAGCGAACTAGGGTAATATGAAGAATTAATGAGAAATCTTTATCGAAAGATAGCTACTTTTAAAGACTGTTTAGGGTATTATTGTAATTGAAAAACCTATGTGTCAGTTTCTGTGTAAAAGCAAGAAAAGTTTAATAATTATTATTCGTCTTATCACTACATAAAATCTCTGACGTATAAAATAGCGTATCAAGTATAATGTGAATGATTAAAATGTTACTCAATTTAAAAAATAAGTTGAAAAAACCCCTAAAATAAAACATATTTATATGCAGTTCATGTACATAGAAAAAACATTTTTTTTATTTATCAGGTAATAAATCAAACCATTGTTACTTTTAGGTTACTAATCAGGCCAAAATCTATAAAAAAAATAATAAATATTTATATTAAATGAAAAGTAATTGCTAATAAATTTACAATAATTACTTTCGTCTAAATAGAAGCTATTACAATAGCAGACAAGTTGAACATTAACAGCAATCGTTAGTAAATTATCCGGTGAAGTTAAATTCCTAGTTTTGAAACAAAACAACTAGAATCTAATTATAAAACTATTTAATTTGAAACAGTTACTTCTTCTTGTATTTCTTGGAAGTAATTTTTATTTTAAAATGGTTTCTATTGATTTGCAGGAACATTAATTTTCAATGGATATTGTTCTGTACACTATTCATAATGTTGAATCAAACACTTACAAAAAGTGAGAACTTTTAAAACAGAATATTTTTTTTAAATATATGCCTACTCAGCATAAGTGTCCATGTCAAATATTAACAAAGTCTACTTTCAATAAAACAGTTTATTTGGAATGGTTTTTAATTAAATAGTATTAACCGTTGTACTGTTTTGTAAACAGGTTAATATGTTTTTTTTTCTTATGGAGGTGTGATGTTTGTTATGTAAAGTGTACCTGGAGTTATAAATATTATATAGTTAGTACATTGTGTACTATAAAAACTGAGTAAGAAATTAATATGTTGAATCCAAAAAACTTTGAAACATAAATGTTAATACTGTCAGAAATCAAATGAAACAAGAACAAAAAATAAATGGGTTTTACATTGTTAGAAGAGATGGGGAAAAAGTGGCTGTATAGGAGAAGGGACAGTGTGAATAATCGACAATTCTTATTACAATGCCAAGTGAACCAACCAAATATGTTCAAATTAACTCCGGGGAACATATTACAGTGGATTTAACTATATTATTCTGCTACTTCAAATATTTATAAAGCTATTACGCATTTTAGTACTGACGCATGACGCTATTACTTAAATATCTTTTTAAAATGTAATTTTTCTGATACGCATCACCATATGTGAAAGGAAAGGTTCCTGAACTCTAATAAATGTTATACTTCCTAGACGAAATGTTGAATATTGAAATAAATTTAACATATTATAACTTTTATTAAATTCCACTCATATATTGATGTTAAACTTTAAAATAAATATTATTAAATTAATTATTATATTATCAAGTGTCCAGTGAAATTTAAATAATATTTCTGAAAATATGGAATACAATGATAAGCGAAATTAGTTATAATTTTAATTATAATGTTAAAGTTAAAGTAGAGAAGGTAAATCAGAAAATTTAAATCTTAATAAATTCGTTAAAAATAAGAAACTAATGAAACATCAAAATTATCATTTATAAAATATTGTATTTTTTAGTTGTTAATAAGTTATAACTCAAATTTAGTGAAGAAATTTGTAGTAGAGTTCTGATATTGCTTCTCCAATTGTAATCTGAAGGCTTAGACTTGAAAGATGGAGTTGTCCAGTAGTAGGATTACTAAAAGACTTTATAAACATTTTTGTCCCTAACTTATTTACGTATTTTTAAGTAGGACTAAAAACATGAAATAGGAATTGTTGTAGCAAAGACATATTATTAGTAGAGAGAGTTGAGTTATTTACTTTGGATTGGAGGATGAATGTAACTTGCATGCAATTTAAGTAACTCTGCTTTAAAGTGTATCTAATTAATTGTTCATTGTAGTAATATAACGATTGGTTATAATGCAGGTCCTAATAATGTGTCATTTATAGAATTATAACATATTTAAATTCAAAAAACATTGTGATACATTATACTTGAAAATAGATTCATATTTTTTTTTTTCCTGGGCTTTGATTAAATAAAAATTATTACGATTTTAACATTAGGTTCTATCTAGAATGTTTTAATAGAAAACAAATGTGTGTTTACGTAAGTTATATCTATTCCGACAAATAATATATCATAAATGGTTTAATTGACGTTGAGAAATTTTAAATCATTGGACACCAAAAATAAGACCTTATGAAATAAAATATTTTTTGTTTTGAGATAAGTTTTAATTATTTTTCATGGATTTAAATTGGAGCTTCTGATGATGAGATAAGTTAGAAACGAGATGAAAGGTGGAACGATTTGATATTTCTGGTAAAAAAGTAGGATTGAAGTATTGTGAGTTACTAAATATGTCTACATTAAAAATAATTAAACGTTTAGTTAACAATATATGATATCTACGAAATCATACGTAATGGCATCATGTCTGAAGATTTATTGGAAGAGAATGGAGATCGAACATCAATCATAATAATAAATTACTTTTTAATGAATATAAATCAATTAAGGATTAAATAAATCAATAAAGCTGAAGTTTCAAAAAAAAAATTAATATAAATGAGCACATTTATATTATTAAAAAATAATTTTGAAACTTTAACTTTATTGTTTTATTTAATCATTGATATTGAGTTTCAACAAGAAATATCTGCTGTTACATTAAATACAAATCAATTAAACAAGAAAAAAAAACAATATGATCAAAAACAAATAATAACAATACTAAAATTTGGTATTTTAATACATGAACGAACATAAAAATGGTACAATATGACTGTATTTGATTTTAATTGATCCATAAACAATATGTTACAAACAATGTTAACTTAACGTTCATTAAAACTACGTACGTTTAATGATGTTTCCTAGATTGATTTGTTATTTGATGTGGACCATCATTATTTTTATCAAAGTAGTGATTTCTTTACAACAAATTCTAAAATGACCTAATGTATATTTGTTAAATAAGGAATACATTTTTTTTTGTATAGACATGAAAAGACTCTGTATACTGTTTGAGGAGAAGAAGTTTTATTTTACTAGTGCTGGTTATAGTTCAAAATTGCTAACTGAATAAAAAGTCTAAATTTTTCATAACTGTACACAAACATTACATACAATTCAATTAATGTATATTTAATTATTTATTCAATGTAGTGATTTTATGATTGGTTAATTAATGCTAGAACCAATAATGTGCCTTTAATCGAATTATAACAGATTTAACCACAAAGGACTACTAGTAGTAATTCATTATACTTGATAATTGAATTATAATTATCTCCTGGCTTTGTAAAATCGAAATCAAATTCAAGATTAGAGAAAATTATCTGTAAATGATTGGATGATGAGTGTAGAATAAATTGTAATTTAATTCACTCTTCATTTAAAAGATTCCATTATATAATTTCTGTTTCTAAATTTTTGAACAGAAATTGACTTTTTTTTTTACCGAAATTAAAAGCGTGATGACAAAAAATATTTAAAAAAAAAACTATATATATTATACATACATTTATGTGTTGTTTCGAAACTTAACAAATTCGCGTCTATTTCATTTCGTTTCCATCAAAAATTACTAAGCTACCGATTTTCTTATGTTTTCCAGTGAAAAATCGTCACCTTGTACTTCTCAAAAATAAGTATTACAAAGTAGGTTTAAGTAATAACGTACTTCAAAAGCCATCGAAAAAATTAAATATTGTTCAAATCAAAATTGGTTCTATCTTTGTTGTTATTTTTATATGAGTCCAAAACGTATATTCCCATGTCATTAACATAAATTCGATATATAATATATTGCTAACAGTCTATCAGAGAAAATTTCAAACATTCTACAACACATTTAAACAAAATATTTATTAATGGTAAAAAAATAGACATTGAGTATATTTGTCGTTTGTTTAATTTGAGTTCATTACAATTTGAGTAAGAAACAGCTATGCACACAATTTAATTTTATTTAAAGCTGAGGTTCTGCAATTTGGCGATTTCAGTAAGTGTAATACTTGAAAATGTCATTTGTTTACTTAGGACAAGTAAGTACAACAATTCCGGCACTCGATACCAAGTTTTCTCCTACCGTCCAATAATTACTGCTGCGAACGTTTGTGGTGAATGTAAATGTCAAATCATTTATGGGGGGGGGGGGGGTAATGCTACATTCCGTCCCTTGCGTTTCTATTCTATTTATTTTAAATGTAATGTGATTTTTGTAAGGAGGTTTTGCCGCCCAGTCTTTTACGATCCGCCTTTCCAATCTACCATCATCGACATTTGACCAAATCATTTCATGTTCTTAATCTCTACCGGGTCAGTAATCTTCATCTATATTTTCATCCTTTTCCTTTCTTCACTCTATTCCGACGAATGGTTGTTCAACATCAATAGTTCTTCTTCATTGACCGGAATTTATTACGAGTTTCCTTTCCTAGTGGAAAAATTTTCCACTCGGTACGTAACATAGCCCCCCCCACCACCCAAAACCATCTTATACACTGAACGTTTTGTTCTTCCACTATAGGACGATTCTACAATATAGGTTGCAACTTTGTTATCTACTCTAATATCCCATCGACTATCGGCTATTTAAAGAATCTCAGCTATTTCACTTTTTGCATTAATTTTATAGTTCAATTACCGGTCTATTACTGATATATAAGATAACATTGTACATTTTTTAAAAGGTAGACGAAACACTAGATATATTTACACCTAAGAGTTTATTTTTCGAGCGTCTGCCAAATTATGCAAATATGATATATTAGTAACTAATAAAGTAAAAATTATTATTCAATAATTATTTTTACTAACCTTTTTTTACTAAAAATATAGGGCAAATAATATATTTTATTTTATTTTGTTCACACAAAAGAAGAAACAAGATTTAAAATTAATTGTATTCCTTTAAGTGGCAGGTATAAAATTTGAATTGACCACAACTGAAAAGATGATTTATTATGAACACGTTTTATTAAATGAAAAAGTAAAACATCAAATGATGGTCTTGATATTTTTTACTTAGGTTAAATTAAAGTATATTTTATAATTTTTGCCAGGATCAAATTGGCATTTTATATTTAAATTTTAAGTATGTAATATCATCGTATGTATTCGTTTCCTGAATAATAAGTTAAGTAATCATTAATATATATAAATAGTAATTAAATCTAATAAAATTACTAATTACCACGTCAGTTTTATACACCATACTTTATATACATTTCCAAATACTATTTGTGTTCTTATGAATATGAGGCAAGACAATTGAAACTAAAGAAAAATATAAATCACTAATAATAATGACAAAGTTGTAATATTATTATTCCTTAACACAATTTATTTATTTTATGCTCTAAGTAATAACTAATTATAAATACATTTAATCTTTTATACACCTTTCATATTTTTATCACCGGGCATTACAATATCATGTTGGTTGTTGGTAAATATATTTTATTTGTTGATATTTTTTAAAACTTTTATTTTTAGATTTAATTTGTCATTAAATTTGAAATTTAATAATGTTCTTTGACAAAAAAGACTTGAAAATATGGAGGAACGTAAAACATAATCTACCATTATATTGGAAAAAAGATATAATTATTTTTTTTTATATTTTCCTTATAGACGATAGATTTAAACCAAATTATATTTAATGGACATTTACATATATCATGACAGACGGATACCCAAACATTAGCAAAGAGACCTAAGTATTTACTTTTGTATTGTTACTATGGAAATTCAAGAAATTTATTTACAATTGGAAGTCGAAGCGCTTTAAAAGTGAAGAAATTCAACACAAAATGTTAAGTAAACTTTCTATTAGAGCATTCCTCATTATAGACTATGACGTTTTATGATAACTCGGTTTCATGTGATATAATACAAATAAATTGAATGAGAATAATAAAATAATACAGCTCTTTGACTGTAGAACACGTGTTCAGAATTTTTACAAGTTACTTTGAGTAAATTAATTGAGGAAAATGTTTATAGTAAGGTTAAACATTAGCATAACAATCGGTCTGTATTATTTACGCGCATTGTTTGTGTTATATTTATAGAATTTCATATTTGTAGATATAAATAATTAAAAAAATATATTTTTCTTCTCAATAATATGGTTACATTATTTTTTTACTTTAAACAAAATTTAATGAGTTATTTTAACAATTACAGTCTTGATTAATCTGCTCGCTGAATTATTAATTACTTTATTTTGAATCCCATTGTATGCTGATAAAGCAATAGAAATACGGGACAAAATTTGAAACAAATTAAAATTATGGATCTGTTTTTAATTTTCTTCTTATTGTTATTTCATATTAAATAATAATATGAACCATAAACTATTCTACTTATTACAAACACATACTTGTAACATAATTGTATAATCAAAATTGAAACGAAAGATATAATTTGGTCAATAAAAATGTATAATTTGAATTGAAATAATCAATTTAAAGAAATAATTTTAAGAACATTTCACGTTTTTCATTATAAATTATATTTATAATTAAAACCAAGATGAACATGAAGGATAATTCAGTTTTCTCCCACAATTTCAAATCCACATGCGACAAAGTTTAAACTTGGAAAATAACGTTGCATGGTACATATTGGGAGCGTGTTCATGACATCTTAATGATGAACTACTATGTTCCAGTCTGTCCCTTCACCACAATAGCCACAACATCCCTATCTCTTTATTTCTCTCTCTCTCTCTCTCTCTCTCTCTCTCTCTCTCTCTCTCTCTCTCTCTCTCTCTCTCTCTCTCTCTCTCTCTCTCTCTCTCTCTCTCTCTCTCTCTCTCTCTCTCTCTCTCTCTCTCTCTCTCTCTCTCTCTCTCTCTCTCTGTCTCTCTCTCCCTCGTAAAATACACTTTAAACTCCCTATTCTATTTTGTAAATATTCTATAAAACAAGAGGTCTCATGGCGATTTACGGTATTAAATGTGAAATTAAACTTTATTTTTTGGTCAAATTGTATTATTTCATATATACCTATCATTGAATCTTTATATGTACGTTTTATTTAAAAAAAAAAAAAAAAGCAACATAACCTGTGTCAAATTGAAAATAAATTGATGTCATTCGTCAATATTCCTATCCAGCTCTGTTTTGCAACCTTTATATAAGTTTATTTGTGTTGAAATGCTAAATGTTGCAACTTTCAAGACGACAAAAATTATCAGAAAAATATCGTAGTTCATATAAAAAAAAGTGTTAAATTTTTAAATAGATATTTTAGGATGTAAAAAAATATCGTTTATGTGAAAGTTTTAATATATTTAATAAAATATCTTTGAAATTTCAGGTTGACTAGTAGTGTATAGATAACGACTTGACACACAGTGCTATGCATAAACCAAGAATTAGGAAATAAAAATATTAAAACTACTATATATTTGAACAAAACATAAATTTAATGAAGATATAATGAACCGTAATAATTTTGTGAGACTTAATCATTGTAGTTTAATGACTCTTAAATATTAAATATACTTATAATATATAAGTGATTATGACCATGAAAGACCATTCCATTTTGACTTTTAATCATGTCAAATATAAAAGTTTGAATTCGTTTTATCGAGGGAATGTAATAAAAAATAAACCCAAAAATATTAAATTGCCTAATGGTGCACTTTACTTAAAATTGAATCTTTTTTAAATGATCCATGATAATATAGAATTTTTTATTTGAATATATTTATAACAAGTACTGTATATCCGTTGAAATAGTAGCTGTTTACATATATTGACGTTTCTAGTCTATAAAGTATTCAGTCAAAAGTATATTTATAAACTGTCTATTAGTTAAACATATTGTGTCGTATTTTTTTATTAATATCAAAATCTATCATATGAGACGAGTTAATATCTACAAATTGTGGTAAACATAGAGTCACAACTAAGATAATAACAATAATCACCATGCAATATATTACAAAGTCAATAAACTAAATATAAAATTTAAAAGGCATTTTCATATTTTATCTTTATCTAGGGTATTTCACCTTTAATATCCTGTAAATAAACACTGTAATTAAATAACCATCTTACAAGTAAGTGTATAATTAAAACTATGTTTTGGTATTGTTATATGTTATTCGTTTTCAAATTAAACACGTTCTTTAAAAAAAACATCTTTTTTCATTAGATATCTGTTACACATGTCTCATTTAAAAATATTCTGACATAATTTGTGGTTTTATTACTTGATTTCTATATTACATAGGTTTCATAATATTATTTATCTATATATCTAGAGGCGGCAGTTAAAATATTACCGTCAAAAAGATCGTTTGGTCCTGACCTTATCCCAGTTTATATTGTTAAGGCTTGTTCAGAATTCTTACTTAAACCTCTTTGTTTTATTTTTAATTTGAGCCTTTCCACAAACATTTTTCCGAATGATTGAAAACTGTCCAGAATTACTCCTCTTCATAAATGTGCTAACAAATTGGATATAGCCAACTATAGACCTGTAGCTATACTTTCAACTCCAGCTAAGGTGTTTGAAAAATTGTTATGCATTTGTTTGTGCTATCTCATATGAAACCGTAATTTGTCTTGGGCTCAACATGGTTTTGGTCCTGCTAGATCCATTAATACTAATCTCTCAAATTTTGTAAATTTTGCGTCTAGGGTACTGGATAATAGGGGGCAAGTGGATGTGATATACACTGACTTTTCGAAAGCATTTGATAAAGTAAATCACGTCACTTAGCTTAAGAAGCTGAATTTTTATGGGTTTTCCAATGATCTAATTATGTTTTTCTCTTCCTATCTGTTTTTTAGGTATCAATATGTAACGCATTGTGGTTTTAAATCTAATCGATTCTTAACGGGGTCGGGTGTTCCTCAGGGCAGTAATTTGGAACCTTTATTGTTTAATATGTTCATTAATGATATACCTCGTGTTTCGATAATTGTGAATATTTAATGTACGCCGACGATTTGAATTTTTTTTTTAAATATTAAAACTCGTTATGATTGTGAAATAATACAGGACTATTTAGATAGATTATTTGTTTGGTGCGAAAATAATAAACTTCAACTGAATATTAAAAAATGTTGCGTCATGTCATATTATAGAGTATTACAGCCATTAATTCATAATTATAACATTGATTTGCAGTCGTTAAATAGGGTTGATAAGTTTAAGGATTTGGGGGTTCTTATGTCACAAGATTTATCTTTTAGTTTTCATATTGTTAATATAGTAAAGAGAGCTTACTCCGCCTTATGTTTTATTTGTCGGTTGGGAAGAGATTTTAAGGATATTATCGTACTTAAAGTTTTATTTAATAGTCTAGTTAGATCATGGCTGGAATTTGCTAGTATTGTTTGGTCCCCATCAGCAAAATATTATATTAATATGATAGAGAAGGTTCAGAAAAGATTTTTGCGTGTGTTGTTCTAAAAAAATTTGGATTTAATAACCCACAAATTTGTGTGATAAGGTATAGGGAATTTTTAAGGGTATTTGAAGTCAATTCTTTGACAGTTAGGAGAAATCTGTTGAAGTTGTGTTTCTTGAGAGGAGTTATGTGTGGCGTGATTGAGGATCCTGAGAGCCTGACACAAGTGTGCTGGTATGTTCCACCTTGCGGGATAAGAATCAGACGACCACTCTACCAGGAGCGCGTTAGAACCAATGCTCATGCGTCGTCGCCGCTGAACTCGACGATTGCTCTGTATAATGTATGTTTTTACTTATTTTTTTAGTATATATGGTTTTCAATTAGTATATTTGTAATTGTGTATTTGGTTGTTGTACTTTTACTTTTACTTTTACTATAGTTTAGGCAGACTTAGGTATTTTGTTATATGTGGCACCCCAGTAATTGGGTTTTAACCTGTTGGGGCTGCTTTTGCAACATAATTAAATTTGTATTTATTTGTTGTAAAAATGGTTGTTGTTGCAATAAATTTATTCTATTCTATTCTATATCATTATCAAAGCAATAATACAATGACACTTAAGTGAAGGACATATAATTTGAATGATTCCCTATTAGTTGATGGAGTTAATTTAAGGTTTTCTTTTAAAAGTACGAAATAGCAAAAGTGAATTCTTTGATCATATAAAAATCAAAGTCACTATACTTGATTATCATATAAAATAACGATAAAATAGCTATATTATATTTAAAAAGCCTTGTACAAAAATACAGATTTTCATAAAAATTTAGAAACATGTCGGAGAGAGTTGACAGTTTTAACTAATCAATTTAATGTATTGATCACTAATTCCTGCAAACATTATGGAAAATCTTAAGAATATTTACCATAAATATGATAGATTTAAGGAAAAAAAATCTGAAATTAAGATACAAACGAAAAAGCACTATAATAAAGAAATTGTTTTAGAAAATACTTTTAATTGCTCAAAAATAATGTTTCTAGTAAACTTCATAATTTAAAAATAAAGCAAACGGTTCAACTTATTGAATTATGACGTCTCATAAAATTTATGTTTTAAAACAATTTTTATGCTGTATTTTGTATAATACAAAAACTTTATTATAAGTAGTAATATGTTTAAGGAGATTAACTGGACAGGACGGCGAAGGTTGTAAATAATAAAAAATAAAACATTAAAAACTTTCGACACCTGCGACTCTGTTGTTATAAAGTAAAATATCAATTTCTATACCAATTTTGAATTACACTTAATATAAAAGATGAAGGCATAATCATTGAGATTTAAATTATCAAGGAAATCATATATTAAATCATGTAAGAATTAAATGTATGACAAATAAATTCTTTCAACTATGTAATTAAATAACGTAGTGAGCTAATTAAAACCTTCTAGAAACCAAAATGTTTCTTCCTCCAAAGTCCCTAAGTTTTAACTCCTAAAATATATAAAATGAACTCTAGATATCAAAAACTCAGAATCTAAAAAAAATTCTACAACTGAAAAATAAAAGTAAATTAAAACTAGTAGGTACATTAAAATTATCTGAAAGTAAGGACTCATTATTTAATGTTCTATAAATACAGGTTAATAAAATTAATATTTGAAAAAGAAATATAATGTATTTTAATTGTTTCTTTTAGTATAGAGAAAGATAGAGAAATGTTACTTTCAGGTTGGAGTTAATTCACATACTGGAGCTTCGGGTTGGTTAAGTGGTTAGAATTTTCACATGTAATAGAAACCCAATTCATTATGAATACTAACAACAAATGTTATAAGCAAATAATATATTACCATAGATACGTTGACGACATTATCTATATGTTCAACGGCACCAACAGATAACTGATCAATTTCAATAATTACTTAAACAATATTCATCCGTCACTTACATTTACCTCCGAATTAGGAAATGATAACCAATTGAATTATTTAGATCTCACCATCACCAAAATAGAAACCAAACACAACTTCAAGATATTCAGGAAACCGACCCAAACGAACCACACCATTCATTCCACATCTAACCACCCACAATCGCATAAAATGGCAGCTTTTTACAATTGTGTGCACAGAGCACTCTCAATACCCATGAACACTGCAGACCTCAACAATGAACTCAATATAATTAAACAAATAGTAATAGTTAATGGTTACAAAGCTAATATTGTGGATAATTGTGGTCGTAAAAACAAATTGAAAACCTTAAGAAACCTAAAACCCTTGAACACAATACAAATTCCATCCAAAACAAAATTTGTGTCCATGAAATACAGCAGCTACCTTGAACACTATATCCGTAACCTTTTCAGAGAAATTTGATATACAATAGCACACTGAACTTCTGGAAGCCTAAACCACATTTTTTCATCCCAACACTAATATTGTTGCCAACGATCCATTCACAAAATGTGGTGCATACAGATTACGTTGTGACAATTGCAATAAGCAATATATAGGTCGAACTGGAAGGAGTTTTAAAACCAGGTTCAAAGAACATTTACCACATAATAACTTAACTAAAACAAGCTCTAATTACGCTGAACACCTGATAGACAATGACCATAAATACACGGACATTACTTGTAATCTGGAAATGCTTCACATTCTAAACAAAAGCAGAACTGTGGATGTACTAGAAAAGTACCAAATATATAAACAATTCAAAACCAACCCGGACAGTATTTTTTTATTTTATTTTATTTTTTAGGAGAAGGAAAAATCCTCAAGGACCTTTTCTTACCTGGGCCCTGTGCCCAGGTTGTGCCGGACTCGTACCGACTAAAAAAAACCTCCTCTGTTTTCCTTGCCAAACACGGAACCACCTTCCGGCTATACCCATTGTGAACCCGGACAGTTATTAAATGATAAATTGAATTTTGCATCCAACTGTCTATATGATACGCTTGTTACATTAAATAAGAATGTCAAGGTTTATGAGTTTTAGACTGTCAACAAGATATATTATATAATCCCTCAGTGAACAGTAAAGTTGACCACTACATTAGCAAGATGTCTCTATATTATCTCAACTTTATTTTATTTTATTTTCGACCTGTACTGCAGTACCAAACATTTTATGTTTGTTTATTTTTGTTAAATGTGTATCAATGTGTTGTGTAAACGTGTTGTTTCATGTAATGATGGTATATGTTATACCGAAACAGCTGTTATGAAATATTAATAAATACTAAACACAAGATTGTTAAGACGTAAGTTATTTCGTAATAGACTCATTATAAAGCATTCATAAGGCAATATAGAATTTATTAGAATTTTCGTTGTTATAATATGAGTTTACGCAAACCATGTGCGGCTCAAAACGTTACGGTGGTGACACAACATTTATAGCAAAATCGTACTGGTAACTAAATCTTTACACGAAAACGAGAAGTTTAGTTCGACGGGAAATCGAAGTGTTTGAAGCACATCACCTGACTGAAAAGTCATCATAGGTGGCCTAAATGTCCATAGGTTAGTCGAATTATTATTATTAACATATTATTTGCTATAAAAATATTAAAAATTGAACATTCACAAACTGAACCAAAATATCCTTAGAGGTTATATTTCATTTCAAAGATTTAATTATCTTTTATTAATCTTTTAAATGCAGGACTAACTAATTATAATGTTTGTAAACTACGTTCAATTAGAATATTGTCATGACACAAACAGTTTTAATTATATAATAAAATAACCTTATACACAGTAAAATTGTTTCTCAAAAGACGAGTTTTGTAGATGGAATTAAATAAATTTAATAGACTCAGAAAGTGTTCTTAACTAAATTATGTGATCAATAACTCAAAGTTCCATTACAAACTTAAAGAATAAGTCTCTTCTTTTGATCATGGCATTTTGTTAACGTACTGATTCTAGCCCCAAAAACCAAGGTAGTTTGTTAACTGCAAAAATACCAATAAAAAAATAACAACATCTATTTAAATACTCGTCTCTCTTAAATAATAAATGAACAAACACGTTTAACGTTTACAATTGAAGAAAAAAAGTTTTTTTTATATTTTAATTACTAAAAATAATAATAATAATAATAATAACAAAAAAATAAAATAAAAAATTATAAATAAGAATGCCGACATTCCTTCATCTGTCATTATTATGAGAAGCTACAAGATATAACTTTGAATAAATAATTCTAGTGAATTGTAATTAAAGCAAAATTTATATTTTTGCTAATTAAAACTATCAACGGCACTCAAAGTGAATGTCTTATGTTATACAAAATGTATTTAACGCTTATTGTAATCCCAATACCTTTGGGACAGTATTGCAACTTCATGATATCATTACTTGTATTTTTGATTAAATAAAATGCAGTACAATTTTAAATATTTTAACTTAAGTAGACAAAATAAAGAGTACAGTGACAATACGTGAATATTTCTCAAATAAATTTTGTTTATTTTAATTCTGTATCTGAAATAAATTTTTAATTATAAAACTTCATTTCTTATGTTAGTAGTCTTTGATAATGCACTGTGTACTGTTAACTATCTAAATCAGTTAAAAGGTAATTCACTTTTGAAATGGTTTCAAAATGAATATGCAAATATCTTTATTACATTGTAGATATACTTCTTTTCACTTTTTACCAATAAATATAGTTTTTATATTATTAATTAAAACATAGTCTTCACCGGCAAAACACATGATGCTCTAATAAAAATCAATTAGGCACATACTATCTTTTGACTACATTTCTTTAAAAGTTTCATACGATTTATCTTTATAAATAATATTATATACATTTCAGTTATCTTTGAATCATAATAAAAATCACAACAATTTTTCACTAGAAACTTATCTTAAATATAAATATAATGAAAAACACGTTCAAGTAATCAAAAAGTTACTTTATTATTCGAAACCTATAAATGATTATTTTTTCGAATAGCAGATATATATATATATATATATATATATATATATATATATAATACACTATATTTTGTAAAGCTTAAAAGATAGTTTTCTAGTAGTAGTAATGGCAGCATTTACGTCAAAACTGATAGCCTAGATTTGTGCAGTAAGATGGATCACTAAAGTAACTTCAAAAAGAGGGTAAATGTTTTTTTTTTTTTTTTTTTTTTTAATATTGGAAAAACAGTATGGACTCTTGATTTTTATTATCAGCTAGATCTCATTGCTTTATCTATTTTAAAATTTGTAATTTATTAATACAACCTCGTTCTCGTTCTCGTACGCAAAAAAAGAACAAAATTAAAACTTTCATAAATTATTTATATAAAATATACAATTCATTCTTATATATTCCAAGTTATTAACGTGTTACAAATCTTATAAATAGAATTGTTTATTGATATACAGTTTTTATATTTGTCATAATCTCCAATATAATTTGTAATTGAGCTTTAATCAGGTCATTTATTAACTGAATGCAAAGTAATGTGTTGAATAAGTTGGTAACAACACAAATCCACCAACCGCTAGTTTAGTATCACTTGTAAAATCAGCATGAATGTGCATTCCTCCCAAAATTTAAAATTCTAATCAAGTTCCTGTGTTGGCAGTACCATATTCATGAAATTAATTATTTAAATCAATAAAATGCCGGTTCGATCTCTTCTCCCTTGTTTTTTTTGTATTTGATGAAATTTAAAATACCTAGATACACACATTTATTGTTATTCATTTTCTCGTGGTAAATTTATCTTTCTAATGGTTTAATCGTTTTTATATAACACATATTTTTGTCATATCGTAATAACACTCACGCAATTATTTCTAGTAATAAACATTACTGTTATAGAAACTGCACAACCTCAGATATTGCTACAAAAAATAATCAAAATCTCAAAATACATCAGTATAGAGTATACAAATCGATGTTTATTTCTAGTTCACCATTTTGTCTACATATTTTTGTGTTTCGTACGAAATTAAGTCCAAACGAAGAGTGCCAATCTTCAAGTAATTATAATGAAGTGTTTTGTAACTATGTGTGTATAATGTTTTGTAAAATTTATTTTTTTGTTTTACAATAGGGACTAATCAAAACAAACAGTTATTTCACTGTTCCATGGCAGCGGTGCGGGTTCTCAGACTAGGACTAATAAATTGTTCGCTTAGGAATAAATATAATTGTGTGACGAGACAAAACCAGTATTTCCACAAAAACAAAACAATAATTAATTATGCACCATTTACTATAACATTTCATAGATACGATTTATATGACCTCAAAATATAGAAAAACTTCTATCACTATTTTTTTTTTTTTTTATATTTCATAAACATCTTTCAGTTTCATAGTATTACAGAAATATTAGTAAAATTATCATTTATTTAAAAGATACAGTTTTTGTTCCTTCTAGAAACAAAAATATTACCTTTTAATAGTTACTTATTAAAAGGTATTATAGATATTTCGTCTATATGAATGTTTGTTTGTTTCACAATGCAGGTAAACCCTTCGTTACAAAATTTTGGAATAATTAGGGATCTTCGGTTCTATCCACATCAATATATGAAAAGTTTTTTTTTTTTTTTTCATTTTAAAATTCCAACAATGCAGATCAGTTACAGCCCTCCGATTAGGAATAAAATGGCACTGCAAAATATTAAATATGATGGTATGAACTAGGCATAACGATCAATTATATTTTAGATTGTTTTCTACATTTCCCACTGAAAATGTATATGAGAACAACCTCCTCGCTCATTAATTTATTTTTGTTTTAGGTTTCCGGATTATTGGTGTTTAAAAAGTACAAAATAAATTATTATTTGAATACCTGTTACATGCCATACATCGATATCTACAGCATCATTTTACTACAAATGTTAATATGATAAATCTAAATTACAATACAAGTGCAACCTAAAACATTTATTTGTATTATTTCTGACTGTGAGAGGTGACCCTATGAATAGTCGGTGCTACACTATTTACAGTTACTTGGGTGTGTCATGTTGCGATTTTGGTAGTGGATTCATTACGCTTAAGAACGATTTTTTCGTAAGTATTAAACATTGTAATTATTTCACATCCTAAGTGTTACAATCCGTCTTAAGCAATAGTAAGATGATTACGGAGGTATGCAAGCTTTTAGGATGTCTAGTGTAAATCTTTTGAGTTTAAAAATATCACTATTGCAGTAGCTGTATGTCAATATTTTGTGAACGTGGCATGTGCGAGGAAAAATCTTTTACAATATGTAATATTATTTATAGGGGATTGGTATAGAGAAGAAATCATTTTGCGTTTATCTGTTGAGAATTTGGTTTGATTTTGTGTTATTTTTAATTATTTATCTGCATACCTAGTGTAGAAAAACGTATGTAATTGTGGGCAAAATCTGTCATCAGAAATTGTGTGATGTATGGTTTCGAGTCTCTTTAATTAAAAACACACGAGTTAAAGGCATAGTGTGTCTATGTCTTCAGTACACTCACTTAACGGACAAACAGATGTGTATATGTTATGTTGGGTAAAAATTTATGGATGAGATGTTACGTAGAAAATTGATAAATTGTATCTACCATAATTTAGTATTTCTGCAATAATGTTAATAGAATTTGCTTTCAAATATAGTTATTTAAAACTCAAATTCAACCCACCCTAAACCCATAATCTGATAAAAATGGTTTTGTACGTCAAAGAGTGAAAAAGTTAACCATTGAAGATGATCTCTGTATCAAGTCTTTATGTTACATCTTTTTTATATAAAAATAATTACTTTATTTTATGTTTTTATAACGTCGTCAGTGTAGTCCATGTATTTTGTAATTTATCAGACATGTGTACTATAGATAAAGAGTTATATGCGATTACATCTTTTTGAAACCTACCAAATCAAAAAAAGTGATTATTGTATGGGAAGTTTGATGCCTGAGACTCTTCTTAGTAGTGCCAAACACTCGGACCAATTTGGTGTGAGGCATACCCCGGGAGTGTTGTTGTCAATTAAAACCTAATGTTGGTTACTAAAATGGAAAACAAACAATATCACGATTTTCTCAAAAACAGCTCTGACAATTGTTGATATCTGCTAAGGACGTAAACAATATCTATGGTCTCCATCTCTTCGAATATTTTGTTTGTGATATCGGTATAAAATAAAAATTGTAAATTTTATTTAAATGGGGAAATTTAATGACTTGTCTTGTTTGCAAACTCGGGAGTACTGAAATACAATAATTATTGTTTCGTGGTAATTGGGACAAATTAACCTTGACCACCGACATTAAAAGCTCGATTTTATTAAAATATTATTTACTCTGAAAATGCGTTAATTGCATAAGTAAAAAGGGTTTATGGCCTATTTAAAGATATAGTCTACAGTTTACTTTCACTTTTAAGAAATACTACTGAACTCATATTATTTTTTGTTTTTTAATTTGTTTTGGTGTTACGTTCGGTGAGTAAAGTTTTTGCATCATTACCATTTACAGAATAAATTTAAAGCCGATATTCCATTTCTAAATAAGTATCTTGAAACAGACAATTATAAAACTTCGTGTTCAATGAAACTAGAGAGTAACAATTAGAAACTTCAACAAAACGAAGTGCAATATCCATCCAATTTGTTAAAAAATTATATAAGTAAGATATAACCGAGTATCTATAGTAATTTATGTCAATTTTAATTCCGGAGACTAATAAAACTACCAAAGATTGTACATGAAAATTAATAATAGAAATTGTAAAATTTAAGTGTTTGAATTATTACTAAAGTATAAATTAAGAAATCGGAAAATAAAATGTTTTGCGTATGATCACAAGGTTACACGAATTTATTTATTTTTTTTTTTTTTCCACAGACTACAAACCACAAAATTTATAATAATCAAACAACATATGAGCTTAAAACTACTAATCTTTATCCAATGAACTTAAAATAAACTTATGAAACAATGTTAACATGTCAAAATTTAAAATGTAAACATAAAGTAAAAAAACTCTGCGGGAAACATACCACACACAGAAGAGCAAAAGAAATAATTTACAAATTTTGCAAAGTGATGAGAGAGGAATGTATATTTATTATTAATTATCCGTTTTTTATCACACTTACAATGTTTAATTTTGTATCAGAATAACAATTTGTACACAAATTGTAGCCATATTCATGACTTCTCGTTGGCATGGATAATCTAGCCCTGCGTGATAATGTAAATACAGGTTCTGTTCTCCATTGCATGAACTATCTAAAATTCAAATCAAGTTCCCATAGTTATTCGTTATTTCTGCTAGACCATATTTATAATAAAATTATTTAAATCTACCAATACAGTTCGGCTGAGTTCTCCCTAATTAAGAATATATTAGTGTTTCATGGCGAAGATTGTCGAGTTTGCAAAACCTTTAGCATGATAAAACAAAACAAAAATGTATTTTTATTTCTGTTTGGGATTAATAATATTTCCAATTATTTACACTCACATGTAACTGGTATTATATATTTTGTTGATTTTTTGTTGGATATTTTGCAAGCGAATCAAATATCGAGTTACGCTTTTCTAAATTTAACTGAATTTAGGATATAGTTTAAAAATTGTGCTATAAACCGTCTCTTAAATATTTACACCTATCCATTAATTAAGCTGCTTTTAGGCTCAGAAAGATGACAAATATATTTAGTGTTTTTCATTAATGAACACTAAAAATAAATGTGTTATGAGAGAGAAGGATTCATATTTTTAAGAAGACCTGGAGTAGAATTTTATTTGAATTCTACAAATTAACTTCATTAAAATTTTGGAATATTTAGTTTAATTATAGCATTATATTATGCGAGTACCACCGAGGCCGTTAGACATAATATGTAATATTTACAGTATTTAAGATGGTGGGTGGTTATTTAAATTTTGACTATGGTTATGATAGAGCCTAGTACATTTGGTTTGATAACTGTTTGTACAAAGTTAGTATTTACTGAATAATAATTTCATCTGAGAAAGGTTCGGTGCCCATATCGTAGTAGGTGCAATGAGCTACCTCTAAGCACAAAGATCAAGCAACGGCTCGACTATCACTCCATAGTTTTATATGTGTCCGGTTCATATTAGTTAGTTTTGTGTTTTCAAGATATCCACTTACTCATCAAATGCTCTATTAAATACAATGATGTGCAGAATTGTTTTAATTCCTCGTGGAAAAACCCATTAAACTAATTAAAAGTTTTTGTAGTCAGGTCATGACTTTTCACTTAATTATATTAACTTTAATGTCAAATTGAAATAAGAGCTTATTACTATTTTTATGTAACAAAGTTTAAAAAAAAACAAAAATTTTAAACATTTTATTGGTACAAATATACCATTATTTTCTCCCATGCTCTTAAAATGAATATACTCACAAACGAACCCTATATGTAATTTGTCACAAATCAAATTTACGCAGTTTTAGTCGTTCATAACACTATTAGAAAAATATTGTGGGACGATAAATAATGCTCTTCCTTTTTACTTTAAATATTTCAAGGTTAGGTATAAAAGGAAACAAAACATGAAAAATCTACAATAAGACAACCCAATTTATGATAGTAGCAATAGCATTAAACATATTGTTTAATGTAAAAACTGCTTTTGATTGAAAAGGTGATTGTGACTAAGTGTATTCCAAATCTAAGGCTGAAGTTTTACTTCTAAGTTAAGAAAGTATTTCATGAGTATTCGTGTTATGTGGAAAAGCAAAACAAAAACTCTACAAATGTAAAAAATGTTATTGTATATTCTTGTCCACTTTTAATTACTTTCAATCTGATGTTATCAAATTATTAAAACTCTTTCAATTGTTATAAATTGTTTAACTTGACTATAGGCTCTAGATAATTGTATCAATAAAAATGATTTAAAAAATTTGTAGTATTATTTTACTTCAAAATCTTATATCGACACCACTATTACCATTTCGTAGTGATTCACAACTTAACAACGACATCAAAATAAATTGATAATATATCTGTTATGATAATTTGTATAAACCTGAAGAATATTAAACAGCGTTGATTTAGAAAGAAACTGTTGACATTGTGGCTGTTACAAACAGTCAAGTTATATGAACACCTGATAAGTTTCAAACAGACAAGCATTTAGATATTAAGTTTACACATCTGAATAATAATCGCTCCAGAAATGCTGCAAACTTCACAACTTGCAAATTTGTTTGAACTTCTAATATAGACTATGCAAACTGCACCTAGAGTAGAATATATAATTGAATTTCTATAGTATGCATATACTTCAATGGAACGATTCTAGTGCAGTTTCTATAAGTGATAAACTAAAATGTTTATCACCAGTAATATTTTCATATAACCAGTGTAACAAATGATAATTCATAAAAATATCTCAAAATAAATCTTTAATACAATTCAAATTGTTATATGTAAATATAAAGTATGATCACACAAGGCATGTTACGTAACTTTATGAGTCAAATGAGTCATTTTATGTCAAGTGTCATCGTTAAAATATATAATAATATCTGTTTTCGAGTTATTCAATCTTCAGAACTTCTTCTCAGAACTTATATTCTTAGAATGTATGAAAAATTAAGGACCAGTATATTTACAATTCTACGCTTTTTTAGGAATACTTATAAAAAGTAATATATTTTTATATGACATACTTATCGCAAAAGTAAAACTTTCATTTTAATAATTAATGAAATAATCTAAATATTGTGTCAAATTCGGATTTTTAGTGTGTGTTTTTAACAACATTAATATTCAATATACTTTTCATCCCTGCTAAGGCATAGGGAAAGTATTGAATTTATTTGTGCAGTTAAACTGTTAGATTTATGAAGGATAGAATTAAATTGTCATAATATGGTCAGTAACAGATAACTCAACCACATAATAAAAGCGTGAATTTCAATTTGTGTACTAAAATACTCTCTGTTAAGTTATTGATTTATTTTATTTACACTTTGGTTTAATTATATAACCATATATAAATAGTGTTACCAATAGATAAATAATTGACAAAAATTAAAAAGCAAGTTCAATTCTGTGTCAAATAAAAAAAAAAATACTTATAATTTAAAAATTATACAAAAAAATATATATACTCTATTTTAGTTTTATATGGAGATTAATAATTAAGAGCTTGCACACAATGTTAGGCGTGAACTATTGCAGTCATCGTTACTAATATGTGACAGAAATAATTTTGTTTTGTTTTGTACTTTGAAACAAGAAGTCTCACCAAATATTTGCCATAGAATAAAAAACTATAATATACAAGCAAAGAATTTTTATCTGGAAATCGTAATAGAAGTTAACTATTCTTTTTTTTATTGAAAATAAAGGAAAGCAATATTGCACATGAACTACATTCAAATGGATATAAAAATTTATTTCTTATGTTACGTTTCATTGATAATCTAGGATTTTCTATTGAATTCACATGAAAACTCAATTATGGTTACCATTTCTTTTATATGTGCTAAAGAGTTAATGGAACAATACTGGTGTACTTTTTTAACAGAAAACCTTAATTGCTGTTATTTTTTAAGAACATTTTAGTTTAATATATAACACAAAATAACTTAGAAAAAAGTTTAATTTTTAATTTAAATGTTTTATTAACAATTGTTGTTATTACTCTTTAATTATAGAGAAAGTAAGAAAATATCCCACATATTGAATTAATATCGAGTTTGTGATGTCGATGGCTTTAGATGTTCTGAGGATCCGGATAAACATTTACACTATATTTTTCACTATAATGTCGTTCTATCTAGATATCTCTTAACTTTTCGTCAATCTTTCTCACTAAGACAATTTTTAATTAAAGGTAAAAGTTGTAAAATTAAAAGTTTGTAGAATACAACCTTTGTTAATGCGATAATACTTACAGATTCATGTATAAATCTTATAAAAAGTTTAAAAAAAAGTTTATTTCCGGTATTTTGTATTGCTTAATTATTATATTTTTACCTGAAATGTGTAAGCGTTGTGGTAATATAACATGGTATTGTGTTATTTCAGGAAAATATATTATGAATGACTCTTTTGTAATTTTTATTAAGGGGAAGAGCTACGAATACAATTAGTTTACCCTTCACTAATGGCTAAGAGTTAAACTCACTTTATTATCATACTTAAAATTAAACATAAATGGGTACGTAAAATGTACGTAAAACAAGTGTTAACACAACCATTTACGTGATGTTTTGTGTCTTCACTAAACTAAATATAGATGAGGTAGTTTTCATATCGCTTATTGCATTCAGTATTAACACATACAATTCAACAGGGGGTTATTGAATATTAAATTTAATGCATTTATAGTCCGATGTGCGTGGTCGGTCAATGGATTTCTTGATGTTAACAATTCAATATTCATTAACCTGATTTTAATAACATATTATGTGGTCTTTACTGTAGATGAATTATATCTGTGCATACACCAAAAATATCATTGAACCAATGATTGAAACTCAGCAAACCAACAAAACATATTCATATTTCTTCTGCAAAGTTGCATTATTAATATTATTAGAAGGGACAATATTTTACATACATCAGAAAAATAAACTGAACTACTATAATACAACACCTACGTTTTGAACTGCGTACATTATGTCTCTACAAACGGGCAGTTAAAATAACTCGTCATTCAAATAATTTTATTTATCTAGGATATGAGTAGTTTTTAATTTTTGAATAATAAATAATAAATACAAAGATATTGAGCAACTAAAAGACATAACTGGTCCGGTATCTGTTGAAATCCATGAAAGACGTCTAGGTCTCCTTTTCTCTTCTGAAGTCATACATATTCATGATTAACAATCAATAAAACTTTCCCCTTTTGAAGCCACCCTAGTTTGGGTAGGAGATATTTGCATATTAAATTTTAAACAGCTAAAAACTAACTAATCGTTTTTCAAGTTCTACCTCTAACTCAAAAATGTTTTATTTAATAATTTGAAAATATATTTTTTGTAGTTTTAAAACAAAAAATTATCTTTAAGTAGGATACAAAAATGAATAAGTAATTATTGTAAAAATTTACAATTTTTTAAATAATTTTTTTCTGTGATCTATGAAATTGAATTAAATGTATCATAAATACAGCTTATGCTGTATCTATGAAATGAGAAATTACAAGTAAATAATATTATTATATTACAAAATATTTTATCTAACCCACTTAGGATATCAGTCAAGAAGCTATTTACTTTCGATTTTGAAGATAAATTGTTATGAAGGTGGATGTTTTAAATCTTTAAAAATGTCTGTTAACATACAAGATGTAGGATAGCTGTACAACTTTTTAAATAAAGTTTAGCCTATATGATTAGTAATTATTTATCACAAACTTACTAAAACACTACAAAAAAGTATATTGTACTTTTAAGTGATTAATATTCTGCGTAGAAATAAAAGTAAGTTATTTGGAAAGTTGTAATTTTAAGTTGTGACTTACTAAATACAATATGCAACATATGCAATCGGAGAACAAAATATATCTTAGCAAACACTATAGAATGATAAAAATGTAATAATTTAAACTATTTTTATTTTGTATTCAACCGATATTAGGTTTTTGAATTTTATATATCGTAATATTAAAATATTGATAATGAATCATCTTTATTCAATAAATAAGTTCACAAGAAACGATATAATTTTTTTTAATATCACTGAAATTCAGTGTGGAAACGAATTTTGGAAGTAGACACCTACTTCACCCGTTGTACATGTAGCTTATTTTATTTCTATGTTAATCGTATTTATTGTTCAACCTTAAAAACATTGCATCCAAAACCGAAGTAATCTATAAATGGGGAGTGAATATACGGTTAAGGGACAATAAAATACAAAATTCTAATTTTTACAATTATTTTTAATCTTATACTACAGTTTTCATATAAATAAATTACATGTTTTTTTTTATTCTCCTCCGAAACGAGTGCAATTTAAAAGTGATAAATAGAAAATACTTCCAAAAGTTAATTTAAAACTTTGCCGTTACTTGTGTGATGTTTATTTAATTACCAGAGTTTATTTACGGCCTAGTAAGGGTTGAAGTAGATAATGTGACAAAACACAAACTGTGAAAATTTTAATTATTTTTCAGTTTTCTTTGATTGTAAAATATTTGATGTTGCGATATGTTTTAAGATAAAAGTGTTTACTTCAAATAAACATTTGTACATTCCATAAAACTTTTTATATATTAACTGGCTAAATATGTTGATTTTGGGTCGAAACATTAAATTATTAAATTCTTAAACATTCCTAGATTTTTTAAATTTCCTCTACTGAATACCTTTTTTACTGAGGGCTTTGACACGAAGATATTGTATACATAATTGTTTCTTTGAAAAACATCATCGCAGAAAATAGAATGTTTTTCTCAGTTATCTTGACTATTCCAATGTAGTTTATTGCATTTTTTGTTTTGTTTTGCCTACTAACCCCAACTTTCTATATCACACGGTATTGTATACACTCAGACTTACCTAGAACTTCTATAACAACCCATGCAAATGATTGTGTATTCAAAAGCATACTTAATTGTATAACACCGTTATTACATAATTTTTCACCATCAGACAGAAAAATAGTAAAAACCTATTTTATAAATAATAGCAGTCATATTCTCTACAATTTTGATATGGGAAGAAACTTCCTGGGTTAAGGGTGTCGGTACGTTTTTTGACAAAACTGCGTTTTTAATGCCTTTGTGCTAGAAATCTTAAAATGCAAAATGACATCGTGTAATAATAATATATACAAAATCAATATAACTTCCGTATTTTCGTTGAGTTTCAATTGTGTTATGTTTATAAAACATTTTCTATTCAAGTATGAGAAAGTTCCCTAAAAGAAAGATGTAAATTAAGTTAAACCAGTAACATAAATTCAACTCTTATTAAAATAAAAACAAAACTAATTTTATCTGGTGTTTTGATACCTTAAGTCTGTAAAGTGACATTTACATAGTTCTGTGAAACCGAACTACAGAAAAGCAAAAAATAATCAAAGTTTGAATTGTAATAACAAGTTGATTCCTGGATATCTACAAAATTATCGACGGTCGACTATTAATTCAATACATCTAAAGGTGTACATATACATCAAATGAACACAATGCTAACAATGTTTTATTTTAATTAGAACACGTTATGGAACCATTAGTTGGTTGTTTGTTATTATTTCGAGGTTTCTAAAATACGTTGTTATTTTTAAGGAAACAGTTAGAAGAACATGAGACGAACCCAGTTTTGTTATATAAACCAACTCTTACACAGGTTTGAGTTTCTATTTATATGATTATCACAATTTTTGTGATTGTCAATTAGCCCAGTAGGACTTTATATTTAACAACCTCTAATAGTTTTCTTCCATACATTTTATTGGTCTTGGTGAGCCTAAAATATTAATATATAAGAGAAACGTTTACTTCATTTGCTAGTAACCTACAAGAATATACATTACAATTTGTAAGTAAGAGTTGAAAATTGGTTTAGAAATAAATTGATTATTTTTCATTTGATCAAAGTATTGCATGCAGAATGAAAAACTAACCAATAAAATGTAAGCATATGTGCATGTTAACATGTTTAGTGTGAATATACTCTCATTGTTTAAAAAATAAATAAATATATAATTCCAGATAACAAATATTAAGTCTATTGGTCTGTTTTTGGGCACGCACCGTCCTTTCATACAAGTCGCAAATATATATATATATATATATATATATATATATATATATATATATATATATATATATATATATATAAACTTGCTAAAATCAAAAATATAACATAATCATTAATACAATTTACAATAGACATCATGAAATACAATAATTATAAAACATTACACATATATATATATATTTATATAAATATATATATATCCAACGATACAACTGTATATTATTTTTTTTTAAAGCAAGTTTACTCTAAATATTCATATGAATATGTTTGAATAAACAATAGAAATCATGTCATTCTACAATGCTTGTTTTATGTTGCAAGATAATACAGATTTTGTATGTATTCCGTGATTTTATTTTCAGCAAATCTCAAATTTAATTCTTGTTATTAAATATGATGCGTTGCATATGATGTTTTGGTAACGCAATAAAATAGAAGAGTTTCTAGATCCAGTAATCTTAGAATTTGTATCTAAGATAAAAAAATATAGGTAATTTATTTAAAATTGTACAACATAAGAACTCATGGTTTATTTAAATTTTTACCATGTAATAAAAGCTATAACTATGATATCATAGTCTTTTATTATAATACTATATTTTGTTTAATACATTTACTTAATTTAATGTACATTTAAGTAAATACATTTTATGATGAAACATTGTTACATATGTTTTGTATTAGTATTATAGTTTTTCGACAAAGGAACCATTTCATCTAATAAAATTACCTTGAAATTTCATTACCAATATTTATTTTCTATACTTTTTTTAAAGTAATTAGACGTAGTATCTAGAGATTTTACCTTTTAATTTATAATATTTATGAACATAAATTTAACTTTTCATATTCTTACTTTATTTATAATATCTAATAAAATGTTATAAATAAAATAATATTAAAAACTATTTTATTATTATTAGTGTATATACCAAAACTAAAATATCAAGGAGGGTAAGAAGGAAGATATTCTTTGATATCTATCGTTTATATAGGACTTAATTCACTAATTATTTAAGTTGTTTTAATTACAATAATGTTTTTCACTCCATTAAAAATGTACTTTTACCATATTTCCATGTTAAACATTTTCATATGTAATTAAAGTGGTTAATTTGGAGTGAAAGTATAGGAGTAAAAGTATATTATGAATAATTAATTCTATATTTTATTGGAAACGTTCCTTTTAGAAAGATATAAAAAAACACGAAGCTTTTCCGGATAATGTTTATTGTCTATACATGTATTTAAATGTAACATTTGTTTTGAAAAGGCTGTATTAAACCATTAAGGAACATAGTATTTTTCATAATAATTGTACACAGTTGATCAAACACTGCTTGAGCTGTCAAGATATGTTCCTGCAGACTTTCACAAAGGACCTATTTCACAGTCTAAATGAGTATCAGAGTTACGTAACTGAAATTTTCTTTGTGTAATCTGATTTTGTTAACATCCTTTGATATTGGTTTTGCTCTTTGGTCTTTTACAGTTTTGAATTTAAGCTTTTATTATAAATAAAAATTTCAATAAGTATTTTGGTATTCATTATTCTCTCATTGTTGGTTCCTTCAGAACGTATAACGTTGACAGTAATATCATATGTATATTTATTAATTTTGCTTTGATCCTTATAAACAATTTCACAAATAATTTATACAGGGTTTTATAATACTTTTGATATTCATCATTGGTAGATATTATATCAATCAATTGTAGTAATTGAAAGTACATAAAACTAACCGAAAGAATATTGATGATTATTTAATTTCAAACAATTTGAAAATTATAAGTAAATGAAAATTTAATTCTTTATGAGTATTTTGAATAGGTAGATAAGATTTCTTCCAATGTCCTGTCTTTACAATCTTTATAATAGTACATATAAATAATTATGAAATCCCTAAAGAACATTCATGAACAGTGAATTATTTATCACAAAATTGTAAATAATACTATATGTACAAATAATACTTAATACATAAGTTTCACTTGATATCATAAACAAAATTATTTATTTAATGTTGAATTCATTTTTATATGGTAGGATTGTTATTATCTATTACTAGTCCAACAACATCGGAATGTTGATATTATTCAGGTATTTAAACTGATAAACTAATAAGAATAAAATCTGTTTTATTATTATCATATGGTTATCTAAATTATCACATATTATTTTCCTAATAGTAGATGAAGATGTAAAATCTTATTATCTCATGTTGAATTATGCATTCCATTGCTTTTTTTTTAAGTAATTTGAATATTACTTTCATTTAATTTCAAATTTAAATTAAATAAAAACAAATATATTTTCATTGACAAATAGTGAAACATTTGAACTTTGGAATACATTACATTAATATTTACGTGAATCCAATATATATTCGTTTAAAAGTAAAATACATTACCTATTGAATTTTTTTTTAAATTAATTATTATAATTAAATTACATATATTATTATTTATATGTTAATAGATTCGACAGAAATATCAATAAATACGCACAATAAAGATCAAAGGGGGGATAGATATACTCAAAACCTTTGTTTGTTCTACATGAGTTTTGATTCAAAACTAAGATAGATTTTTATAGACAATTAATTTACAAAATATACCACATACTGGTAAAAGTAAAAAAAAGTATTTGGCACAATATTACTAATTATTAAAACGGTTAACGATTAAAATATTAAAAAACAAAACCAATTATTTATTTGGTAATTATGAAATAAGCAAATGAGCGTAGGACTGGAAACTATTCCTGTTAGGGAAATGTTGTCCATTAACTTTTGAAATGAATGGCTATTGATTGAGCTTCAATATAGTTAATAGTTTCGACTCTGCATAAAATCAAGACAAATGAAAATATTGTGCCTTAGTGGTTAAATGCCATTACTGCTCCATAATTGCTGACTACATGGGTTCTGTCTAAGCCTGCCTTAAGCTCTTCATATACATGAATGACAATGAGTTGAACGTTAGATTGTATTTATATATGGCATCGGCTACATTTCCTAAAAAAACATTATCGAAAATTATGTGCAATATGAAACTGTTATACAAGTGTTTATATTTTTTATATCAGTATAGTGAGCGGAATATATTACATCAGAGACTTAAACCGTTTTACAACAACTTATAACTTATTTTACCACATAGCTTTACAACCATATGGTATATTTTTAGAATGTGTCTAAAGATTCACACTTAATATACGAATTTTTGTTAACAATTTAATATAAGTAAAGAAAGTTATTTTGAACTTGAAACAATTGTCACTATTGTGCCGGGTTATTCTAACGTTTTGGTAGACACTTTTCGAAACTTTCTTTGGGAACATTATTTATTTATAATTCAGATTTAAGACAATATTGATGAAATGAACCGCCAATTATAACTACGAAAACAAGATAAGTATACGTTCAAATTCACTAATGTTAGATTTATATTCAATTGAAATGTTTCCCAGTTTTAGTTTTTGTAGTTTGAACTACCAGATCAAAAACAGACAGACACTATATAAATAGAATTATGTGGTATAGTCATTTTAAGAATGACAACCAACAGAGTGGTATGGTAGTCCCTTCAAGCTACATTTAACTACTACTACAGTGATTATTTTACTTTTGCATTCCTAAATTTAATTTTTAAGAGTTAAATTTAATACTTTTGTTAAAATAAATTAAACATCATTTTACCAAACTTATTTTTTTAAAGTTTAGATTAATATAGACTTAAATTTTACCATCCCATTTTAAACTTGTTTCTTTTATTTTATTTATTTATTTATATCTATACTACGGATTGAAAATTTCCAATAAAATGAAAACAACTGCCATTTAATATATTAATACTAAACTTGAGAGGGAATTAAAAGACTAGAATTATATTTTTACACATGTCAATATTCCCGTCGGCAAAATTAATTAGAAAGTAATTGTGTAAAATATCTGGATATTGGAAGGAGAAAAGTTGTATATCTACTAATCTTTAAATCAAATAAATAATTACGGAACCAAAGTTAAATAATTTTCTTACGAATCTAATATCACAAACATTTTCTTAAAATCTATGAATTCCAAGAAACAACATTTACCTGATGTGTCGTATCACCTGAGTGTCATGAATCCAGAAAATTTCAAAAATATAAAGACGACGTATTTACAAATAATTATTTCCAGGGAATCGAATGACGATTTAGGGCCTAAGATACCTTAAAATACAACATATTTCTGTGTTGTTCTGCCAAGGAAAAAACATTAAAAAAAAAAAAGTATAAATAAAACCATTGTTATTTTATAATAATTAATAAATATGCTGAACTCTATACATAAATATATATTTACACTAAATGAAGAAAAAATATTTTTAATAAATTTCCCAAATTATTACGTTCGAAATATAGATATTCCAATAGCAGAAAATTTGAATATTTACTGTAATCTTTATTAAATTATACGGGGAAGTTGAATTGTTAGTTTTAAAAAACAAAACTATTAGAATCTAATTACAAACCAATTGAATTTGAAACAGTTATTTCGTCTTGTATTTCCTGGATGTTGTGTTTATTTTTAAACGGTTGCCATTGATAAAACGGGCGTTTTAAATAGGTCGATAAAATAAATTGAAATTAAAAATAACTTTATACAATTTATAATGGAGGAATCCAGTAGTAAGAAGACTAAATGAGTGTTCTCTTATACTTATTTAGGTATTTTTAAGTAGGATTAGAAAGATGGAATATAAATGGTTGGGAGCAAAGGCATATAAGTAGTGCAAAGCGTTGAGTTTTTCCTTGGATTGAGAATCTGCCATACACGAAAACTATTAAAATTATTCATCGTTGTTTAAATGTAAACGTATATTGTATACTATTATATTACATCCATAGATATCAGTTTTACTTTAGCTGAGATTACACTAAATATAAAACTTTTGTCAATAAAATATTTTAATAGTTAATAAAAATTCACTATAACAAATGTGTGACCAAAAAATCTCAGTTTTAAGAATCTTTGTTTACAGCTAGCTTTTAAACTTTATATCAGGTAGATCGATACGAAATCTTTATCGTGCTTCTGAGTGAATATTATATTATATTTTAACCTACCTATAAAAAACGTCCCTTTTTAATCGACTCTGTAACTTGTGAAGGTTTTGGACAAATCTTCTACTCTGAAATAACTATATTATTTTATTATCACTTTTCCATCGCAATTACTATTCTGGGTCATACAATTGAATATTTTTACAACAAATAAAAGAACTAATAAATATTTTTTTAATATTTTCAACTGACAAATGTAGTAATTAAGTGAGATAATAAATTATGGAATATAAATCCAAATTTATTTAAGTTAATTGTAAATAAGATTTGATATTAACAATGGTTTGATAAGAGAAAAATAATCTAGGTTTTATATTGTTATTATTTGTTTAAAACAATAAAAACATGTAAGACATCAAATTTACCATTATTTCTATAAAATTTACAGTAGGATGAGTTTTGTTTTATTTTAACAATATTTATTTCTTAGTTTATTACTTAAAACCACCATAGTATTCCTAAGAACTGAAACGTTATTTGAATAATACGTTTTAAAATAACACGTGTTTTTAATTTAAGATACGTTTTAAGCTTTTCTCATTGAACCAAATTACAGATAATGATGGTAAGTTGATAATGAAGAGGGATAAATTAAGTAACGGTTGACGTTTCTCTGAAACAAGTTGGTTTGAAATATTATGAATCATAAATATTTCTACTATTGAAATAATTAAAAGTTTGCCTTATAATATATGATACGTACTTACTCATATATCAAGACATACCTTCAAAAGCTTGGCTGATCATGAATGATAAAAACTTCAAGGTAAGTAATAAACTATTTTTAAAAAATGAAAATTAACTAGTAAAGAAGAAATAGAACTATCTTAATCGAATCTTGTACTGCACATTAGGAGAGTATTAGAGTATTGGAAATGTATCACAAGAAGGAACATAAATATGTTAAAACTATTCTGAATTTGATTTTAATAGAGTTCTAAACATAATGTGTATTTGTTTTTATTACACAACGATCATTAAAACTATGCAATGATATTTTCCAAGATTAGTTTGTAATTTTGCTTTGTTCTTACTTTTATCTAACTACTGTACTCTTTAATACAAATTCTACAATTGTTTAATTAACTTATTTTGCTTAATTAATATTTAGCTTGTTTAAAGAATGCATTGCTTATGTTTAGTACAATCATGAAGATACTACCTCACCTTATTCTAACAAAATTAGTAATAGTTATATATTCGTAGTGTTGATAGAGATTTAAATCAACTGACTCGAAAATCGGTTGACTATTTTATATCTAATTATGTAAGGATTAAGTTGAACAAATTTGAAGTTTATTTAATTATTTGTTCATTACAGTAATATTACTATTCGTTAATTAGTGGTAGTAATTTGTACGAAATCATAGATGGAGAAGTCACGTCTGAGGATTTAATGGAACTGAATGAAGATAACACGTCAAAGTATTTTATTAATTTTAATCAATGTAAATCAACTAAACTACAAAAGAAATATTATGATCCTACCATGAATTACACAATTAATTACTGTATTACAGAATTGGTATTTTATTACAAGAGGGAACATAAAAATGGTACAACATTACTGTATTTGATTTTAGTTTGGTCGTATAATATATATTAAAAACAAAGTTTACTCAACCTTCATTAAAACTATGTTTAATGTTGTTTTCTAGATGTGTTTGTTATTTGTTGTGCACCATCATTACTTTTATCTAACTACTGCTTTCATTACAACAAATTATAAAATGGTCTAATGTATATTTGTTAATTAAACAATGCATGGCTATTATTTTGTATTGACATGAAAAGACTGCACAGTGAAATGTGGAGTAGAATATTTATTTTACTATTGCTGATTATAGTTTAAAACAGCTGATTGAAAAAAGATATAATACACAAACATTACATAGAATTTATTTAAAGTGTATTAAATTAGTCTTCTATTGTAATAATATTACGATTGGTTAATTAATGTTATTACCAAAAACGCGCTTTTAATAAAATTATAACAGATTTAAACATGATTATATATAGTTGATAATTATACAGAACAATTATTATCTAGGCATTTATAAAATTAAATAAAAGATAAATCCGAAATATTTGTAAAGGATTATTAGAGTTTATCAAGAATTTTAATATTAATACTCTATTCATTACACAGAATCAATTATATATCTTATGTTGCTAAATTTAAAAAATGGCATCAGCCATTAATTATTGTTTCGAAACTAAGTACAACCGTGATGCAATGAGTATGTTTACATAAATAGATTTCCCATTATTATTATGTTTCTATATATTGTACTCATTTTCCAATGTACTTATATATATTTCGTAGAAACGTTTATTTTGTAGGTTATGCAAGAGCTTGGAGTTGATGTGCAATCCCTGATGACACACGCAGCGAGTTTCTAAACGGTTATAAAAACAATTTTTTATATAAGTGTTGTTAAAAAACTAAAATAAAACGTTTCTATTTTTTTTTAAAAAACCACCCACAATACTCTCTTCCTCCGATATATTCGAACTCGAATAGGGAAAATTTTGGATATAGTGTTTTTTCTAATCATATAATGTGAGAACGGTTCACATTCAGTACGACATGATAAAATGTTTTGGCATTAAAAAATGTATAAGTAGAGACTAATATTTATTCCAAATTAGGGTGCAGAAACAATTCTCAACGTTTTAAAATTTAGTGTTTTATTAAACTGAACTTTTTCAAAATTATTTTATGTTACATGTAAAAAAGAAAGTTTAAATTTACTGCAATACCGGTTTGTTTGATTTCTAGAGGAATTTCGTTAACTTGAATATCTCAAAATTACATAATGTAAAGTAGGTTAAGATTTTTAAAAAACTGAGTTACGCCGTTACTCTAAATTATATACACCAACTTAAAAATAATTGCAATACCATTATTTCGTAAAGCAGATTATTTATTTTCCTCTTAGAAATTAAAAACTAATTTTTACATCATATAGTCCTTTTACATCTACTATATTTTTCCTACTGAATATTTTACATATATCGTTCTTTAATGGGAAATATATTTTATTTGTTGATATATTAAAAATTAAATTTTTTGTAGATTATTTCTCCCGTTAATTTAGATATTTAATAGTATTCGTTAAAGTAGAGTGTTCCAAACGTGTTGTTTATTTTAAGGATTGACAAATATTTTGCAAGAAAATAAATTCAATTTTATAATTTTGATACTTTCTTAGGAGGGACATAAAACAACATCAACCATTATTATGAAACAAAGAAATAATTAATTTGTATATTATGCTTTTAAACAATAGGTTTTTAGTAAATATTTAATGGACATTCAGGTATTTTATGACGGCTACCAGATCATTAGCAACGAGTTGTTTAATTAAACATTGCGTACAGGCTTTGGTATTGAAAGTAAGAAAATTCAAATCTTTTATCTTCAAATATGGGATTGAAAAAATAATGGCTCTAATAAATAAGAAACTTTGAATACTGTTCATATTTCTACACTGTGTAATTTATTACAAATCGCTGTTTAGTAAAAGTTAAGTAAACATTTTATTAGAACATCCACCATTATAGACGATGATGTTTTATGATAACAAGGTTTCATGT
The DNA here is from genome assembly GCA_963513935.1 of Aphrophora alni. Lineage (NCBI taxonomy): Eukaryota > Metazoa > Arthropoda > Insecta > Hemiptera > Aphrophoridae > Aphrophora > Aphrophora alni. Next base: position 39,768,347 of record OY740768.1, read on the forward strand.
GATAGAATACAAATGAAATGGCACGAGAATAATAAAATAATACAGCTATTTGACTGTAGAACACGTGTTCAGAATTGTTACAAGTTACTTTGAGTCAATTGAAGAAGAAGCTTTTTAGTTAGATTAAAAAATGGCGTAACATTCAGTTTGTATTCTTTATGCGCAACATTTGTTTATGTTTCAGCAATTTCAATACTGTTGACACAAATTAGTAGTAATCGATTTTTTCTTCTTTATAAAAGATTTTAAAATACTACTGCAGCCAATGTAAAATATTTTACATCTAATTAAACTGAAAACTTTAGTTTTTTATCTTTATATATATATACCAAGTGTCCTAAAAGTCCCCACCCCTATTATTATTATTTTTTATTAATGGAAATAGACAGATTTGCTTTGGGGAAAGTTTGATAACCAAAGGAGGAGTTTTTTGAAGTATCAACATTTTCAACCCTTACGCCAAAAATGGGGTAGTTTGGGGGTAAGTCAAGCATTTTAAATAACAACCCCTACGTATGTGTTTATTACGTATTTATGAGTCCAAACATGCACATTTAAAATAAAATATATATGTTTTAGAAACCAAATGAAATAATATTAAGTGCTTCTAAAACAAAAATGTTTGGTGAAAGATCTATAAATATGAGCATAGTTCATGCATTTACTTCCTTAATGAAAAACATCACTGATAACTTAACTGCCTAGCTAAAACAATCTGTTAAAATCTTTACACTTGATTGATATTAGTAATGCATATAAACGGCTGACTGTATACCAGATCAGAATAATTTATTTGAAATATCTCATAACAAGAAATATATATTAAATCATTCAAATATTTGCAATAAAATTTCACAGATTTTTAATACCAAATCAACTTGTTTATTTTACAGTCTTTCTCTAACAACTCACTAATTTTTTTGTTTTCTAATGTGAGTTTGTAGTAACATGATTTTGTCACATTTCAAAGATAGATTTTATTCTATAAAACTGTTATAAGTGAATAATTAGGTTACCTAATGACATTAATGAACTGTGATGACAGAGCTGCAGTAAAACAGTTAAAAACTACAAAAGAAATAATATGATTTATCGTTTAAAAATCTTACAATTTTAAAGTCATGCTTGTAAACATTTGTAAACTGCTAGTAGTTTTTTTTATTGGGTAATAATCCTTTTCAAAAAAATAAAAAAATTATGTTTTTATGTATTACAAATATTTATATTATATTTGATCGTTTGAGTGGAAATCGATTGGATGAACAATTTGAGTTTTACTTATTAAAATACAAGATGCAATTGTCTCCTAACAAACCCAGAGTGGCTTTAAAAGAGAACAATAAATTTTATTGATTGTTACTCATGAATATGCAGGCCTTAGAATAGAAAAGCCGAGGTAGACGAAGTAAGTGACAACCCAGCCTCTAATTTTATTTGAGTTGGCAAGCTCAATATTATCATTACTCTTGTAGTTTATGCAAGGGCATTTACCTAAATTAATTCAATTCAGTTTTTTTTATTGTAAAGTCTTTTATAATATTTATGGACGATCATAACTTCTTTTTGAATATAGCTCTAATACTTAGAATAAATTACTGCTAACAGGAATGTATAACGAAATAAATATTTTAGTTTATTATTAAGAAAACAACAATGCTGTTTTCTGACACGAAAATAAATCTTAAAATACAGAGAGATATCGTGCGAATCATTCTAGATGATGGACGTCTTATTGTTCATTATTTTTGTTGTTTTTTTACTAACCAATATTACACAGCTACTTTCTGGTTTAGTAAGTCTTATATTAAACATGTCTACTCTAAATATGCATGATGCTAGGATGAAAACGGAAAACTTTAAGTACAAGACATGCAATTTGTTTGCTGTCTGTTAACATCTCCTACTACAACATACATTAGATAATAATAATAATAATACACAAGTGGAAAACAATTCCAATAGCAAAAATGTTAATATTGCACAAATAAACAAAATCACATTACGTATGAACAATACGATGTCACAAAAACTCACCATTGGAACAGCCATTACGATATACAATTTTATTTTCATCATGGGGAAAATAATTAAGTGTTTTTTTTTAGGTGTAAGTTAAAATAAAGGAACTGTCCCATTGCAAAAGGTCACTAGAATTACTTCTTTGTAGGAGACTCTTCTTTGTGCGAGTTCATGTTTAAACTTTGTTTGAGCTCGGGTGTTGTATCAATAAGTACACTTACGTTAATTGAAAAATGTTGCAGTTTAGGAGATAACAATTATTTATGTGATCTGACGAAAGGTTGCAATTGTTTATTAATTGTTGAGGATGTTACTAATTTCATACACAAGAGACTTTATTTTTATCACTAAAATCACAATAACTACGTAAAGTTTAGGGTGTGAATCATTTTCACTTTATTTGTTATGATTGTTCACTTATTTATTTCAAAAGAGAGATTGTAATATTAGTGTGAATCATTTAATGATTTTATTTGTTATGATTGTTTAATTATTTATTGCAATAGAGAGAATGTAATAATAGTGACAAAATGTATTACTATTTTATTTGTATCACCTTTTCTTTTTAATCTGTTTCCCCTTTTGTGATTATTATTTTTGAAATGCAAGTGTTTGGCCATAGCAACTTCCGAAAAGTTACAACTAATTTTAGTTTAAGTTTATTGAAAAATTACATAACTCTGTTTTACTATTACTCTATACATATTAATAGACCAAGGTTCTATTATAAGCACAATAAATTCCTCCATAATTTCCTTATCCTAACAGTCACTATCTGAATTTTGTGTTGTTTATAGTGGTTACGTATGTAAAATAATGATAACAACGACAACAACAATACCAACAATAACAAGAAATAAAAAGGTCGCAGTATGTGCCAAAAATTACTTTTCCAGTTTCCTAATGCCTGCAACGTGAATATAGAATATATTTTCGATTATCAAACGTATATTCTACTTAGAAAACTCGGTAAGTAAAAGTTGAATAAGATGAAAACTATTATAACGACACGCATATAACTGCTATAATATATATATATATTCAGCTTGGTAATTTATTGATTAAATTAGGTCTTAATAATGGATCATATTTTATATAATTGCAATTAAAATAATTATGTCAAAATTACATTGGCTTCAATACGTGTCTGCTCATTTACACCGTTGTTTATGAAACTGCGTAAATTTTATAACTCTTTTATGTGTTAAAGACATAACTTTTTAATCCAGTTGACAATTTAAATATTTAGTGAAAACATGGTTCGAAATGTGTGCTTTGGGGAAAGTGGATTTATTATTGAAGCTCGTGGGTTTTTATAGGATGATGTAACAAATCGCACAAAAAAAGCCCTCGTGTTTTTATGTATCGGGCATTGACTGTATATTATTTTGTATACTTTAGTTTAGTTAATTTTGTAATATATTGTTTTCCAAGCAAAGGTAGGGTGAGACTATTTTGAAGTCAACTAAAACCTTCTTTCTATAAATAAGTGTGCCTTAGGAATTGTTATACGCAAAGACAAAACAAATCTATGTATGTTTTTCTACCTAATATTGTAATAAAATATTGTAAACATTAAATAAAAATAGAAACACGGAATTTAAAATAAGTAATCAACAATTTGCAAAAAAAAAAATACACATTTGTTTTTACTTTCTCACCAAGTACGTAGGACAAAACTATTTTGTAGAGAGGGGTAGAGGGTAAATTATGAAATGTATATCCTTGCGGACATATCAATGTTTTAAACGAAATCTTATTTAAAAGAGAAATTTGTTTTACAAAATGTCTACCTACTATACGGACGATAGCGCCGATTATTATGAAAGTTGAAACAATATCTTTTCAATATTGGTACACAACATTTATGGCACTCATATTTAGACTTCACCATAACTGAAAATTTGTGGGTACCTGTAAGGAAAGGGGATGAGAGAGCTTTTTATCCACAGTTTATTCAAATTTATCCTCTAGCAAGACTAACAAACATCAGTATAACCTAATTAGTGTGGACATGTTTATCTCGCTGAAACAAGAGCTTGTTAGAATCACGTTGGACTAACTCAAGTGCGATTGCTAGGATTTTTCGTTAAAAAAACGCAATTTCTTACCAAAACATTTTAACAAATGTTTTTGTAAATCTTGGTAGGTAATAAGTCAATGTTCTGTACGAAAATGGACAGTAACGATTTGGAATATTAAAAAATTTTAAAACACATTACAAAAATCTTTTTCGTTAAAACAATTCATGAAAAATAAATATAATTTTAAAGTAGAATTATTATTTTGTAGCCTATTTTTAAAATTTTTAATATATAAGGGGAAATGTTGTGAAAATTTTCTACAGTGTGTATTTACATTTATCTGCATACCATTAGACAAAAATTAATTCCGCCCATATAGACATTGTAGTTCAACGTAGTTTAATCTCGAGGTCATGACTTGTTTCGTGTAGATATCAAAGGAAACGCACTGTTTAGAAACAGTTTAGATAACATTAAGTAACCAACAGAGTGTATACAAGATAACAATAGTGTGGAAATGAAGACTGAATTATTACAAGATTCTGAATTTTAACAAAAATGTTTGTACAATTGTATAACTGTTATTTAAAAAATGTAATTCTATTTGTTAGTAATAATCATTGAATGGCTTCTTTTATTTGAATTAGAAATACAATATCATATTCATATATTTGTATTTACTTCATTTATTATATCTAACAAGGTCAAAATACCAACGAACGAGAAAATACTGGAATTTTATTTTAAAAGTACAAATCACGTAGCTTTCTGTTTATTTACTTCTTAAAGTGTTTTTAAAATGCTACGAAATCGCTATACATGTTCCTAAAATACAATGCATGCATGATAAATAATATTTTCATTTTTATATAAAGTTGTTTTATTTTAATGATATGTTATATTACTTTAGATACAAGAATGTATTTTCTATAATAAACTATTTAATAGGTGGAAAAAAGTTTAAGGTGAAAGGACACACATGATTCAATTCCACTCTCTCCCGTAGCATACTTTAGAGAAAGTTATGTGATAGGTCGAAAAATAGTTATTAGTATTTTGCAAATGTCTACGTATTGAGTTCCTCTGAGTACAAAATCAATAATTTAAACAGTTACACAGATGACTATAACAGTTAAACAGTTAACTAACAGATGTAACAGATGTAATATCAACTGGAAATATGTATATATAATTGGAACAATTAGTCTACTATTTTAATTGTAATAGTTACAATATCACCTGAAAATAATCCTATGAATGGTACATTTGGTATTACTCTATTAGTTACACTATCAACTATTTATATAATTGAAACAGTTAGTTTACTAATTTAACAGCAATAGTTACTTTATCACCTGAAAAAAAAATTCTATAATTGGAACATGTACTATTAATTCTAAAGTTACACTATTAAATGAAATTAGTTATTTCATTACAAAAGTTAGCCTACTATTTGATCATTTACTAACTGTTACATTTACTAATAACTCTAACTGATACACTATCTACTGTAAATAGTTATAGGATTGTAACAGTTACTATGTATGGAATGATGTTTGTCTGTTATATAAACCGTGCACTATAGTTCACACTCGCGGACTGATTTAAGGCTAATTTGTAGTCTGTGTATATTATTGGCAATATATTTGGGAAATATTTAAATGTTGTCGAAAAGTACATATTTGAAGTTAGTTAGCTACCACAAGAATAGCAAAAAATTACGATATTTTCAATATCGGCTCTTCAAGAATACCATTGTTCTTTAGTTATGGGTAAAACACTAAAACATCAGCCTAGGGGCAGTGATAAAGTAATTTCTTAAATTTGGCAAAATTCACTTCATGTAAAATAGTTATAAAAAAATATTCCGATCCGTGGATAATATGGCAAAATCAAAATTTAAATAACCGCCGCCATTAAAAGCTCCATTTTCGTACAATAAGACTTACGTTGAGGATGTGTTTACGGTACAAAAAAAGTAAGTTTAAACTCTTATTTAAATAAGTAAATTAGACGATAGGCCAAATAGCATGTCAATTGTTTTACTGATATATCCGTTTTATGGTCATCTAAATCCAAAACAGTGTTTCTTGTTTCTCTGTCGTCTCTCTTATATGGGGTGTTCTACAACTCAAACTCGTGAACCAATTTTAATGAAATTTAGTATATCTCGAGATTTTTTATCATTTTTATATGATTCTAAATTTGGGACTAGATTCCATAAAAAAACGCAGAAAAATATTACAATTTTACCAAAAACAACCCACGAGGAAAATTTTGCAATGAATTGGATCGTTTATTTTAGTTTAATTGTATTTTTTTATTTGTAAATTTTCTTTTTTATCGAATTTCCGTAAATTTAACTCTAAAATCAGTAAACCTACTAAAGTGTTGACACATGAAAAAATTTTGAATTCGAATAATGACCTGAAAAGAAATTGATTTCTAATAATTTTATATTATTTAACATTGTAATTGGAATGACATATTAATAGATATTGTCTTACATATGAATGTTGTAGCCTACAAATGTTAATAACTTCGTTTTACATTGTGATGAATAAGGAAGTGTTTTACATTCCTTAACTTCAAACTTTATATTTAAACATTTGTATATTTGAAAATGTAAACTAGAAATCGCATAATTGATATCAAATGAAGAAAATCTGTTAGTTTTTATATTGAGATGTTATGATTAAAAACGAATGTAGACCCACGAGTACTGTAATAACAACATCAAGATTTGTTAAAGCGAGAAATGATAGAAAAGATTTATGAGACGATTCTAACCATAGACTGCATTAAAATATGTAGATCCAGCTAGGATCCTTTAGGATTCTAGAAACCCTTACTCTCTACAAAAATCCTTAAGAGAATGTGAAGATTTGGTTATAGTTTGTAAAGCACCGTATAAATTCATATGCCTACTCAATATAATTTCCAATTACCTTTGATGTAATAACAATCTATATTAGTTTCATTATAAGTTTCCAGTTATATTTATTCTAAATAACTATTATATTGAAATAATAAAAAAAAAAACACCCGTAACAAGGAAAAAATATTTTTATTAACAAAATATTTATTTAATGAGTTGAACTAAAAATCATTTAGGTAAAACGGCGATAAGCCTTAGAGGCTGAATACAACTGTAGAAATCCTTGAAACGTTTAGTTAACAATATAGAGCTGCTGTTGTTTAATTTATTGATTACATAATTTCAATCTGCCTCTTTTTATTACGTTATGTTTATATTTATTATAACCTCTGAGAATTTGTTTGACCACTGGAATATTTTCTGCGAAATTTATATTTCCCAACACTTGTTGCAAGATATCTCTTTATTATCTCAATCTCTAGCTTACGCCATAAACAATAAGTAAGAATTGAGGACATTAACTAATTGCAAAAAGAGATTAAACTTAGTAAGGATTATTATGAAGTAACTGTACCTGTGTGCCGACAGATTTAATCTGCTATGGTTTTAATTAATTAGATAAGTTCAACTCTGTTTTAATTACTTATTTAATCGTATTGTAGGTCCAGTGAATAGTGTATAATGTCTGGAAAGGTATGGATTAAAACTAATAACAATAGGAAAATAAACAATCTGATTTTTAACACTGCAATTAACTGATATACTGTAGTATCAAATTTAAAACAGAATGAATAAAACAGAAATAATACAACAAATAATTGCAATTCAAATGATATCTTAATTAATATCTACAAATACGAAATTTATACTGTATATTCTTAGGTAAATACGTTGGCTACCCTAACGATGTTTTTGGGTAAGTAAGAAAACTAAACTAAACTGAATCAAAACTATTCTGATTATTAAATTATTATTAAAAATGCATTCCTCTTAATAACCGCAGCCACCTCCAAAACTAAAATAATGTTTTAATATTCTCTTCATAAACTATACTAGTCACGCAATAAAGACCAAAAAAAATTGATTTAAAATAAGAATAATCAGTTTAATTATGAAACAAAAAAAAAATATAAATTAAAATTTTTCCAAACCAATGTTTTTCGTTATATATCACATTTAAGATATATTAGAAATAGCAATTATGAAATATCAGTTATTCACACAAGTAAGGAAAAAAGTAAATAATGTTTTAAACATTTTGATATAATATACATTTCAGTGAAATATACAATAATTTGATAATATATTGGAACGCTAACTCTGAATTTGTCAATTATTTTGTTTAAGTGATACTATTGTATCTATACATATAGTCTAGATATATAAATATTATTATAGGTATTTCATTATTTTTATAAAAATTATTTTACGATATTTTTTTATATTGGACGTGTCTTTTTTTATGTAATTTTTATTTTATGTAACAGAAACTTTATTTGCTGTTTTATCATGGCGACTATCCGAAATAATACTGACCAAAATATCAACAAGCGTGTTCCGGATTTGAAAACAGTCTGCGCTCCGAAGAATCAAAACAATGTTGTGAACGAAATATACCGAGACTTTCAAAAACAGAAAATCAACAGCAAGAACGAAATATTAACATTAATCTGAAACTTTATGAATGAAGTTTTTAACTGACGAAAAAATACAAAATATTTTGAGTCAATACTTAGTCGCTATTTTCATTTGTTTGAATTGAAAGCTATTCAATTTTTACAGAATTACAAAATTATAAAATAATTATATTTTATATAACAAATACAATATTTTGTTCCGGTTATTTCCTCCAAAACTTGAATTAACGGATATGTAACACGTATATCTCTATAAATAAATTGCAATGAATAATATAAACACTGGAAAGGACATTTACGCTTCCATTGAGGACAGACATTTATGGTTAACAGAACTAATATTTAATTTATTGATATGATTTAACTTGGTATTTGCAATCATGTGTGAATATAAAATTAAATACACAACTATTCGAGACAATACATCAACTTCAATAAACCTAGAACATATAAAAAGTCATAGAACGTCAAAGTAACCTAGTGTCCAAGGCAATGATAAAAACTAAAACTAAAAGAACTAATCTAAGTAGAATCTAAACCTAGATCTGATAAGTAAAAATAACTAAAATTAAAAAAAAAAATCAGAGAAAATATTAGCAAAATCGTTAGAGCTATTCTGAGTAATCGTAATTTGTGTTGTTGTTGTTTTTTTAATGAAACGTCTACATTTTAAGTTATCGAAAAAATGTGAAGAATAAAGTTCTGTGGTATGACTAAAATATAACTCAAATGTATAATTTTAGTTATATCTGCCTCACCTTTTGGGCTGTGGAGGACTGCACAGTCGACCATCGATAAACAGATATCATTCCAAATAACACTTTTTTGATTTCAAAAGGAATAAATCAGAAAAAACGACATCCATTTGTTGACGCATATTCTGTACTAAGTATGTCAGAGAAAGTATAATAGGGCAAATATAATGTTAAATGATTTGTCAAGGTACGAGAGGAATAGTTAGTTACCATAATAAACAATAAACATTTAAAATGTCTTGTTTTTCAGTGATGAGTATCTTCTTTTTCATTTCTAATATGAAAGTAGTTATTGAAGGATTTCTATGTTCAAACTTGTGGTTGTTTTAAAACAATAAAACTCATATTTCGTAGTAAACACCTGGATAGCCTAAATATCGACTAGTCTAACGGATTGAAAATTAGCCTCACAGTATGGAAAGCAGAAATAATAAATTTAGATATCTGAACACATTCCGCCTATTAATTAATTGATTTTTCCTAAGTGAATCTGAATTTTTGAAATCGTTAATATTTATTGTTTTAAACTTTAGAAGTCGTTTAAAATATGAAAAGCAGAAACATATATTAATTTTTTACTGCATAAGGGCAACTAAAAGTGTAATATAGCTGTTCGTGTATAACCTCTACTGAGGTGAAAATAAACACATAATATATATGACATAACTATCAGTCCCACTGTACTCTTGCCTTCACAGACGTAATCATAAATTTTATAAATTTAATTTAAGGTGGTTTATATGACGTAACGAGAAACACCTGGCATACAACTATATATCATTATTTACCTGCAGTTTATATACCTTTATCATGAAGGTAAACTGTATGGAGATAAATTTTCAACTTACGTAATTGCTACTGTCTTGTTCGTTTCATTGAAATAAAAATGAAATGTAGCGCAGTGAAGAAACAAGTCGGTTGTTACAGGTACTGTCAGTTTGTTTTAAGTTACATTTTAAAACAAAGGAGGGGAGTAATTTCAAATAACATAGCAGAGTAGTTGTTAGTAGCTAGTTTTAAATTTAAATATAGATTTTTTAAATATATAAACTAGTGACAATCGAGTGTCCATAACTTCACAATAAACTGATTCCATAAAAGTAGGTGTATATTTTTAAAAAAAAAATAATAATGTATTAAGTAGCCACTTAAATATATATATATATATATATATATATATATATATATTATACAGGCTGTCGTTGAATTATATTTCATTGTAAAAAGAACACATGAACTCCTACATAAAATTGGAATAAAATCAAAATAACTGAAGCTATTTTTATATCCTATATTTTTGGTAGGAAATATGTAGTTACATTCTTTTGACATTCGTATCAATGTCTAAACTTTTGATGACATATTTCGGACGAACTCAGTTTTTAGAAACTATTTATATACCACTTTGTACCTATAAATAAGCTTATTATTTAATTCAATTAACCCATGGAATGTAACCAACAAATTAGCAATGTGCAAAAATCGCAGAAGAGAGCGAAGCCTACAGGCCGAGAAGAGGGGAGGTTACTTGGATTATCCTTAGTAGGACGAAGTAGTGAGCAAAGAGCTTTTCAAAACAGAGGGCACAAGAGATACGTTAGCAGAAAAAAAGTTTGATATTACGATGAAAATTCAATCAAATACAAATCTGTAGTATTTTGTCGCCACATTACTGAAATTGTTTTAAAACTTTTTTTTAATTGCATTTATTATTATTATTCCGAAATAAATCAAATGGATAATAATTAGAGCGACTGCTTTTATCATGAAATGTGAATAATACATTAAATCACAGGAAAACACTGTGTAGATAATATTTATAAACAAACCATTTTATTGAAATCTTCTTTAGAAAATGTTTATAGGCTCCAGGGTTCAGAAGAAGAAAAATAATAATAGAAGAGCAAACTTAAATAAAACGAACAAATTATATATATATATATATATATATATATATATATATATATATATATAATGAAGACTTCCTAGATTATGTATAAAAATAAAAATAAAAATTACAAAAATAATAAATAAAACAGGTATCTTTGACAAACTAAATAAAATATACAGAAAACCTTCTCAAGGTCAAACTATTACTACACACACATATTATACATTCACCCACTCACCGCATACACGTAAATTCTACGACCAATCCATTATGACATAATACGAATTAAAAATATTCAAAAACCGACTAATTTAATCAAGCTCTTCAATTTTTCAGAAAATATATTAAATCTCTTCCGTTCCTCTCTTCATGTTTGTGACCGCTATTGCTTACGTATACACTACAACGTACAAATACAATGTCTAAAATCACGTTTTTGGTCAACATTTTAAAAAGTCAACATTTTTTGTGATAACTAAAATCTCTATATACTTCTTATGTTGGATAAATAAAAAGGCATTAATACAATTCTCATTCATTTGTAATAACAACTAACTCACAACTTGAAAATTATTTCTAACTTAAATTGTATTCTGATATTAGGAAAAGTAAGGGAATGATTTAAAATAAAGGAGTATATAAATTTAAATGAAACATAACATTCAGAAAAATCTCTTGTAACAAAGAAAGAGAAACTAGGGCAGTACGTTAAAGTTAAGCGAGTCAATGGGAAGATCGGAAGGAAGAAATTGAATGTAAAACGTTTGAAGATCGTTTAACAGTCTTTAGAGCGTAACCAAGATAATACAAGTTTACCTACTTACATAGTTTTCCTTGATACCTAACTCGTCTACAAAGTTCAGTTAAAGTTTCTTGTAGCTACTGCATTATATGGAGTCAATGAAAATCATTTAGTGAGTTCATAGATAACTTTTCAGGTAAAATGTATTATACGTCTTCAACTTCAGAATTAAAATCATCTCACGTCTTTACATTTTCACTATCTACGTATAGAGAACGTTTTGTGATGGGTTAACAAATCGAAGTTTTGTTTTAGGTATAACCCTTTTGAGAGGATCAAAATATGTATTATTTCGGACTGATAACTATAAAATTAAAATTTTTTGTTTTTATTCATTTTTGTTTGGTTTTGAAATTCGGTGAGAGAGAAAGTTTTCCAATGTATAATTCATTTTATATGTATCACAAATTTGTTTGGTGATTATACATAAGAATATATCACATAGAATGTTTCAATATCTTAATGCAAACTTTCATCATACTTTTCTTAAAAACCAAATCTAAAAAGACGGAATTGTGTTTTTTTCGTGAGTGAAGGGCAAGGAACAGGCCCAGATCCCTTAACTGTAAAACATGGCACACAAGGGTAGTGATTATGCTGTTTCCTTCCTCTAACGTTGTTTATTCTCCACAACCGAGTCAAGGAAATTAATTTACTCTTTTTTTACACTTTTATCTTATTGTGTGATGAAATTGAGAGTTAGTTCATTTATTCAGTAAAGGTAGAATTTCTTCTTCTCCATGCGTGTTTATTTCTCCAATAGTCCAAACCAGTATGCAACAATTGCATATTATAGAAAGTTATGTAGAAATAATTTATATAAAATGAAAAAAAATTGACCCTTCGGGACTCCCTTATGTGAGTACGAGTGTAGTAATACTGAAGGACGTTATCTAGATCTTTACTTTTCTTAATGCAATATTGGATTATATCCCTTCTGTTTCATCTTTCCGGTCTGATCTCTCTTGACCAACTCTTGATTTCTTCCGACCCTGATTCAATTATAATATTCGAAAGCTATGTCCCCGTTTGCTTATTTTTTATGAGACTATGAAACCTAGATACTTTGCCTTTTAAACAATAAGAACAAAAATTAGCTGATCTAATAGAACTCTAATAATTTAGTAATGTATTATTATTACGTGAGCTATTTGCATTGTTTCATGCATCACATTTTGTAATAAGTGAAAATAGCAATTAGTGTTTCAATACACTTTTTACATTTAATAGGTGAAATGCTAAATGTGGAAAGGGAAATGGATTCCCCAGAATAAAAAAACTAGATGCAATTTACTCTTGTGAAAAACTAACATACTAAGTAGTTGAAAGCTTATTCTCAAACTGTTCATGTATAACCATTTGAAAAATAAGTTATTATTTTAACAAAATATTCAACATTAATAATATTATTTCTGTTAAAATTAATTGTTTTTAATATTATATTATAATAAATAATTAAGAAAAATTACCTCGTGAAGGTAGATCTGTTAGTTCAGAAACATTATAACAAATATATTCCTTTAAGAGTAAAAAATAATTTACTAAAACATCGGCAAGTAGCGCTAAGGAACAATCGAAGTCAACTCTCGGAGGTTAGAAAAGTAATATTTTTACACCTTTTAATGGATGTAAATTACAATTCCTATTAAGTAGAACATTTTTTTAAATTTACATTATAATGATTACTTTGTATGCACTTTCAGTGTTGTATTGAAATGGTCTGGGCTTTTCACTACGTTCCTTCGCACTCTAACTAATTGCTACAGTGAAACCGTTCTTAGCATTTAAAGCTCAGAGGATTTCTTAATTTTAAATATTTTGTTTCAATCTGGTGAACTATATTATTGTGGTAAAAATGTGTCTAATGATACATTTCTATTTATTATACGTTGTTATAAATTTCTCAAAATAATTTAGTGGAATGAATTTTTCGGTAAACAAAAATACGATAAGTGTATATCAGTGATATCAAATTTAGAGGAGAAAGGAGGGGCAAATAGAAGTTTCTTTTCTTGGTGTAAGATATGTCCTGACCATATTTTTATATCAACTAAGTTACAAAATAGGTGTTTTTTAGGTTTTTCCAATTATCTCCATGTCTAATGGGCGTATTTCAATAGACACTAAGTTGTTACACTTACAGAATGAAACAGTAAATTTGTCTTATCACCCAAACAAAAATTTAAAGGAAATTGGATATTTTAGATGGGGAATATTAAAATTTATAAATTTACATTACTATTAATTATTCTCGGTATTAGTTTTAACTCTAAATTCAAACATTATTTTAAAATTATGTAAAAAAAAAAAAAAAAAAAAAAAAAAAAAAACCGAATTCTTTTAGTTATGTGATATCAAAATATTGCACTTAATTTTCAGTCCATAATTATTGTGTGAAAATATTTATTTATTTAGTTAGTTACATGAAATAAGAGTACACAGTATTTAGTGAATTCTGGTTATTATAAATCGTAAATAATTGGTTAAAACTAGTAGGCTTTTAAGTACAGTAAATCGTGCAAACTTCCACGTGTATTTAAAATTGGAAATTTTAAAAGCAAAAATCTAAACATAAAAGACGTAATGAAATTCACACCTTTGATTTTTTATTAACATTTAGTTTATATTGAATAAACAAAATAAACATACACGTTTCAACAACACCGATTTCCTACAAAGTAAAAATAATTGCAATTTCACAGAGTTCATGGTAACTATGTAATAGGCCTATCACATAAAATTCAAACACAAACAATAGGGGTTTTGTTTTACATTTAATGAAAAACTTAATTTACTTTATGCCGTACATTATTTGGTTATGTAGTTTAACTTACCTTTGAAGTTAGTGATAATTTTATAACAAAAGCTTTGAATTCAGCAAGACCCTTTGGAAATGAAAGAGGATTAAAGGTACGTAATCGTCAGCTCCTGATGGCCGTAAAGCAAGCTTTACTTGTATATGTCTGTAAAGGCCACAGACACATTGAAGGTAAAAAAGTGCAGAGGAGTGCTGATGTTCGTACAAAGAATAAGCGCTTTCTTATTGACGTGTTCAAATGTACGCTGACAGAGAAAGCAGTATTGAAGATATCTATCTGTCTCATCATATGGAGGAGATAATTTATCTATGAAAAAGTACTAAAAATTGGAAGTAATAAAGCGAGAGTGGAAGCTAGGGTACTTCCCTTGAGCAGCTCGCAATACCGATTGAGGAAGAAAAGGAAAGCAGATACACAGCTCGTCTCATAACCAAGATATATCAGTGCTTAAGTCGCGTTTTTTAAAATAAATGTAAATTTTGATTAATGGAACATGACATGTATGTTTATGTGATTTTCTTTATAAGATGAGGACAATGTTATGGGGACATTCGGGTATCTAGTATGAAGATTGCATTCACGAAGACACCAGGCATTATATTATTGAGAATGTTAAGTGACTTAGACTTGAGAAAGATATCTGTCAATTAATGTCGATGCAAAACCATGTTGTAGGACGACGCTACATAGCAAAGAAATTTGGGACTAAATGTAAAAGTTCACCGAGAGAGTTATAGTATTAAAGAAAATGAATACTGCAGTTCTTGATAGGATTTTGATTAGGTGATAAAATTAAAAAAGTTGAAAAGAAAAAAGATGATTCACAACGTGAAAAATTGCTCTCTATCGAAGTGAAGTAATGTAGTAAAAGGTCTCGGATGGATTTATATCTCATAAAATTTGGTTGAAAGATTAGTGCGTCTTTGGATGTCTTATACACGGTAAGATATTTGTAAAGGAGAAAAATATAATTTTTTTAAGGACAACGTTAGAAAAATAATAATGTTAATTCAAAATAAATGTTATAATATATAATATTTTAATTACAATATTTACTTTTAAATAACCTAACTGAATATAGCTTCACTTGTGGCTACTGGAGACTTGCATGATATGTTTACATTAAATTATACAGATACCAAGTTCGTTTCATTTACTTGAAATATATTGAAGAAGGTGAACCAAACTTGTGTTATCTTTGTTACACAACATACAGACTGCGACAAGATTTCTAAACACTACATTAAATCCCTTCCTTACGATATAAATCTCTTAGGTTGTGGAACATACGCTAGAAATATATAAACATGGTTAAACTGCTTTAGTTTATTTTTTGAGTAGGTTTAATTATAACAAACAAGATGACATGATGTTAAGAAGTCTAATTTATACTTCATGGAATTGTTTAATTAAATACCTTCTTGTAGACGTTAATTATATCTTTCTGTAAATTATACAGGATATATCTTAAAATCGCGATATTGGTTTAGGTTACGTTTTCCATAGCTAGTCTTTAGTCAAAATAATTTTTAGTAGTGTCACAATATTATATCTGACTAAACTGGATACAAAGTACTGTTGACTAAACTCAAGATTTTTCTTCAGTCGCACTGAATAGAAAATTATATTTTTTAAATGTACTTAACCCCCGAAGTGTTATGATGTAAAAAGGTACGATAGAATAAAATTAAAATATCAGATATAAAATAATATCATCACTTGTACTACAGTAAATTATTGAATACAAAAATATCAGTAGCATTCAATTCATTACCCCTTCGATTTAAAGGAGCAGACGATCATTTAATCTGAGTATTATAATGCCAACAATTTTCCGGAAAATTTACTGAATTCCAAAATTGAAATGGATGTTAGTAAACAATTGATTAAACAATAGACGGAAAGATAAAACAATAGATGTATATCAGCTACTCTTGATCCGGATTGTCTTTTGAATATATGTTTTTATAATTGCATAAATGTTCCCAAACAAGTTTGAGGCTGTCGGAAGTAGATACGATGATTAATTATTGATAAATTTGCAGTTGTTTGCATGGGTTATCTTGTTGTAATGCATCATTACCGTACTAGCTTCATCTAAAACATGCCGTTGTTGTAATCGTTAAGGTTTACCAGCTGGATCTTCATCTACTTTGGTTAAACCCAACTAAAGTTGCTCTTTACTAAATCTTGTTCTTTTCCAACCCAGAGGCTATTAGAATATTATTGGACTAAGGGTCTCTATTTTATATTTTCTTTTTACATACCCAATATACAATATACGGGGTCAGCTTGCTAATTACAAAAAGAAAATTACCTCACTTTTTTGATTTATCTTCAGGTATCAACAAGCATGCCATCGCATCGGTGTTGTTGTGTCTTCTTCTAAGTGGCCACGGAAATTAAAATAGCAATATGAAATTGTCAAATTGAAAGTTCGAAAACTCTCAATTCTTAATGTCTCTCTCTACGATGACAAATAGCGAAGTTATATTCCAAAATGCAATTTAAAAACCTGAGCTTCATGGAAGTGTGATACTCATATAGTCGTCAGTATAGTCTCGTATATACGTCAGGCCCGAAACGCTAACACAAACGAAGAGATTGAATACTCTTTAATATACAAACATATAGGACACCGTTAGGGCCTAATTGACGTCGAGAAAATAGTGATATACAAATTAAGATTTTCAGAAATCCTTTATAATAGTTTTAAACCAAATTACCATACTGCGTAAGACCTCTTGATCTAACAATACTGTACAACTTAATATTTCGTTAAGGCCAAAGATATATTTCGTTATGTGGTAGGGCTGGGTGAGTAACATAATGATACTTATCAACTTGTTCTTCTTTTTTAAAGGTAGAGATTACTATAAAGTTTTAAAAATTTAATAACAACAAATATCAATACAAAATAAATTTTTTCGTAGAATTTAATTTAATATGTATTATAACAATAACAACAAAAATATTATAGATATTTTCTAACATTTTTGTTTCGTGATGACCTTATATTTTGTACAATCAATAACAACAAAGTTTTTTTTTTTTTTTTAATGTGCAGCATGTTATGTGAAAAGCATTTTGCTTCAATGGAAAGATGGAATAATTAAATACTTTATTCAAAAATAATAGATTAAGGGGGAAAAAAGTTTCATTGGATTTAAGTTTTTAATATATCCTAAAAACCGGACTACGATAAAATTACTCGTAAACATAGATTTGTTTCAGACAAGTGTTACAGTGATTTGTATCTTAAAGATTTATTTCATTAGGAAATTGTCTATTTAAATCCTTAGACTGAAGATATTGTAGAATATAGTTCGAAATGCTTTTATTAATTATTCTTACTTTTACATTTTATTTTCAGTAATAAAAACTAAATATTTAATATATTAAAAAACATTGTTTCGTTTTATATTTCCGGGAATACTTGTTAAATAACGTTTCTCCAAAATAAATCTAAACATTTGAATTTTTTCATAACATTATACTTAACGTGATGTTATTGCTTTAGGTTACGTTTATATTGTGTTTCCAAGTAATTAATGGAATAGATTGAAGTACTTTAGAGTCGTTGTAACAACAATGTTTTATTTCATACGTCTAAAGCTACTTTGGTTATTTTACTTCTTTTGCATATGAATTTTAAAATTGGAACCATTTACTCACATTTTATCTTAATATTAATAAACATTTCTATATGTAGCAATTGATTATAATCTTCTTGTTGTTTAAAAAGAATCGTAATTTGTTTAGTTTATAATCAATCTTTCCCTAATATAATACAATCATAAATTACTTTAAATCGTTTTCAGGTAATAATTATAAAATTTCATAGATAACCTGAAAAGAAAGATACTCAAAGAAAAACAATTTCCTATAATATTTTTAATTTATATTATAAACAAATAAAGTATTATTATTATTTCGTATATTGAACATTGTTCGATGTTTTTTTTATATATAATTTCCTAATACTCCTAAATCTATTTTTATTAAATTAATTGTTGACTTTATATTAAAACAAAACCACTATATATCAATAATTGATTTATATTTTGCTCAAATAAATGTTAAATTATATAACATTTATGATGTTATATTTTTTTAAAATTATTTGTTAAAGCCACACGTTGTGCGACAAATATAACATTTATGATGTTATACTATATATTTATGTTTTCTTTTCAATTATATTTATAAATTTCTTTTCAATAATTGTATAAATAATTATGCTTTCTTTTCAATTATTTATTAGCCACACGTTGTGGACCAAATATATAATATTTACATTTATGATGCTAACATATCAATTATATTTTTAATACTGATTAAACAACAACGTTTACCTGGATAAAATCTTTAGTTTATTTTAGCATGAATAAAAAAAACAACAAAACAATGAAACATGTACATGAAATTATTCAATTCTTACTTAACTAAATCATTTATTCCTCACTCATTCCTTATTTTAATTTATTTATAACAGACAATTAAAATACAAAATTACTTTATTTTTAACTTAATTATTACTTGAATATTCGAATTATTAGTTCCCTTTAAGAATTTATTATATTTCTTTACAAATTTATATTTTTTTTTACTTTACATTAAATGATTATCTTTTTATATAGGCTAGCTCAGTTTTAAATTTATTTAACAAACACAATCTCTTATCTCGGGTCAATAGGTCTTTTAATGGCTCAATTGAAAGTGAAAGAAATTTATGATGAATTTAATAATTAACAAAATTTTTTTTGTACTTATCAAATGCTGGTCCTTTTGATCGGTCGATTTGCACTTTTTCACTACACATAAAACTTTAATTGACTCTTTTATTTTAAAAGACACCACACTGCTCAAAACACTTTATTCCTTGATTATAACGCTTTCTCTCGCTCTCTGGGTTGTTCCAATTTCCAGCTCCTTTCTGCGATGACGGTAATCCCCTGGCTCTGGTCAATCGAACTCCTTTTCTCGATCTGATTTTTTAAAGAAAACTCCACAAGACTTTTAATCTGTAATTCCTATTGTTACTTAATTCTTCCTTTCCTTTTTTACTCTAGTTTAAATTAAACTTATTAAACTTTTTAATTAACAAAGAGGCTTCTTGTCTCTTTCTTTACTGTTGAACAACTTTATGGAACACAGAGCAGACTATCTGTGTCCATAACCTTCCGTCTCGACTTCCCTTGTACGACTCCTTTTCTAAAACTCCTTCTCTCGAACACGATTTTCGCGCCCTGTTCGCTGATTCGTTGATTTTCCCTAACTTTCTCAACATGTGTCCTTTTCCGCTTCTTAGTGGTTGTTTTTAAATCTTTCCGTTGTTTTTTCAAGCGTGAGACTGTCTTCGATTGGTCGACCTACTTTCTACTCTCCGTTTTTGTGTTTTTTGAAGCACCGTTAGACTTTCTACTTTTGTACCGTTAGGACGCTGGCTTTCCCTTCGATTTCTCTTTTTATTTGTAAAAAAAACTCTGCGCTCCCCTAAGATTCCGTTACTGTAGCCCATGTGTTTTCTTCAAGGTTGTAGAAATCCTAGTTCTATTGTAATTTAACACGTACATTTTTTAACTGCATGCGACAGCTGTCGTCTCCCTTCATTTATTTAACATTGTTCCATTTTTTCATATTTATTATTTTATAAGTTATTTTAATTATTTTATTATTAGATGTCATGATTTCGATTGTTTATCTAGGTGAGATTATGATATCGTTACAATTAACATAACAAAATAATGATATAATTTATATTTAATATAATACGTGATATTAATTAACTGTAACGAGACAGACATTGCTAATTGTTTCCAATCCACTTTCAATGGATGTGTATTCATGATCATTAACTAATACAACACTATACTGTTTAGTGACAATCAAGTGTTATCTTCTGAGGTGAGCAAGCATTACATAGTCGTTGTCTATATGTGTCATATGACACCTATGTTATATAAGCAGGAAAGAGAATAGGGGAGTTTTACTCTATGATAAGTTTGTAATGTACAATGTTTACTAAATTCTAATTACAATTTTATATAATAAAATGGCTCTATTAAATTCACTTTATTATATTATCTTCAGTATAATAGTAATAATACAAATATACTTTTAGAGGTTAATGATCTAGAAAGGACATGTGTGTATAACAATAACAGTAAAGGAGTATATTCAATTATATGGTTTTAATTCAAATATAACAAAAATAATAAAATTCATTTGAAATTAATTAATGTCCACAACTAATTTTCTATAAGCACCTCCTAATTTTACATTAATAAACCAAGTCTAACATAACTTATAGATTTTCAGATTCGAGTAAGGATATCTGCTTGGTTTAATGAATGTCATCTTCGAGAATAGTATATGAAAGTGAAAACTAAAAATTCAATGGCGCGATAAATATATGCCTACTTCTGTAATATACAACAATATATTTTCACAAGATAAAATTTATTGTTAGTATTTTTATATTATGTTTGGATTTGCCTAAAATATGTTAATTTTATTTGTGTTTTTTTTTTAAATATATTTACCAAATACAATTTTAGACTCTATGAAAACGTAAAAGGGTCTACACTAAGATACACAAATAATGTGCATAAAACGAACTTTTCATACACTTTTATAACATTTATGCCAAGATAGGTTATACTCCTGAAAAAAAAATTTCCTTTAAAATTTCAATATGTCTGTTAACGGTAAAATAACTGCATAGTCATTTATAAACAAAAATTGAAAATAAAGTCTAGGATTGG
Source organism: Aphrophora alni (assembly GCA_963513935.1). Lineage (NCBI taxonomy): Eukaryota > Metazoa > Arthropoda > Insecta > Hemiptera > Aphrophoridae > Aphrophora > Aphrophora alni. The sequence goes on from OY740768.1 coordinate 39,789,939, forward strand.
TACGTACTAGATAAATGGAAAGAGAATGGAGCTTATATGGCTGTTCAGTTTTAAGAAACGGAACTGGTTTATTATTATTGTTTTGTAACGTCCGAGAAACTTCTTTCACATAATACTAAATAGGAAAAATATATAAATTTCAATAATCACATAATATGATGTTTGACTCCCTGTGAGAATGTCCACTATATTTTGAAGAATGTAAAGTTCTAAAAATTCATAAATAAGTAATAAAATATTTCTTACCCTTTAATTCCCAACTTGTCACTATTTCCAATTCTTTTCTCTAATTCTAAATCAGTTAAATATTGTCAGTTGTTTCGGTTATTTAATAAAGGAGACAGAAAAACTTCAGTAATTATAAACTACCTGAAAACAAAATACTGATGTTATGAATTATTAAAAAAAAATGCAATTTATTTAGGACATCTGGATACCAAAAACAAATGATACCTTAGTTTACATTATTGCCTTATTTGTAGCATGTGTTCAAAGTACAGCAAATTTATTTCTAGACCTAAAATAGTTCTTTAACATATTGCTTATAGCTCAAGCTACATTTATGTCTCCTCATTTCTTGCCCCACCCCTTCCCTCTACCTCTCCCTGCCGCCATTTTTGTTGTTGTCTGTTAGTTATCTAATATAAAAACATAGTCATCTTATAACAGGATTTTGTAGTTTTACTGTAGTATCAGGGAAATATAATGGCAAAGGAGGTAGATGTCATTTGCGATTCCGTATTCAATTCAAATAGACTACCTAACAAATCATATCTACCCGATAACAGGATTTTGTCGTTTTAACGCAATATCAGGAAAATATAAAGTTATAGGAAGTAGATGTCAGTAGAGAATGGGGCATTTTAGAATAAAAGTGGTGTGTAGTGACCACGTGGTATGGGCCCCACCCCTTGCCTATCCCTATATCTCTTACCCCACCCTTGCCCCTCCCCTTATCCCGCGTCTTGTCCCGCCCCTTGCCCCTCCCCTTCCCCACTTGTCCCGCCCTTACCCCGTCCCTGGCTTTAGTTTCAATTCAGAAAGACCTTCTATCAAATCGTAATCACCTTATACAGGATTTTGAAAGTTTTGCCGAAGTAACAGGAAAATATAATGTTAAAGGAGGTAGATGTCAACTGCGGTTCCGTATTCAATTCAAATATACCTCCTATCAAATCATATTCACCTGATAACAGGATTTTATCGTTTTACCGCAATATCTTGAAAATATAATGTTAAAAGAGGTAGATGTCAACTGCGATTCCGTTTTCATACAGATAGACCACCTATCAAATCATATTCACCTGGTAGTAGGATTTTGTATTTTTACAGCAGTATTCAGAGTATATAATGTTAAAGGAGGTAGATGTCAGTAGAGACGGGGGCACTTTAGAACAAAAGTGGTGGGAAGTGACCACGTGACATAAGCTCCGCCCCTTGTCCCTCCCTTTATCTATTGCACCCGCCCCTATCCTGCTTCTTGGCTGGCTACTTTCCCCTTCCCGCCTCTTTTGATTTAGTTTTCAATTCAGATAGACCTCCTATCAAATAATATTCACCTTATAAAATGTTTTTGTTGTTTTACCGTAGTAACAGGGACATATAATGTTATAGGAGGTAGATGTCAACTGCAATTCCGTTTTCAATTCAGATAGACCTAATATCAAATCATATTCACCTGATAACAGCATTTTCTCGTTTATTTTAATTTTGTTGCAGATTCAATATGACAGCAGATTATTCAACATCGACGACATCAATAGAAAGAAGTCTAATTGTTTTTTGTGTGTTGTATTGAAAAAGACTAAAACAGTGGTGAAAAAGTGAATTTTTAAAATAATGTAATTGGATATTTTTTATTTTTTATTGTTATTTTAAAACAACATTTTTTATATGTATTTACAAATTTGTTACATCAATAAATATTTTTATTGAAATTTTTTATTTGCCTTACGTTTTTTTATAGTAGATACCACTAGTTTCTCCACTGTAAAACGTATACTTATTTATAGAGCTATTGCTTAGTTTGTCTGGTTGAATACAGCATTTTCCTACATTTAAACACGAAGTATCAGGAGAATATCATAGTTTCCATAAATATTTCAATACTAATAGACCTCCTAACAACTTCTATTCTCTGGGTAACAGGTTTTTGTAACTTTTGTGATCGGGAGAATATAAGGTCTGGATTTATTTTGTTTTGTTTTGGAAATTTCTGCTTTCTACCTTAGAATGATCGAAGTAATTGCTTTCAAAGTTTTTATGTTGTGAAAATTGCTACCTTTTACCAGACAACAAATCAAGCAAAAATTTTCTTTGATAATATGGCTACGAAATATAGCACTCTACCATTCATTTCCTGGGAAATATTGCTACCTACAAGACAACTTTTTTTCTGTAAGAAACAGGATATGTGTTAGGAGTAACTCAATATATTTAAAAAGTCATTTTTGTGTTATTTTACGTTTATTCATTAAGCAATTTTTATGATTACAATTATGCAAATATTTTTTCTTCTTAGTACATGCAATGATTGGTAAATAATAATTGTTTTATATAATACATCTCACTACATAACCATTTGTAGCTCCATTAAATAATTGACATAAAACCATATAATTTTTGTTTCGCCACTATCATAAAACAAAACACAACACTGAGTTTTTGTTTACATATGTCTAACACATCGTATCTTCTGAAACAAAATAATAGAGAACTATAAGACAATTTGCAAATACTTTAAAATAAACAAGCTAAAAACATTAAACTACAATGAGTCATACATTAAACTAAAGAAACAAACAAATAATTTTCATTGGCTTTTCACTAGCACGCGAAATTGGGTGATACAGAACCAAAGTTTTACTTCCTTGTAACAGTAAAGGATTATAGGCGAAGGATGTGGCATGGTATCTTAAACCGTTCCGATATATTTGGATATATATAGTTAGAGAGTCACGAGCATTTAATAAAAAATTATTGCATTTGAAACGGGCATTTTTATACATTACAAACTCCAATATTTCTCAAATGCATAAATATATCAAACTCATTAAATTCTACATTTATTTTGGAAAATTTTATAATTTTTTAAAAAAATTAAGAAATCATCATCTTTTATAGGCTTATAAATATTTTTACTTATAAGTAACTCGATATTCTTTAACCACCATTATGCACAGTTTATAAAGTCACGATGTTTGTTTTTAAGTATTGAAGTTTTTCAAAGTTAGAAATTGTAGTTAGAAATTTCTAACTATGGAAACCTTCAATACTTAAAAACAAACATCTTGACTTTATAAACTGTATATAACTGTGGATACAGAAAATCGAGTCACTTATAAGTTAGCCTATGAAAGATGGTGACTTAAAAAAAATTAATTAAATAAAAATAATAGCTTATATGAATTTGTTATGTAAAATTATAATTATTTGATCATTATTTTTTACATAACTAAGGGTCATTAATTTCCTTCTCATTAGAGTAGAAACAATTGAAGATTGACAGAGAATTGAGAAGTTATAAAATGTTTGCGCATTCTTTTTATTTAGCATCGTATTTAAAAAATATATATTTCCACAAAATTCTAACGAAATCTAAAACAGAGACCAGTATTTTGATTCTCGGAAAGAATTTTCGGTACCCACTGAACATCGAACTTTTGGTAACAATACAGTCGGTGGAATTGTTTAGAAAGTTCGCATATTGTGTAAGGCTGATTTTTCAGGACAATTTCCTGAATGAGTTCATTACTAACTACAAATGACCTACCACTTCTTCCCTCATCTTAAATGTTTGATCTTCTAAAACAAACAAACCTACTAATGAAAATATCTTCACTCCTTATTGTTTGACCGTTCACGATGTGTGCACACCGCTGACAAATTTTTGCCGTCAGAAATCGTATTACAGCATGCACTTTTCACGTCGTAAAGTTTTCTTTTACAGCGCTTATTTTGAATGGCTATTTTTAGAGGCAAACAAACAGCAACATAATATTACCACTAGCATAGCTGGCCGGAGATACTGAACATACTAGCATAGGAGTGGTGCTGCTACCCCTATCACTTCTCGCTCTAGACAAAAACAGAGGTTGGTTTCCGAAGATCCTCATAAACAAAAATAGAACAAAATATTTGACTGTTTCGCCGTTACTTATAACAATAAAATATAATGTTCTGCATACAGGTAAGATTATATATTTGAGACAATTTAAAATTGACAAGAAATGAAATAGAAAAATCATTTTCAAATTAAGAATCCTGATCACAGCTTAATTTGATAAAAAGTAAAATTATTCTTGAAATGTAAAACTCTAATACATTGATATTTCCAATCTTTACTTGGACTTCAGAGATGTGGAGATTAACTATGAAGGAATAGTTTTAAGATTTTTGTATTGACGTTAGATCCAGTGTATATTAGCCAAATTAACTTTATCAACCAAGAATAAAAGTACATGTATTAGTCGTGGAACGTTATTTCACGTATACAATAATTTTCCACACAACACCGTTCCCAAAAATGTAGCCACCCCAATTTTCAAGTTTTTCTCCGTAAAATTCATGGGAACTATCTCTATCAAAGTAAAATTGTAAAATAATAAATTAATACTTACATTTCCATTGTCTCGACTTCTGCTACATTGAAGAAGCAAAACTATCTCCCCTGGTAGGAGGAGAAGATGTAGCTTCGTCCAACCGTCGTAGGCCTTTTAAAAAGACAGTCCGACGCCATTCCCAAATTTCTGAAGTCAAAAATTAACATTTCTTAATACAAATTGTTATTTTTTATTGGTGTGTACAGATGATATTATAATACAAGATAGTAAAACAAAAATTAGGTTATTTTTGCAAATCGATTGTACATTTTTATTCATCTAGTCTTGAGTTAGACTCTCTTTTTACCACGTTTTTTTAGTTCGGTTTCCGTCATATCTATCAGTTTGTCCGGGTGGAATTTTACAATCGAGTTTAAACGGACTTCCCGATAAGCTAGAGACTTGAAATTAATAATAATAATAATATAACATATGTATATAGGCCTACTTACGGAAATTATTTACATATAAAAATAAAGCCAAATTCACATTTTAACCGTCACATGGGGAGTATAAATGTTATTGTAATTAAAATTTTGAGTGAGAATTATTTTTAATAAATGTATTTTTATGTGGCTATTTTCAATATATTTACTTTTAGGGCATCACTTTAATGAATACGAACTTAGAAATACCGAGGAATTCTAGCTGGATCTACATGTTTTTTAATGTAGTCTTTAGCTACATCACTTACTCTCATCTATCCTATCAGGTCTCTTGGCCAACTTTTATTCTCTTCCAACCCTGACGCTATTTTAATAAAAAGGGATCTTTATTGTATGTTTCGCGACCTTTTTTAATGGAGATGATGAAAGGGAGGTTTTCGGCTTTAAATAATAACAATAAAAAAGCAACAAAATATTACATTAAAAAAATAAGATATTTATTGTTATGTTATCACCTTAAATATCAAACATAATATGTATTTTGTAGTTGAGAACAGTAGAAATAAGGCACTAATAGTACTCTGAGAATTGCCAATTGTGAATTTATTTCCCATATTATATATTTAATAAAAGAAACGTATTGTGGATATATTGAATAAGACAAAAATCTATACTTATATACATAGTAAATAATAATATGTTAGACTCTTGTGAGGAAATCGGCCTCTTGATGTCAGATTTGATGAAACTGTCTCCCTTAACAGTTGTATATGTCAGGTGTGTACATTTTCGTAGCCGTTAACAGCCTGGATTAAAAGCTCTCTACATCAGATTGGATGTAATTTTTCAGATGGTTTTCTTTGTACTATCTGTAATAATGATTGTAAGTAACATATATATGTTAGTAAGTTACATAATAATACTATTATTATGACCTGTATTTATTGTTTTTTTGATTATTACAATATTGTTACTCTATTATAACATTTGTGTTTCATAAAGTTTATATTGACAATTAATTGTTTAGTGGTTTAAACTCTTGTTTCATATTTTTTAATTTTTACTAAACTCGTCATCTAACATAACATAGCTATACTGTCAACTATATAATAAATTCATTCCATATTTGGACATTGAATTATTTTATTTCCTCTAGAGTACAATTATTACCATAACATTTTATTCACTTGTTACTATTTGTTCATTAAAAATTAAATTGATGAGATTTTATTCAAATTATTTCATTGTCAATCATATATTTGTAAGTAAAACAAAGGGAATATTTAAAATGATTTTAAACTGAAAGTATTGTACTTATTTGAATTTAATTTATGAATTATTATTAGTTTAAATGAAATTATAACTTCGGTTTATATCTGTAAAAATATTTCTATCAATAAACAATTACAAATCTATTGCCTTCAGATTATTGCAGCATATTCAAATACATACCATTAATACACATCTGTTAGACAGTAGATTGACAATAATTGATAACAGTAGCTGATATAATGCAATTTGAATGTGAGATTGCATGCTAAACAGATTTAACCTAAATGTCAGATAGCGGATAGTTTAATTATATAAACCAATAGTACAAGTAATTAAATTAATTTATTATAGTAATATACGAGTATACGAATTACATTAAGGTTCACTGTGTAAAATTTGTATTTCAAGAAGAATATATGACATTAAGTACAAAAATGTTACATTGGTAACTATATTTCATTAGCATTTTGAGTACGTTTTATTGTTAAATAAATAATTTTTTATTTTTTATTTTACTATACGAACTGAGTAAGGAAATATGTAATACAAATATACTCATCCCAGCATAAGTCACTACATTGTATATTGACCTATGAGTTTATTGTTGAATAAAAGTACTAGGCTCATAGTATGACTAGTATTATGACTTTATTTTTTTTACTTCAATAATCTTTGTAAACACCGTTTTGTAACAGATCTGTATATGTATTGTATGCACATTTCTGTGTTGTGGGAAAAAATGTTTTCAAACTTTGCACTAACAATTTATTTTAGGTGTTCCAAATCTCTAGGTTTCTTGCAAAAACTGTGTTCATTAAAATGCCGCACATAGAAGAGTAGCAAGGAGTAATGCTTGCCAATCCTGGATGAAATCCAACTGTGCCTCATCTACCAATTCACTCACTAAAGTGGACCATGAAGAAATCACGAACGGTAATATCATTATGGGGTGAAGCGCCATCATATTGCCAAATGATTTTATTACCAATAATTTCAAACACAGGACTGTTGTTTACCTACTTCTCCCAACATATCGCTGTATTTTTGGAGTTCATAATACCTTCAATTAAATATAACTCCAGAACTGCAAATTTTAGCACACACTGTAAATTCAAGTATATTCAACTCTGTTGTATTTAATTGTGGGTGTTCTCTGTAGACGAGTACACACACAGTTATGTCTATATATCCTGTCATTTAACCTAAAACTTCATCTCGTCAGATAACATAATTATTTTAATTAATTTTGGATTTGTTTCTTTGCGAATTAAATAATATTCACAAAATTCTACATGGCGAAGGAAATCTTCTTCGTATTGGGCTTATAAAAGTTAAGTCCTCTAAGATTTCATTTTTAGTGCTTTAAGAATTCCTCTTACATTTCTACCTAATAAATCTTTAATACAGCTCGTGCGGACTTCTTCGGAGATTTAAAAAAAGCTCGTGCAACGAGGTGTAATTTTTCTTCGTGTGTAACAGATTTAAGGAGCCTGGTCAGGCATTGAACCTGTCTCGTCACAACTTATGATTTCATCAATTTATAAACGCCTTTTCTACATAATTCTTGAATCTTAGAAAAACGTATGGAGAATTATGTTCTTATTTCAGCATAACTTCGATCAAAGTGCCACCACTTCTTCTAAACTAATATACACTGTTTGGTTGATAGTTTTCATATGCAACTAAATGAGCTTACAATTTAATAACAGCTAATGATAATAATAGTATAGGAAAGTGACAACAATGTAAGACAAAGTTAGTGGGGTTTGTTAAAAGAATAGCTGGTAAACAATAACAATTTAATAGTGAACTGACTTTTTCCGGATTTGCTTTTAAGAACCATATCATCTTCTTTATTCAATTGCGTAACTTTATCCCTTTTGTAAGTCTGCTGTGAGGGCTTATTGATCTTGTGGATAATAGATGGTTTGATACCCTTATATATCCTCAGGATTAACTCTGGAGTCTGAGAAGAGGGAGGGTTGCCAATTTCACTAATATCTAGGCCTCGGCTGTCCTCCCGCTCGATGAACTTAAAGAATAGATGCTCCCCAGCTTCCTCTTACAGGACGCATTTCCAACAAAAGCGGTTCCGCAGGGAATACACCCAAACTATACATTTTTTTCTCAGATGGCACTTTTTTGGCTGTTTTATCAGTGAGTTGTATCGAACCCTACCACCATCCGTATAAGACAGGGTCAGATTCAATTTTCTTAAGGGGTCGAGAAATGAGAGTTTGTCACCATAAAACTCTTTGAGATAGTAAGTGACTATGTACGTTTTGAGACCAATGTAATAGAGAACTGTTATTTTCATTCTTTATTTTTTATTTTTTTATTTTTGGTTTTGTTCAATTACAGAACACATACTTGCACCAGTCTGCCTGCTCGGATTCTAATTCCTGTTCCACTTTTTGTTTGAGTGAAGTCAGTAAATCACTCCAGCTTAGGCCTAACCTTGAACCATAATAATGAAAATATAAAAGTCAACTGGACTATTCATGTTTATTTAATTGAGTATTAAAAGGAAGGTTACGGAACTATAGTGACCCAATGATCTGATCTTAGTTTATTGGGTATATATTATTACTGACAAAATTGACAAAACGTTGCAGCTATTGTTAACCAATCCTTAATTAAACTGACCCATTGTTAAAGAAAAAATTGCTAAATAATAATAAAAACGAGAACACCATGAAATCTTGGGAACAGGGACAACGGTCCTCGGTCTTCTTTATGTAACATAATTATAAGAGTTATAATAAACATAGGTGAACGTTTCATACAGTAAGTGACTAGATAGCCATGGAGATCTATGTATTATGATTTTTTTCGAACGTTTAGTTATCTAGTATACAATTTGACAAACCTCAGTAGCAAATTGAAAGACTATTGATACATATACATTTTTACTACCAAAGAATACAAAACAAAATATCATTTTTTTATAGTTTTTTATAATTATTAATATATTTAATTTTTGAAAATCATCTAATATTATCATTACCAAACTACACACTTATTATTTTGTACAGTTCTGTTCATTTTAACTTTAGTACATGAAAAATTGTTTGAAAAAAAAATGTGCAAATAAAATACATAAATTTCGTTCATTGCATATATTCACTATTATAAATATATATATATATATAAATATATATATATATATATATATATATATATATATATATATATAACACTATTATGAAAAGCATGAAATGTTATACGAGATTTTTGTCATGGTGTTATTACCAGTAATTGTTAACTCTCCAAAGTAAGTTCAAGATCAACAAAATAATATGTGGTCGCAGCACGAGACCGACCGTGGCCCACTTTATTCATATTTATTCCGAAATTCCAAGTTTAAAAAGAAGAAATAAAATCAGGTTTGATGTGTCGCATTATTCTTATACTTTTTTAACGTTAGAAAGAAATTTAATCAAGCATGGTAAAAGTTTTATTTAGTGAATCGTTCACTATTCGTTTATGTGCTCATTTTTGTAAATATGTTATGTAAATTTATTTGTCAACAATATCATCTGATTGTACAGTCACTGTATATCCTTCGATTTCTTCATTACATTAGGTATAAAGAAACCTCTCCTATTAACACTGCAAGAATTACTGAAATGATCTTTTTAAATGTGAAAATTAGTTCAGCCATTAAATATACCAACCAATTTATTTTAATTATATTTCCTTAATTTACGGTCAAAATTAGAAGTGTTATACGTCTACGGATGTTGGTAAACATAAGTGATTAACATAAATTAACAGAACCATGTTTGTGTCAAATATAAGATCGTGCCACAACGTCATAATTTATTGAACACAAGCTACTTTTAGTAAAAATCCATTTGATTATGAATAGAAATTAAAGCTATTATATTGAAATTTAAATATTTTAAAGTTGTTACTACAAAAGATATGCAGTTAAAATAATTTTGTTTTTTACAAGAAACAATAATTTTATAGAGGGAAAATTAACTTTAATAATTAATTTGTATCTTGGTACTTCGCAATAACAAAATATATATTTTTATAATAGGTTCTTTTATTATTTTTTTTCTCTCATTTATTACTGTGAAACATTCGAAACTCTATATTGATCTTAAAATCATCGACGAAGTACAGTATCTAAATTGTTTACTCTATCCGCTAGATTAGACACACGAAATCTAAGTGAAGACAAGGGGGCTTGAAATTATCTGCACTGTTTGTATCTGAAAGAAATGAATAGAATTTGATTACACTCTAACGAAGCTAACAACCTTAGAACTAATGAAAATATTGTGCTTGAGAGGTCAAAAGTCATTACATGCCCGGTAATTACTTACTTCATGGGGACTCCCAGAGATAGTGTGTTCCGCTCTGCATATTCATAATGTTCAATAGAGCATTTTTCATTTTAATGACTACCCAACATAATTGGAGAGTCTGATATAAAATTTTGTCTGAGATTGTAATACTCTCTCCATAATCAGAAAGAATAAATAATTCTACAGGTATTTTTACACTTGTATTTTTACATGAACTCTACTTTTTGGAATATATTTATATACATATATAATTACATGTACATCTATTAAACTCAAATGAATAATTTAAAATAGTTCACTAAAATTGAAAATACAAAATAAGAAAATTTTTATGATATTATAATTCGATCTTTAGCTTTATAAATGTCACTATTTTTCCACAAAAATTTCAATTCGGCAACTGTCATTTATAAATTGAATTTCAATGATAGACAAAAAAAAACATATTTTTAGATTTAAATATGTCATAAACCTACTTTGCTTATGTCATAAACCTGTTCTTAGTATAAAAATATATTTGATTTTAATCTAGGTTTTATAATGGTGCTTAATGTTATTATTTAGTTTACCTTAACTTAATACTTTTTTATTTATGATTGTTCAGTCGGATTAGTGTCATTATTTTTTAATTTCACTAAAATTAATTTTGAGAATGAATTAGGTATATTTTTAACAGATCCATTATCAATTTATTGAGGTTTGGTTTTTTTTAAAAGACTAACACACGAATCAGGATTTATGGAAAGATGGAGATCATTTTTTTTTTTTTTTATGCGTCCTTAGAATATACACTTCATCAAAATTATATCAAAATTATAATTTTGTATTTTTTGTTCTGGCCAAAACCTCAAGTTCTATTTTATAGAAAATATTTATATAAAGTCCCGAGATGTGGCCAAACAATGATCACATCCCCAATTTGATTAAAACGAGTCTTATAGTTAATGCTGTATAAATAGAACAGACGTCAGACAGACATCATTCCAAAAATCACTCTTTGAACTGGTTATCCTCGAAACTGCCATAGGCATAAGCAAATTACTGATCAACAGACATAATTCAAGCAATTTTATCTTTACAACGTATTATACGGAAAAGTAAAATGCAGTTTTAAAGTTACAGAATATATTCCGAGAGCTTATTACCGTAAAGATATTAATTTGTTGTTGTGAAAATCCTTCAAAACATAATTTCAAATAGTCTTCTTTAACGAGAGAAATTGTAATTTAAAACTACCTTTCTTCCTTTCTAGGGAAATTGTTTTGTCCTAGGAAATTACCATTAACCTATCGCCTAGCATATTTTAACCCAATACATAGAATATTGTTGAATTTTTTTTTAAATATATAGACTATGACACCAAACATTGGTTCTGTCTGAATAAAGAGTAATTAATTGCAATTGGAAAAAATAACATAATTAAAAATTTATTTAAATATAAACAAATAAGTAGAAAACCGTATCATTTCAGTCGGTTAATGACGCTGATAAATTTCAAAATAAAATCAAATCCACTGTGAAACACAATTGATATTAGCTGTGTTGTTTACGATTCTTCAATGAAAAGTAACTCAATTTTACCAGAACAAAAGCCTGTTTACTACTGTTAGGGTCTTAACTCGATTGTAACCACTGACACGATGTCATCTAATTTGTTGAAGTATCATGGCGAGAACAAAGAATCCAAGCTTTTTATTGTTGATTCTACACATTGTATTCTGACAATATTTTACATTGTTTTGTAAAATTTGACATGCGACCTTTACAAAATATTATTTCTTAGAAGAAGAAATGTAAAATTGTTACTATAAAGGTGCGTTTTAATACGATTTAATGTTCGACAACTTGTTTAAATAATGTGTGGAAAAAATTATTATAAATATACAAATTTTATACTGGTAATTTAACAAAGTATTTTGAGTAGGATGAAAATTAATAAAATTGCCAAATGAAAAATGCGTTGATGAGCTACATGAGAAGAGCCAGTTTAAAATACCCTATACATATTATTCAGTCAAAACAAAATATAGTCCTACATAATAAACAAGATAAAACATAACATATGCATTATGTCCCACGAAAGTATTAAATTTTTTTACCAACCACCAAGTACAAATGCATCAACCAAATTGTTGGATTTTTTTTCATACACATTGGAAAGATATTCAAAAGTGTACCTACAAATATTTACGCTGGTATCCGAAATATAAAATGGCGGCTATGAAGTTATATTTACTCCGTTCAAATAAACAATGAAATATGGTTGTGTTAAATCGTGTCACCACGGTGGTGAAAAAAGGTTTCGAACATTTTCTTTCTCCTAAACGACTTGGAGTAACGACATAGCAGTGGATATACAAAGATCTATAACTCCATCTTGTTAAAAATAGGCATCATAATTTGATATTTATTAAATAACTAAAGGAATAGATATACAATTTCGGGGTCGTATAGTCTTCCAAGTGTTACATTACATTTTATAGATATCCCGATTAAAATTACAAACTTATTCGGGATATAAAATGATAAAAGGTGGATTCTCAGTGTTTAGGGAACAATGTATCACGAGAGATAAAACTCCCTGAGAAATTTAATATGGGACAAAAATTATCGAAAAAATATATTTTAAAATGTCCATCAACAACTTTGCATTGAAAACAAAGGAACAAAATAAAACACTATAGACTTACAGTATGTTCATTTTTAGAGATTTTATCGTTGCATATTACATAATTGTTGTTTATTTCGGCAAATAAAAATGCAATTATTGGTTTACATTTTTTTAAGCCATCATAAATTCGATCAATCCTCGTAGTTATAAAACAATTTATACAACTCTCATATTTTACCTCTACATATGTTTGAAACCATTAAATAAATTAGCCGCTCACAATTCTTAGATTTTTTTTTTTTATCCGGTAAGCGGACAAAAATTGAATTATCTGTTTGAGGTATGTTAAGCCGAATTCTATTTCTTTGTTTAATTCATAATGACATACCAACAATGTCTCAGAAACACTGGCAAATATTTCTTCTGACAAGACTCTATTTTACCATCTTCTAAACTGTAATTGAAACAGTGTTCCGATAATTATATATATATATATATATATATATATATATATATATATATATATATATATATATATATATATATATACATGAACTCTTTAAACTCTTGAAAATATTAGCAAACATTTATTGAGTCATTGCGTCATAACAATTAAAATTAATTACCAGCTTCATTTTCATTTGACGACACATGTACTGTGATTCTACTTTAAATATTCAAGATAAAGTGATTGCTATTTGTGTGTCTCATTGCTCCTAGAAATAATAGTTAGAATATCTATAGTTACATATCTTTATCTAGATTGTTCACATATTTAAGATTTCCGCTTTCTCTTTAACTTCACAAAACAGAGAAAATTAAGGAATGTCTGCATATCGAGAGTGAACCAAAATTATCTAGAGTGAACCATAATCTGTTGAGGACGTTATAATTCTGATTATTAGTGAAGAAGAGCTACTACAAAACAGGTAGTTATAATTAGTTTAGTATTTGAGTAGTACTACCTATTTTTAAATCTACATCACCTCCCCAATGAGTAATAAAGTACTCTTCTTATTGTATCATCTCACCATAAATAACAAATACGCGGAGTTAATAATATTTGTAATTGAAAACAAGTTAAATGGTGGTGCGGAACTTTTGGTTCATCATTATTAGTTTTATTTATATATAGTAGATTTATTAAATGTAATGTAATTCTAATTTTACTTAGTTTCTTAAATTTGTTTTAGTTTAGGTGTTTATTTAAACAACAGTCGTCCTTATTCGCGATATGCTCACTTCATTAATTGATTATAATAATTAAATGTACGATTTATTAGTGAATTTCCTACAGCATAATTTGTGTCAATCAAAATTTACTGTGAGGCAGTCGAATGACATGACGTAATACCATTAATTAGTATTTACCATATGATATATCAGAATGACATGTGAAACGTGCAATTCCACCTTAATTTAATCATGTACAACTCGTCAAAGCTATCGTGCTTAACTTATTGGATTCGTGACAAAAATTATATTTAATAAAACTCTCATAGCACTGACTGAATTATTTTCCATAGCTAAAGTTGTGCCTCATTAGTGATAAGGACGAAATCACTTCAGATGAAGTCACTTTCCAAAGGTGAAGCCAAGTCTTATTTATTCTTCCCTCATTTAATACAGAGACTAAAACTGCTTGTGCACGTCTATACATTTTCGAAAAGGAAAATGTTTTATACATAAACCATTTAATATTCCTATAATATATTGAAAGTTGATTTTTATTATTTTCTTTGCAGTATATTACATGATTGAGGATAAATATGTTTTAATAATTATTATAATTGAGATGTTAACTTAAAACTAACGTTTTAGTAAAATTAGAATACAAATTAAGAAAATAATTATTTCAAGTAAAAAATATACAAACTATAACTGGGAATTGAAGCAAGAACATTTGTTTTCACACAAGCCAAAGGTTTTGGTTTCAATACCCAGTCTATGTCATATATATTTCACTTGATATAATTATTTTATTAATACTAGCTTAGTATAAAAAGGTATAACCGTTGATATCAACGTGTTATTTCTTTCTTCACAGCAGATTCCTTTCCCTTCCCAATATATCTTTGCATTGTATACCGTAATGAAGGTCAGTATAAACTTTTGTTTTACATAAGGTTCTTAATTTTCTCAGAAAACACTTGTAAATCAGTTCCTCAAAAAGAGGTAATTTTGAGATTTTAAAAACACTTTTTTGTATTATTATTATATGAAATATTATTATTGTTTATATATTGGCACTGTGCAGTGTACACATTTTTACCTCGTTCATTTTAAGTAATATCATAAACAAATCTCTTAATACGATTGTACATTTATCAGAAAATCGCACGGTATTCAAAAATTTCTTGGTATTTGTTATTCGGAAAGTTATAGTAAATCTTTATTATTAACAGTTTTATTCTCTCGCTGTGTGATTTAATCAAAAATGTATAGAACGTTTTTAATATATATATATATACTTTGTGTCCCAAAAGTCCCGCCCCCTATTACTTTTTTTATTAATGGAAATAGACAGATTTGCTTTGGGGAAAGTTTAGATAACCAAAGGTGGAGTTTTTTGAAGTATCAAAATTTTCAACTCTTACCCCCAAAATGGAGTAAATTGAGGTAAGTCAAGAATTTTATATAGCAACCCCTATTGAGTGATACCTGATTTTAAAGGTCTTTTAAAAATGAGAATAATGGCGCAAACTAGAGGTCTCTAAGTTCATCCTACCCAACATAGCGACTAAAGAGGGGTTGCTATTTAAAATTCTTGACTTACCGGTACCCCATTTTGGGGCTAAGGGTTGAAAATTTCGATACTTCAAAAAACTCCTCCTTTGTCTAAACTTTCCCTAAAGAAAATCTGTCTATTTCCATTAATAAAAAAAATAATAGGGGGGTGGGACTTTTGGGACACTTGGTATACATTTTCTATTCAAAATTAAAAAAATATATATATATTCTTTCGTCAAGCATGCAGACATTTAAAATGAAAAGTTAAAAATTTTCTTAAATTCAACTGATATCAAATAATTTTGGAATAAAAATAACCCCATTTAAATTAAAAATATACATTTTTACAATTGCTTATGCTACCCAAAAGAGGGAACTCAAGTTATAACAAATTATATTAAACGAAATTGTGTTTGAATAGCATTACCTTAAAATTAAATTATGATACGCTTTCTTATCTATAGATAACGAAGGATTACGGTGAACGGGAGCATTTGTAGGCTCAATGACCACTCATCACAAAAATGTATCTGCATACACCAATTATAACTATATGTTTATATTCAAATTTACATAAAACATGAATGTGAATAGAACATTTATTGCAAACTCTCGATGTTATTTTTTTTGCATATAACGATTTTTTAACATAATAATATATATTAAATTAGTTATATAATACATATACAAAAGTAATATAAATTTACCTAAAATTATTTCTTTACTGCAACACATAAAAAAGATTTTTTTAAACTTAGTACCAATAAGTTGTTGCTATCTAAAAAATGTAATTGTATGGCTATTATTACGAAAATAATAATTGTATAATTTTAAGCACTTAAAACTTAATTAGTTTTATTTGAAATATAAAAAGTTTTTTTTTTATATTTATTTATTCTCTACTTTAATGTAAGGTAAAACACTGTAACCTCCTTTATATTCTGAAACACTGTCCTTTTCTCCTCTTTCCAAATGTAATTTCCCGAGTGCATCTCAGGCTTTGTTCCGCTGTTTGACTTTATTACGACGGCCCATCTCTTACGTCACCATGAATGAGTGTCACTTTGAATGGAATGATCTATTCTGCTATGTATGTGAAAGGGAATATCTTGCATTAAGTATATGGTATTTTTATGAGAAGTAGTTTTTGTTCCGTGTATTTTATTTCCTTGGATATTTAAGAATATAAGAAGGAAGTGACATTTTAATTTGACCTATACAAACCTGTGATGATATGGATTGTTTTATTTAAACGATTTAATTCACAATGAAATCCTGTGATACTGAAAGTAATTTTAATTATTTAGTTTTATTTTAATTATATTGGCAAACTTTAAAAATATACCGGTATTCAATACTAATTGAATATCTTACTCTCCACTTATCTAAAGCTATCACATTATAGAAAACATTAGTCAGTAAATAGTTGTAATTTTTGAACATTAATGTTGATCATTCAACTGAACTTCAGAATATTGATGTTCGACCAAAAGGTCCAACCCCGTATAGGATGTAGTCTGTTGGCACCTATGGTATGAGAAGATGGAGGGCGAAACTGAGGAGCATCTTCAGATAACATCATATGGGACGTAGCATACTTTAGAAACTTTGTAAACTTTTTGTTATTGAAGTGACATGCCCTTATTTATTATATATTTTTACACAAATTACAAGAGAGACCTTAGCTATGTTGTGTATGTTATATGTAACAATAAATTATAGGGTGTAAGGGACACCAACCAGAATTTAACCTTTCTCATTTCAAAGATCCTAGGTGCCTTTTATCCACCTAGGAACTTCTCAAAAGCCTAATTATTATCCTGTTATTATATATTTGTAATCAATGTATTTTATGAAAGAAGACGTAAAGAGGTAGCGCCGAAGCGGTACCTGTAAGGTTTTATCAAACCGTAACCCATCCTACGACTGTGTCTTGAGGATGTAGTAAGATAGTACAATTAAAGACTAATAATGTTTGCACCACCCTAATAACCTAGTGAAATTATGAATTCTTCCTTGGATTTTATGGTATAAATAGGTAATATGGATATACTGGTTATATCGTGATGGCGAATAAAGTTTTTGTTAAAATTAAACTAGGCACGTTATGAATAGATTGTCATGACTTAATCTAGCTTGACTATTTATTCTGTTCAAGTATCCGTTAACATATGAAGTGCACAAGTAGGATTTTTGCACGATAAACCAAAAAAGAATTCGGCACATTATGATATACCTATGCGTAAAGGCACCAGTACCTATTTTAAGACATCACAACACCTAGTTTTCTGTATAAATTTAGCTGATTATGACAGATTCTCCTTTATAGAGCATTATAATATTATCAGAGCTGCTTAGCCTTCAACTTTCCTGTGCTGTGGAATAGGTTGTCTTATGATGGCATTATTTCTAATAGCTATCGTTGAAATAGAGATGTATGAGCTACGTTGTGATGGTATCTACATGAATATACACTTATTACTTTAAGAGATCCAAGAAATTAGCTGCCGTATAGTCGAATTGTTCGGCGGTTTTTGAACTAATTAAAGCGACAATCGTAAAATGTCAGAAATTGTATCCAATCAAAAGTGGCAACCTTCGTTAAGCGTAGTTGAATTAACAGTCTGTTATATGGTTGTAAGATGAGCTTGATGTACATGAGGAGTTGAGTATATCGAGTACAATGTTTATGCCAGGTGATGCGTGATTAACTGTGATTTACAAGGTGTTGAGTATATCCAAAAATTTGATGAGCGTGTCCTTGTAGTAACACACAATAGTAAGTTAAATGCGATTGGTCACGTCTACACAAACAAAACAGCTCTAGTAAACCGCTGAAAAAGTGCCGAAGAAAGAATGTGGTCAATTTGGATAAGACTGCCATTTTATTATGACTGTACTTACAAAACGTTATAAAAGATACAACCGTTGGAGATGATTGAAACCCCGACGAGGATCAATTTCATCATGTTTTTATTTGTTTCTACTTCCTGGATTGGTAAATTATTAATATTTTGTATTATATACTAACCTTCAAACAATCACTTATTTTCATTGCAGGTTCGACATCACACTGTCATTGTTGAATACGAGTAGTTTTTTTTCCCCCCCATTTCACAATTAAATCACATTACACTTTACATGGCAGTTCCCTATTGAGTCAGCCCGACAGTGTTCGTATTGAGTGACAACGTGATTATACATTAAACAACCCAGAAATGGTTATTATTTTATAACGTTGTAAATGAAATGTTATGAGGTTTTGTTTACGTTTAATGTGATTTAATTGTGTAATGTAATAAAAACTTCTTGTCTTCTACAATGACAGTGTAATATCGAAACTGCTGTCAGACGTATCCGAAAATAAGTGATTGTTTGAAGGTTAGTATATAACACAAAATATTAGTTATCATCACATAAGAAGTCATATTTACAAGTATATAAGAATACCTATATATTATAATTACATTTTATTAGACCAACAAAAAATCTTTTTCATAAAATTCATAGTTTTATTTAATTTACCCTTTCCATATTTTAAATACCATATTTTCTGAACACCTATAATCTTATTTAACTATATTAACAAGCTCATTAAACTTAAAAATTATGTATATATCCATAATTACCATCTAACAATAGTCTGTGGATATATACTAATCCCATATATTGAAATTAATAGTAGGTAAATTGTCAAACATTTTACTTAGAATCAAAGTGTGAATCAGAGAAGAGAGGATTCCTTAATTAATAATCACAGATCAACATTGGCTTTGAGTTCTGATAACCCTGTTTGCAATTAAAACAGATTGTATTACGAATGATTGCGGCGTGCCCGATTCCAAATACAAATTAACCATCAACTGTTTATCGTGATTAATTACAAATATATGATTAACATAATTGATTAATGTCAAATTCATACCTTAACGATTTTTAAACTTTGTATTACTATAAAAGTATTCTAAATGGACTTTATGTTTCAAAATACACGTAGTGGTATAACAGTATTTATTTTTTGAAAATTCTTTAATTTTACATTATTTAAATAATTTGGTTATTACGACACGCCTTGAGCAATTATGAATCTATATTTTATGTAATATATATGAATGTAAAATCTTAAGTAGTTAAACTGACACGAGACTTTATAATATATACCTATGAAGCCAAAAACCTACATGTTAAAAAATGTTTACCTTCAGAAACAATAGTTTTGTGTGCAGCACGAAAACGTCGTTCTGAAGAAAATAACTGATAGAATATTTATATTAATATAGGTTAGTGAATTTAATATAAATAATAACAATGCTTTACTCAATTTTATGTAGTTTCCAGCTTTGGTTACAAGTCTTACAGTGATAGAACGGATTAAAAACGCTTTGACTTTTATATTTATTTTCAGTAATTGAGGTGTTACTCACCATCCTCTTTTGCTCTTTTAAAATATTGAAGTAGGTAATCCACTCCAATTCAGAAATGGCTGCTTCTTTAATAAATATTTAAAACTCAAAATCTGTAATATTATTTTATTAAAGATTACTGAGAACTTCTCAAATATGGTGTATATTTTAAATTTGAATTTCTGTGTAATTTGTATTCTTTGAAATGATACAGTTTTGTATTATAATAGTACAGTACCTAATAAAAATACAAATAAAAGCTGAAAAGTTTGTAATGGAGTATAATTTATTCCATCATTATTGATGGAAAACATTGAAGTAGTTTACAAAACTTCATTATTTTATTCCTACTTATATAATTTTTCTCATATGTTGATGTCATTTATTCAACTAAAACGTTACTATTTAATAGCAGAATAAATACATAATTGACTACATAACAAATATAAAGTAATAATTAGTATTATACGGTCGTAAGAAATATTAAACACGAAACGACATCAAAAATGTATGTAGGACAATACATTGTAAACAGACATCGATGTTACATTTCATTACATGATGACTGTTCCGTAACTTCGTGAACACGAAAGAATTGTTTATGGTTTCAGTTTATTCATCATAACAGATCTTAATAACAGCTTCATATAAACACAAAGAATAAAATTATCAATTTTGAAGAAACAGACATTGAATTAACGTCATCAGTAGTAAAGCAACCTATTTAAAGTCATAAACCTGTGCTTAGTAACCAGAGTTGCCGTATTCACCACGGCAGCATAAATCAGCATAAACGCTATAATTATATCCATGTGTATAATTGTCGTATGGTAACATCTTTGGGTGATTAATGGGTCCTAAATATGAATGCATACATGTGCTTCCAATATGTGACAAATGTACCTGCCAATGGGTGATAAATTAATTATTTTGGATCTTGGGAAACATTGTCGAAATGTATTGAATATTAGCCTTCATTAACAGAGATGTGTATCAACAATAACCCCCCCCCCCCGCCAAAGATAATTAAAGTTTGTAAGACCTAACAATCAAAGCTTCACTGAACTTCATGTTTATTTGATTCAAAATTTATTGAAAGTAATATTAAACTAAACCTGTGTAATTTTATATCACTTGTAAAGTTAAAGAATAAACATCAATGGTAAATGAACTTATGGATCACTAGAATAAAACTATAACGTTTAATTAATTGATGAAACAACGTCTTCAATTTTATTAGATATCTACATTGATACATATAACTTGTTAATTTGTCACTGTGAAACACTATATTGCCGAGTGACAGCTCCGGAACAATACAGCTGACCCTTACACGTTTTGTTTAATATCTGTTTCTGTTGGAAAATTGTTACGTGATTTAACATATCGTGATTATACGTATTCTTTAGAAATAAATAGTACCAAACATTATATTTTTCTGGAATTCCAAATAGTTAGTTATCAATGCTATTTATTTAAATAACAACTGAATATATGGAATCTTTTAACATTTTTGTTAAATATTCATCAAATACATTTAATTTATATTTGTCAAAAGACTCATTAAAACGTGTTATTTCAATAAATTGTGTATTAATTGGACGTTTCATAAATACAATAATAATAAGTTACTCAATTTAACATTACAGAAATCATTAATCACCAATATTACAAAACATTTTATTTGTACGTGAAACTGAGTAACAAGAATAAATATCCCACTTCAAATATAATAAATAACAATAAAATTAGTTTACAATCCTAACACGTTCGGCTCAAAAATAAGTAAATGCTTGTTTAATATTCAAAGCAAAAGCGCAAAAAGGATATGAAGCAAATAGTACAATAATTAATTGTAGTATCTGCAGTCAACGAGTGTCTTGGCAATAAAAAACACTTCTATTTCCTCGTCCGTTGACAGCGCTCACTAATATTGATGCTAAGCTTGTGTGATTGAATATGACACAAAAGATGACGATGTAGGATGATTTCGAAATGTAAATTATTTTAGAGATTATTTTTAGAAATAAAGGCTAGTTTTTAATATAAATATAGTTTGATACACCATCGCCTTATCTTTGAAAGTTTTATATCTGTGTATCAATATATAAATAATAATCCTGTAATAAAGAAATAAACTATTACCTTTGTTTTAAAAAATAGAAGCATTGAAATAATTTTCTCTCTTACCCGTTTCTAATACCAAATAAAAATGAACCCACAACATTCATTACTAAAAATTATGGTTCTATGTTAAAATGTGAAAGTGGACCGTGTCCTTGAAAGAAATATTTTTACATCAATAGCGATTAAACTTACTCCGTTTGTGGATAAACACATCCTAAGCGTAAATCGAATTTCATTAAAATAAAACTTAAAAATGAGAGAAGTCAAACTTCATTTATGTGTATTGACAAGTCATAAATGGTAACAAGTTTTACTTACGATATTTTACAATTGTTTGGATGGTTAGTATTCACATTTCACCAAACTTTGAGCAGAATCTATAGAGCAAATTTGGGCAAATATACGAAATGTAATTATTATCAGTCCACCTGTTTTGACAGACGACAGATGCCAAAGAAACAGACACCATTCCCACAAAACCTTTTTTCGCACTTAGGGGACTTCAAACCAATATATTCTAAAACATTTGATTATCAGTTTTTGAGTCATCACGTAACATTCTCTATATACAGAGTGGAAAAACGTCTTGTAACCCCTAGGTAATTTCTGAATTAGTAGATATGAAAAGTTATTGCCTTGCCAAAACTTATAGCGTAAGCCGTTTCACTTTTCATGAAGTAAAATGTCCCCCCCCCCATTTGCAAGAGGGGTTAAAAGTGGGATCTTCACTTTTTCAAATAGCAAAAGCCATCGTGTGATATATCAAAATGAAGGGCATTAAAAAAAAAGAAATATGTTAGACCCTTGAAAAAATCTCTAAGACTGAACGGATTTATGGGATTAGAAGTCTAATTTTGAGAGTTTTCAATTTGTGATTATTGAAAAAATTAGCGGTTATTTTTTTCCCTTTTTTTTTTAACTGCGGGCTTATTTAACTAAACAAACACACTTTTATGTATTTTTTTTAGCAAACAGGCCCCATATTTTTAAGGAGAAACCAGTGGTTTAATTGTCTATACCCAACATTTGACATATCATTTTTAAATTGATTTGTAAGAGGAAACTGGTTCCGTATAAAATAAATGCCCATGACTACTTTGGTTGAAATAATGAATTATCCAAAAAGAAAAAAGCCTCAAGTAGGACCAAAATTAAAACTAATTCACTGAAAGACATATTCTATAGGTCATCAGTTACCTCTAATAAATCTCTTTAAAATGATATGCCATGTGATGTGTAACAAAATTACCACATTTACTCTTCCTTACAAAAATTTAGTTCGATTAGCTAAACTAGGAAAAATACACGGAAGTATGTGCATTAGTTAAATAAGTCTGCTATTAAAAAACATAATCGGTATTTTGTATTGTTTTATTTTTTCACTAATTTTAATGATAAATAGAAACCCAAAACTCAACTTCTAGCCCTGTCAGAGATATCGTAGCGGTTTCTCCATGACACAAACATTCGGTCTTTTTTTACGCCCTTTTTAATTAATGACATGCCAAACTGTGGGAGTTGCCATTTGAAAAAAAAAAGAAGGTTCTCCTTCTTTAATCCAATTTATAAGAGGGCAAAATGTTTTAACCCCCTAAAATATAAAAAGACATATCCTCTACGGTTTGATGAAAGTTAGTAGATTTCATCTCTAACACAAGTTTACAAGATACCTGAGAGTTGCAAAACTTTTTTTTTTCCTATCTCTCTATAAGAAAGTAAACTTGATGAAATAAGCTCAATTACCAGATTAAAACGCCATGTAAATTAAATTATATACATTTTTAACTTTAATTTCAAATTACATTGTTTAAGATTTTTAAATGAAACGCTACAAGTACAAAGTATTTCATAATAACTTTATGTGTCTCGGAACCCGCTAACATTAAAAACATAAATACAACTTTAGTTAATTAGAAACTTTAATTTTGTAAAACAGCAAATTTACTTTTTTTAAATCCATTAAATATTACTAGAGAAGTATTAAACCACGATAGTTCTAATCTAATTTACATCCTCAATTCTGTTACGCTATCACGAAATGAATTTCCCTAGGTCATCCCTATCTTTATTTCCCTGTTTGGTTTTATTACTTCGGCTCATTTTGAATTTATTCTTAAATTAGTATATCTAGTTAATAAAAAAGTGAGTTAAGTAACACTAATTTAAAAATGTGTAAGTGGTACTACTCGAAATAAATTAGCAATGTTTAAATTAAAACTTTTTTATTATGTGTAAAAAAGTCTCATTTCAATTAAAATAATAGTAGTAATAAAAGTTGGTTATTTTAAACAGTTTAAGATTTATTTAACTGCAAAGGCTTACTAGTTAGCTAGTTGAATTGCTTGATAAATATTTATAAATTATTAAATTATATTAATCTTTAGTTATCTGCCTAAATTAAAGCCCCCAGTACGGACTTGACTTTGTAGCCAAATTTTTACCGAACTTTTATTACCGTTGAGGCATGTTTAATTGTAATATATCATGTTTTATGTGTTGCGAACAAACAGTATAAATGTTTATGTTTGTGTATGATATCTGCAGCTGACAAAGCCGACTGTATATGGTGAAAGAGCGCTATACCGTTTTCTATCTTTCTTTCTAAATAAGAAATTGGAATTGGAACTATAACGAAAAATAATTATCATAAAAAATTATACAATTAATCGGAAACAGCTTCACAAATATTATTTCAATGTTTGAAAAAGAAAAAAAAACGTGAGACAAAATATTTAAAAATAATGTACACTTTAAATAATAGATGTTATTTGATATTTTGAAATATCAATAAACTATGTTAGAGCTATTTTTTTTTTTACTAAATTTAAATTATACTAAGCATCGATGAAAAATTGTTTGTGAATTGAATATGTCTTTAATATTTGCAACAAAAATACACGGATGATGTTTTATCACGCCTACCAAATAAAAACTTGATAAATTATAGAATTTCTTCAACAAGATATATTTTGGACATGGTTGCTTTTGAAATTTTTATATCAAGTTTGTCATATTGGTAAAATATTTGTGTTTAAAATTTATTTATATACTATAATAATAATTGACTGTAAGCTGTTTCATTTATAAAGTATGTTTTGTCTAATTCTTTGCCAACAAACCGTGATGTAAGATGGTTATACCATAGATAAACATAAAATAATAATATTTATGTTTTAACGTAGTAAATATAAAGTTTTTTTCCTCGATGTGGTTAGTAATAATTAATTGGGTTCTTTTTACAAAAAAATAATACATTCAATACTTATTTGTTACAAATATTTCAAAGATATAAGTGTTGTCTATATTCCACTCTATCCAATCATTTGGTTTGTTATATCTCTATCCAGAAATGTCCCTAAGTCCGAGCCTGGTCCAACTGTAATTATTTAACTTTGTGGGTTCAAGTACAATATGAGGAAGATGACGATATTTATATGCAGACTCAGTAGAAATCATGCTCTTAAAAATCAAGATCCTTCCTTGGGCATATAACTATTTTACTTTAATTTAATTAGATCCTCCTTAACTCGCATTAAATTTCGTAGAGCTTTCATACAAATTCAAAACTGTATTTAAGGGGTAAAACTTGTAGCCTGTTTAATACAATGCCTTTATTATCACCAATTCCGTTTCTGAATTGTTTACAATCCTCAATATCACTTATGAAAAACATAATTATTATAAGTAGTTTAGAAAGAACACTGAACTTATTACTTCTGGTCGAAAACGGTGTAATATGTGATATGCATATTTTTAGCTGAAAAAACTTGCATCTTTTTTTTAATTACTGAAGTTGACCAATATTTATTGGCAATCACAATTAATAATTCACAAATCGCTAAGTTTCACAACACGAAAACACACCAACGAATCACCTTTTTAACTAATTAATTTCTATTACCACTGAAAATCTCACAATAAAAGTGACAATGATGTCTAGTCGTTGAAATGCTGTCATGTTAATGTTTTTCATATTGTAAAAATAAATATTTTTTTCAATCTATACCAACGTTGGATTAGTAATAATTAATTAATTTTCTACGATTTATACTGCTGACGACGGAACTTGGTAGAACTCCATTATCAGGAAAGAAAACCACAAACACAAATTTTTAGTAAATTCTACTTTTTATTGAGTCTTTCCGACCATGGTTTTGCCAGTGACCGGCATTTACGAGGCAGTTTAACTCAGAATAAAAATACTCAATAAATAGTAGAATTTACTAAACATTGTGTTTGTGCTTTTCTTTCCTGAATTAATTTTCTTTAAATTTTACGTTTTCATTACAAGCAATTCATAAAATATTATTCGTGTGATATTTTCTAAGTGGAAATTTTTCCTATGGTTATATTTAACTGTCGCTGAATGAAATTACTATGATAGCCGAGATGGATAAAATTTCATTTATAATTAAAAATCATTTAAAATTTACCATCAATTTACTGTACGAAGAACTGTGATTAATTTGTAGATATCATTGTAAACTCAAAAATTAATCAAGTATATAAAACAATAAAAACAAAATATAATTTATTTACTCAAATATTATCATATGTTATCAAAACAATTTTTTTTAAACTAAATAATAAAATTTGTATTATTTGCAATATTAATAAAAATTATAAAAGGTTGAGCTTTGAAGTACTTTCGTTTATTTTTTAAATCTTGAGATAAAAGAAATGTCAATGTTGTTAAGTTTTATGCAAATTGTTTTTACAAGCTAAAGCAATAAAGGATATTTGAAAGGAAACAAAGTGTTTCTTTTGTTTCGTTGGTTTAAATAGTAATCAAATGTTTAAGTAGAAACTCTTTACCTTACAAAACAGGTTAATAGCTTGGGGTGAAACATCAAAGGCCTCAAAAATTGCATTTTCTTCGTTTAAACAACTTTAATAAAGACAGAGATAGCCGCTTACAAACTTTACTTGGGTAACTTTGGCCTTATGAACTCAAATGCATTTAACTAAATGGTCTAGGTTTTGTGCAATTACTTTAAATTACGTAGTCGCTTAGTGATTAAACTAAGAACACACGTACTGAGACGAAGGTTAATAAAACACAAAGCTAGAAATTTGCACAACACAATGTTTTAGCTGGTTATCTATTTACTATTTTAGTATCTCTATAATAATATGCATGAAATGTTAAAATCAATGATTACATACTATTAAAATATTTAAACACGTTGTTAACATTTATTATTGTTATAACAGACTAGAAAAAAGGTAGAAACCAATCATTAGGTACGTAGATGCTATATCGCTGGTCAATGTTATTGATACAATCATCTGTTTTATATGTACATTGCTACTCATCCGTCAAAATGATTCATTTTCGTTGTCAATCACATTAAATGCATCAGTATTCTACATAAAGTTCATTGACATTTGCTTGAAGAAGAAGACTTGACAAACCTTCAAAAGAATAAATCCATCGGTGTCAAGCCAGGTGATCGTGGAAGTCATTCGGACAATCCACTTTACAGGAAGTCGAGTAATTATAGATTCTCGATCGGTGTTCCAGTAAGAACATCTTATTGTAAGAAAATATCATCATCATAATGCTGTCAAATTCAAGTTACGACAGTGTTATCCAATATATCCTTGTAGGCATCAATAATATATTGAAGTGCTACCGAAACCCTCGTTACAGTTCAGGCCACAACTAACGGTCACAATTGACTCGTTAAGATGTTGATCAATGGTTATGAGGGTTTTTTGTGAATAGTAAGCACAACTGTGACGGTTACAGTTCTGGATAACTTAAAGAAAGTTTTATTTAAGCTCATAGTTGTCAGTTCCATTCTATTCTTCTTTTATCATAATTTACAAATCTAAAGACACAGGGTCATCCTTCTGGAGGATCTCAGATGATATAACTTTAAAAAAAGACGAAGTTGTAACATCCCTAAAGACCTTCTATATATTTTAAGTTCATAAAATGGTTTTACTTGAAATATCTATTCATAAAACTTTCTTCTACGAATAATGCATTATGCACGGTCTTTATTGTGACTGTTTGACCACATATTACGTTTTGTAAAGAACCAATTGTCTCATATAGTTACGGATTTTTTAAGCGGTATTTCTATTAAAAACGTTTCCTCTCTCACAGGGCGAACAGTCACAGTGTTCTCAAAGTTTAAATAGAGAATAAAATGAGTTACTCGAACGATAAATTTGAGTAAATGACGAATCTAACATCTATTTATTAAATAGTTATAGTAAAGGATCATCTTAAAACTAAATCAACACTTATTATTTTAGAATGTATTTTTCTAAATACATTTAGCATAATGTAGCCCTACCAGGATCTCAAACATTTTTAGTAATAAAAATGTCTATCAAATTTTATTCCGATTTAATAATTTTATTGTAAATTCATTTCATCTAGAACAATACAATCAGTACATTCCCATATTAGAGAAAAAATCTGTATTTTTTTTGTATATATAAAGGGATACAATGGATTTATTAAAATATTATTTAAACCGTTTGAGATTTTTTAAACATTTTATTTATTAATAACGTAAGATGTCTTGATTCTCTTACATTATGATCAAGTCTATGAGTATAAGTGTATATTTTTTTGAGTTAATTATATTAACATATCTGCATATAACTAGATAGTTAAGCACTGCTTGTTTGCGTGTTTATACGTGTCCATCACTTATAAGTACTTGACACATTAATGCTGCATTCAAATAATCCAGATTAACCTATTCTAATCCTCTAGCTGGAAGTAGCATGTTGACTAGTCAGACAGCTTAGTAGCAGTTCATTACGATGTGTCTAATTAACATACGGCTTAATGTTTTAATTACACAGTAGTTACAGAGATGCTGGCAGTTACTTGGACAACAATAATATATCATTCAACTAAAAGTTGTATATACTGTATGGAAAACAATAGCATAGTATAGTATTTAATCATTATTTATTGAATCACATTATGTTTTAATATTATTATACATTTTAGTTTTTTGTAAAATTCCTAATTCAAAATTGTCGATTAACACAATTTCACAGATTAAACAAATATATTTCAATTTATATTCAGTAAGTAAGAAAAAATATTTTGATTTGCGTTATAGAAATATATTCAGGTAGAATTTCTAGTTTTTATTTCAATTAGCTCACAAGTTTTTTTTTTTATTGTTAAAATTTACAAATTAATTTTTTGAACGATAATTGATAAATATAAATTGCTCATACTATTTATATGGACGTTTGCCATCATTCGTTTTTGCTGTTCCTTTTGTGGCTAACTTCTGTGAATTGTATTTTTTATCAATTTTGTATTTAATCTTAACTAGTTTGACTGCTCATGCTTAGAATTACTAAAGCCACCGTTTTTTTCTTAAGTTACAGTTTATAACATGGTCCTAGGCTACTATACTATGTTGGTGTTTGTTATGTTATTATTATTTATTTTGTATTTAATTATTTTTTTTTTTATATTTTCTTGGCATAAGTTTACTTCATTTTTTTATTTATATTTTCGAAACATTGCTCATTTGTTTTTATATACTAAACTAATGAAAATCATTGAAATAACACATATCAATAATGAACAATTATTTCTTGCTGTGACAAGCTGTAATACATCTGTTTGTGTAATACATACTGCAATGTAAATAAAGAGATTGTTAACTTATTTTAAATTTATTGATGCAAATATTAATGCAATCAAATAAGCATTGACACCATTTACTGTATAGGCTCTTGAAGTAAAACAGATTTTGCAGTGTAGTCTACCTTGAACCTAAAAAATTTATTTTGTATCTCTAATTCCTTACTTATACTCGTATATTATCGTAGATAATCAATAGGCTGTTTTATAATATGATAGAAGTATCGTTAAGAGAATTAAATCAAAACATTTTAAAAATGTGTATGTAATAGATAATGGGCCAAGGATTTTAAATGTTATCAATTTTTAAATGGGTTTAGGAAATTATATCATTGTTCAAATAATGTGTGTATTTAATTTAAGGTTAGAATAATTTTGTTGATTTTCATTTAACAGCTTTATATAATCGAGAATTTATATCCTTAGACGGACAGCGAATAACAGTTTTTAAATCAAGCCGTCCTTTTGTATAATTTTTATTTATTTTCACTTTCTTAAAGAAAAAGTCTTCAGAAATCATTGAATTATTATGGTGTCAATAACCTTTTTCGATAAATTACTATTCCTTAAATACGAAATGTCTTTATTAATCGATGAGTTATATTTATATTATTTACTATACCCCTCAATAATAAAATTGTCATTTGCAAGTTATTAAATTGTTTTTTTATTTCCTCTTCATATAGGTGTTAAAGAGTGTATACTTGTAAATTGAAGGAAAAATGTGAAGTAGTTGTGTTTTTATGTAAAAATACTAAACAAATATTTAAAGCCTTGATCATATAATCAACTTAATTTAGTTTCCTGACAATTAACTTATCTTGATTAACTTCCATCTTGGAAGTAGGTTATTAAGTAAACAAATATGTTAATGTTCTACAATATTGAACTGTTCAAGAGTGTGTCTAACAACTTGTTCAAACTTACAGTATATGTTATATTACATGTTGAAACTAACTCAAGATGAGAAATGTTTATGTGAGGTAAGCAATACCGGAGAGTGCCCCATAAACCAGTTCACCTTTACAGGTCTTATTTTCCACCACTTGAATTACTGACGTTATCTCTTTTATGATAAAAATTTCTACATTACACTATAAAATATATGCGTTCGAAGCAGTAATATTTGTACCGATTTTGTTGTTCTTTATAGTTTCGTTATGATACCATAAAATGAACTTCAAATACACTTTTAAATTTATATCAGTTAACCTAATATATAAATGTAATAAAATATTAAGTTTCATAAATTTTTTGAAAAATCTAAATTGTACTCTCAATCACTAGAAAAAAAATTGTTAGATAATTATTAAAGTTGCCAAAACCTGTTTTTCTAATTTATTTCTTATTAGAACATCTTAATTATTTCTGATTTTCAAATTTCCTTTAAATTTAGACTAATATCAAGTCTTCCCTTATCACCTAGTCTGCAACGAATTCATTTTAGATCTCCACAATCAAAAATCACTAAACAGATTTTGATAATGAAAAATTCCAGTTTGATATCTAAATAGTCATATTTACAAAATTGATAGGTAACAAAAAGTAGCTAATTGGAAAAAGAATTTTTAGAAGTGTATCTTTGTTGAAAAACACATTAGGTGACATAGTTTTTAATAGAGTAAAAGATCAGCGCATCAAAATATAAATACATTTCTTATTCATGTATTTTTACAAACCAAAAGAAGTAGATGTGTCTTTTTAATTTTTTTACTTTTATGTCTTAAACAATTCAAAATAATAAACTAAAATTATATTTCATAGGCTACTAATAATAAAATTGTGCCAATGAGACTGTACAAAATTTCATATCATATTAGTTAGGATTATTCCATTTCATTTTTATAAGTCTTATTAGTGATTGTGGTTTTTGTTGTTTTAATGTGAATATCGAGAAATATATTTGGGAATTATGATAATGGGATGCCAACCCGTCAATGAATTAACAAATGAATTGATAATAAGGTACTGACGGATATATTAAGGTAATATTTTTGTGTTATATTACTTTTACTGTTTAAATAATACACTGTGAATAAATATACTGAATACAATTTTACACTATAATTGTTAGTCTCTAATATTATATAAAATGCTCGCATTAGATTTATCTGAAATACTTGTTAAAAAATATTTCTAAAAATTATAAATATAACACAAATTATCACAAAATAATATTTTAAAACCTTAATCATTTCAACGACAATGTCGGCAACCTTAGTGGTACATTACCTATAACAACAAAGAAATTATAAATTTTTAACAATTATAATGTATTTGTTTTTGCTAATTCATCAAGAAGATGGAAACATTGTAGTTAAAACGCGTTTGATAACTAATTTTTATTTTGTGTGAAAATTATCATTGTTTCCTAAATATCAATCCTATAAGAATTTTAATTAAAATTAATTTTTTTAACAATAATGAACATTGATAAAGTGTAACAATTATTATCTAAAGGTAAACATATGCTCAAGAATAGGAACAGATACTATTTACTTCACGATTTCAATCATTGATGAAATAAATTATGTAGTTAATGGTTATTCAATGTGTAATTCAATGGCTTTAGAAAAACTTTCTTTTCAAAATTATATTATAAGAAGAATAAAATTTATTGATAGATTACCCTTGTATCAAAACAATATATTTTTCAAAATGTTTAACAAATATTTGTATCCGTGCATTATTTTAAACCTTGTTTACTGTATTTAAAAATTCTAACTTTAAGCGGGCAATATTTTAACCAATCTCGGTACTTGTTTTACTACCTTTTTCTTTTTTTGTAAACTAAGAAACACAAAATTACGATTTTCTCTAAAACAGTTGATTCGGTTTAGGCCTAACTTTGGGCCTCTAAGGACCCAAATAAAAGATATTAGTCGCCATGTCGATAAAAAAATTTTATTTGTGAGTTATCATAAAAAAAATCGGTCATGGTGCTGTTATAAAATATGTGATTCCTCAAATAGGGCTTTACTAACTTCATTCAAATTTTATTAAAATAGGAATAGTATTAACACAAACCTGTGCATTAATTAGCAGGCAAACACACACAGATATCTTAATATCCCCTACCCGAAATTAAATCATCGGTTTTAATCGAATACAATTTACTCTGAAGGAGCTTTATTAGCAAACTTATGTTCCTATTTAAGTTGTTTTGTTCAAGACATAAAGGTTCATTTTTTATTTTTGCGAAGAATACCAAAGTGACAATTTTTTTGACCAATTGGTTTTGATTGGTTTGTGTTTCGTTTTACGGATGGTGAATGAGAATGTTTGTGCCATTGTTTTTCACAATTTACTTTGGCTACTGTTGCTAATATATATATATATATATATATATTCTTTTATGTTTCAAATATCACGATCAACGAGGATCTGAGCAACTATATATATATATATATATATATATATATATATATATATATATATATATATATATATATATATATATTGAAAGTAATTATAAATATTATTTGTTATCAGAATAAATAAAAATGAGATATTTTCATTAACATTCTACATACATCTGAATTATGAAATTATTTTTTTAATCTTTTTAATCTTAATGTAGTTAAATTTAATACTAAGCCTTAATAAATTTTCTATTCAGACTACTTGAAAGGTTGATTTGCATATACCGTTATGCCATTTCTCTGGAGTGTAGAAGAATAAAAGATGATAAACTACGATGTGGCTCGTTAATTTTTTTTTATTTCTTCATTTATTTACTTTATTTTCATCATAAGTTCGTTTAAGGAAAACATAAAATTAATTCTCTGAGAAGAACGTCTGATATCTTTCACGATTATTTTTATAATAATGAATTATAGACAGTTGAATGCTACAAAAGCTTTCAGTCTAGAGGGCATTTAAAAACTTAGAAACTTTTTAAAGTACATATTCTATTCTATTCTTATTAACTGTGTGACAACTGTCCAGAGAAAAAGATGGACTTCTTGTGATTCAAATAGGAAGACAAAATAATTTCCACATTTATCTATATTATTAGAAAAACGTTATCTTTCCTTTTCCTAAATAAATTTCTGGATTGTACAAAGTTAAGTTTATCTTCCTTATATTAACCCCCCTCCCCCAATAAACCTTAATATACGACAACAATATTTTTTAACGAGAGAAACTGAGTTTAGTTAAATTTATAGTTCACAAGCAATATTTTGTTTACTCAAATTACTCTTAGAATACCAGTGAGAACAAATATTGTTTTAACTCACTCAGTAAACGAAGAATGAGTTAAGTTAGGTAATGGTAAAAATCTTACCTGTGTTTTTGACTGATTTACATGTTTTGAAAGCATCAGAAAAACAAAAAAGTTATTTTGAATGCCACCCCTACGACATCGTTGTCGTTGCTGACTGTACGTATGCACACTAGGAGCAACAACATTACGTTAGCAACGTGATATTTGATATAACGGACTTTGATATATAGCGAAGCATTGTCAAAAATATAATTTTAAACTCTGACCTCTAAAGAAAAGTTAAGAAAAGAAAATCGTAGCTAGAGGAAGGTCCTTCAGATACGATCACCTTCGAGATCCGACATGACCAAGATATTGATAAGAGAGAAGGGAAACTTGCCCTAATGGATAAGACCTCTTGATCTACCAATATAACGTAATATTACCTACTGAATCTAAGGTACCTACCCTTAGGCATTATATTTAGAGGATTTGATTGTATTACTTTGTATGATAGGGCTAGGTAAGAACCATGATGGCGTCCATCAACTTTTCTTCTTATAAATTAGTTGGATTAAAACTCTACATTTTTAATTTAGGTTTCATAAATGGCCATATGTATTCAACTATTTTAGTAGCCTATACCACTAGAATGCAAAGGTTTTTAGATTGAATACCAAACTTTTCTCAAAATTTATTAATATTAGTTATTTGTTATAAAGTCAATCATAGTCATTAATTTCATTTCTTTTTCAAAATATTGATAATTTATCTTGTACACCTCAAGTTCCTAAAATAAAAGGTTTCCAAAATATTACAAACAATTTCTCAATCAACCATCCCCAAAACCCAACCAAAACTAAAGATGATCAATAACACTCGGTAGTTGTCAGTCAATAATTGAATTTGAACTATGGACGCCTTCTTTAGAAAAAATATATTGATATATTTAAGTAAGGCTAATAATTGAAGAAGACTAATTATACGAAATTTGATGGCAACAAGCAAAATTTAATTATGATAAATCTTCTTTTTTTTATTCCAGGTACCCCAAAAATGTGATAAAACATTTTCAGCTACCCCCATAAAAATAACAATTAGAATTATATGACAAAATGTCGACACATAGCAATTTTAAATAAAACATCATTCCTCAGGTTTGGTCTGTAGAACCCTGCACTTATTTCAATGACAGACACTGGACAGATTTTATTCATAAAACACACTTTTAGACTCGGAGGACATTACAACTGATATGTCCTCAAATAAATCGACCTGGAATGTTTAATCCATCACGTAACTTTCTCTACCCTACGTATGTAAGAAGTAACATCAACCTCATAGATGACAATACACAAAAAAATGTTATACAAATTAAACTTTGTTGAATATAGGCTAGTACTATAATCTCGGTGGAGGTTGTTCAACACCTAATTCGTCATTCAGTTTAATTTATCAGATAACCAATTATTTCTGGGGCTAACAACTAGTTTTATAATTACCATGTAATCAACATAGAAACATGTAATTAGGTAAATTAATTAGTGAACTGTATAATTAGTTGGAACAGAACAACATCTTTGTTTGATCAATGAATAGGGGTAATTTGACATACCATGAATATATAAATTATAAATGCATATAATTTATTTGATGTGATCACAGATTAGTTAAATTAAACTAAGTTTTAAATTGATTAATAAGTATAGTGACAATAATAGTAACAGATGAATAATTTAAGTAAAATGATTATGATATTGAGATGGTCAATAAATGAAAGAAAAACACCTATTATAACAAGATTCCTTGAAGTACTACTTTTAGTTTCTGAACAACTGAGGAGGATAACTTTGAAAAAAGTAGTCTCGGTGAAAAAATATTATTGCAGGAAAATATGTAGGCTATATTTATTTTTTGAAAATACTTTTTATCAAATTTACAGATAATATACATTAACTTATTCCGCTGTGAACATGATTTTTCTCATAACTATCTTACCTTAAATAATAAAAATGAAGAATTTTAATAAAAATATAATAACATTTAAATTTAAACTATGTAAAGTATAAATATATTTTTATTAAAATTTGATTACTTAGTTAAAAATTTGACGCTCTATAATATATATATATATATATATATATATATATATATATGTGTGTGTGTGTGTGTGTGTGTGTGTGTGTGTGTGTGTGTGTGTGTGTGTGTAGTCGTTTTAAAAATTACGGAAACTCATTTTTAGTTGAAAGTTTTTAAATATCGATAGTTCCCTTTCTCTTTCAATTTTCAATTTCATTTTTAAATATAAGGAGAGTTAATTTTTATGTAATTTGTTAATTTCATTCATTTCGTACAAAGTAAAACGTAGAAATTAATTAGTTCGAACGTAATTTAAATATTCTATTTTTTGAATTGAAAAAGTTTAAATATTTTTAACTATTACACATTTGTAAATATATATTGATATTGACTTATGAATTGATACAAAATAAAAATAAAAATTGAACACAATTTTTCACAAATAATAAATTTCTTAACTCAAACAAGTTAAGCCATTTGAGTGATGCATGACCTACATAATCAAATTACAACTTGCTCTTCTAGAACGCAAAACCACTTGGTGTATAAACTAATTTGTGAAATAAGGAAAAACTGAAACGATAATATAATCCACACAAAGTTAAATGTTAAATATACATTTTCCTTGTAAACAGCGTATAAATGTTGAAACTAGTATTAACAATCAAATCACTTTTTGTGGATCATAACAGTGTTTGTATTATCCCTTATTTCACAAATTCTACTTTGGGTAAAAAAGTCTTCATGACAGATTAATGTTGTAAAGCGGAAATATTGGAATTTCAATCACCAAATGTGGTATTTAAATTGTACTTAAAATTTTATTTTCCTCCAGTTATTAATTAATTGGCCTATGAGTTCAAGTTATTTTGAGAACTAATATTTATTAGTTTAGTTGCTAAAACCTAGCTACTAATTAAAGAGATTTATACGAGAGAAAAAAATATTTATTAAAATTATTTTGTTGATCTGTTTATAATTTGAAAATAAAGAAAAAATAATTTAAGTTCAATAATATTAGTTTATACATTTAATTTTTAGAATAATATTATACTTGATTTTTAACTGAAAAAACTTGGATTCATTATGGCCTTAAAAGACAGGCAGAGAGTATAAAAGTGAGGCCGCTAGCCTTCGAATATCTAATATCGTCATTGTCGAAACAGAACCAAACATTGGACATGTCGCATGATTAGGAGAGCTATGTTAGTGAAGATACTTGAGATTCCGTAATGAGAATTTATAAGGAATAAATATAGAAAATTTTAATATTTCTTTAGAAATCTTTAGTAAAGAGTTTTTAAACTTCCAATTAATGAATAATGTTTTAAAAATCAATATTTATCAAATTAAAATAATCTACTTTATAAATCACTGACATTTTGTCATATGTATTTTTGTATCTGACAGTCTCTACAGTATAGTATTATTACATCGTTTACAATTCTTATGACGTTTCTTGGAGAATTATAAACACCACGTTATATAAATTAACGTCTATTATCGTGCTATTGTATTTATAAGCATCCATAAATTAGAAGGCACTCGTCCCTGATGGATTGTGGTCCAGATGATTAACTCGAGACTTACTGTAAGCCTTAGTCTGAACCACCCTGATTACGATCCTGAAAGCTTAACTCTACAACATTGCAGCTTACGTCGACTAACTGTACTGTGAAATAATTGATTTCTGCTGCATCCTAGTTAATCATAAAAGTAAGAGAGTGCAAATCCTCGTTAATTAGGTCACCTATGCAGGCTTACCGTCCGACCTGGTGTGTTTAGAAACATATCCAATTATAAAAATCTTCTCTAAAACGTCTATGTTTTATCCAGACAAGCTGCATTAAGACTATGTTATTAGTTTTAGTAAAGAGCTATTATTTTGTAAAATATACAAGATAAATTAAAATAAGACTAATGAAATAAACTGTGCAAAATATTGCACAGGTTTTATCACTCACGTATTCCTAAAACCAAATAAAAACTACCAAAACCTTTCCATCATCAAAAATGTTAGAAAGTTGTTAGTCAACAAATTAAAATTGATAATGACTGCTTTGTTTGTAAATATATTTAAAATATGTTCGATTCTGACATAAATGCGTCTTCAGCATAAATCTTATTTACATCTTTTAACCACATCCGTCTAGGTTGATATATATATATATATATATATATATATATATATATATATATATATATATATATATATATATAGAACTGTAATATTATATTATTATTGGCAATATTAATAATGAATTTAGTCGTTAATCTCGCATGAATTAAACATTTTAACTATATTGGAAGACCAGATTTTGGGAAATGTATTGTAGCTATTGCATCAACTCAAAGGTCATTTTGTTTTCTTTTACCGATAACTCAGGTACTGACAATTTTGTAGTTATGGCGACCACTAAATTTTTTTAAAGTATTTTTATATTCTAAACTCTACGGTTAAGTAAAACTGTATTAACATTGTGTAAAACTGATTTAAAAAATTATAATAATAATTTCGTTGGTTTTTTCAGTACCTACACTATTAATTTTTTTTAGAAGTTTTTTATATCGATTTAGTTTAAGAATAAATGTTGTAAGAAATATCAATACATATTTAAAATTCGTGATTTTACAACTTTAAAAAAATTTAGGTTTCCAAATCTGAATACAAACAATTTTGTTTTTTACCTAATTAAACGCGTTTCAACGACAAAGTCACCATCGTCAGTGTTACACGAGCTACAATAACTTAGTTATTGCAACAAGTTGCAATAACAAGTTATAACGTGAGTTATAGTTTAGTTATTGTAGCTCATGTATCACTTAGGATAGCTACTTTGTCGTTGAAACGCGTTTGATTATAGTTTTAAACGCGTTTGAAATGTTTTACTGTAAACGTAATTTTTGTGAGATCTTTTGTTCGAATTTTATTTTATCGTGAGTAATTTTATTAACGCTTTTCTACTTAAAAATCCAAACTCTACTTTCTTGTAAGGATAATGTAATTTTCAATATAATAATTCTAGTGTAAAGAAACTAGACACAGTATATAAAATAAACTTGTTACTTCAATGTAAGTCTAAATGCATAAATTATATTACGCCGAAAATGTTTACGAAGAGTAAATCGTCATAGCTGTGAATACCTACATAAATGTTGTGATGTAATTTATCTGAGTTAACAAAGCAATATATCCAAAACAAATTTTCAAATAATTGAGGTATTCAAACCTTAATATTTTCCTAACAACTTACGTTCATTTTTTATTATATATCTCCAGTGTATCCTTGAAAAGAAAATATTACATTATAGTATTTGTTTCAGTTCATTCTTCTGCCAACTTGTGGACGCATTATGAATAAACTCCATTCTCAATTTTCTAAAGCTATTTACTATCTGTTTCACCTCCCAATAACAAAACAGCACGATCCCAACCAACCACAGAAGAGGGCGGAGCTTAGTGGTAGAAACGATAGGTGTTTACGTAGGTATACATGACGGCGTCTTTGAGGGATGAAGCAGTTCGTAAATTGCTTTAGAAAATTTAGTTCATTTGAAACATATCAGCAGAAGTTAAGGCGCTGACATTAGAAGCAGAAAGATGTACTCTAGAGAATTACGTACGTCCTAACCGAGATATAGATTATTGTAATAAATATAATCTCTATTGTATAGTTGAAAATTCAATCATAATGAGTTAAAACAATTTATATTGCTAAAGTGTATAGATGTACTATAATCTGAATTCAGACAATATAATTACTAAAGCTGTAGTTTCGTTTTCTAAGTGGTTAAAGGAATTATTAAATTATTAAACAGATACCTCATGCAATATTTATGTAAAAACAACAACA
This sequence comes from Aphrophora alni, assembly GCA_963513935.1. Taxonomy (NCBI): domain Eukaryota; kingdom Metazoa; phylum Arthropoda; class Insecta; order Hemiptera; family Aphrophoridae; genus Aphrophora; species Aphrophora alni. The sequence continues at coordinate 39,830,161 of OY740768.1, forward strand.
AACAAAAAACCAATATCTCTTTAAATTTGAAGAATTAAAATTTTTCTTCAGGGGAAATTAAATGGTGAAATATATATATATATATATATATATATATATATATATATAGTGTTGTTATTCGTAACAAAAGTTTACCTATTAGTTTCTTTTCATTTTTACTAAAATTCAATACTAGGTATTCATCTCAAATAGTGTACATAAGATCGATCCAGGAATGGTATATTTGAATGTAGTACACTGCTCATTGAACTCAACATGAGATGTGCTCCAGTTTATAGCAAATGAGACGTGTTAAAATGAATGTTTTACTGTGCACTCTCGGGTATTGCTTACCTTCATTTTGTGTATTACACCTCTCATACTGTGCTAGTTTTATTCAACATGCAAATTAAAATATCACCGAAGAATTAAAACGATATTTAAATTGCTTTCTTCACGTTTATGGTTACAGCATAAACTCAAATAAAAGAAGCGGATTCAATTGTTGTTTCATTTTCACGCTACGCTCGTGTCATTGAATCGGCCCTGTCGGATCACATATATACGAATACACATTTTATTAAATGACATGATTTGAAATTTATTTTGACAATACCCTTGCTATTTATTTTTCGTCGTAAGGAAGTATGGTTGATATTGTTACATACAAAGAACAAATAAAACTGTTAAAATAACCGATAATTTGACATTTTCAATTTTTTTTCTGAAGTTTAATAGATGACAATATCTGTAAGTAATATAACCTCTTCATCCATTCACTCGCATACTGATTTAATGTTGTTAGCAATCGACACAACGTGCAATATAAAAGTAATATAAACGTGGTCCAATAAATCTCTTTTTTTCTTTTAAAATATTTTGCTGACTTACTTAAAATATTTTTTATATATACCAATAATATTTGAGAGGTATTTTTAATCAAATATTCACCTCTCATTTACAGTTCCAAACTTATTAAAATATAATTTCATTGATTTAAATACACACAGAATGTACTACTTTGACAGTAAAAAACAAGGCCACACGTAGTGGAGAAAAGCCATGCCATAGTTTACTATCTGTACAAAGGATTAGTTATTAGTATTGCGTTTCACATAGTATATATCCAGGTCTGCCTCTAACATCATATTACACGGCGTGATCGAGTTTAGTCATTGAATCACTGTTTACAGATATGTTGTCTGTTTTCATAATAAATTATTACTTTATCTCACAGTACGGTTAGAAAACAGTATTAAATAATGAAAATCAATTATATATACCTTTAACTTTGATGACAAATCGGTAGATACAGATTTCATGTTAACTGATTGTAATTATTTAAATATGCATTACACATAATTAAATTTCAGTGAATTATATTTAAAGTACAAATTATATTTAATAAAATCCAGATAAACCTAAAATGATCTACAAAAGTCAAATCCTTTTGAAAAATAATGTCTTCTAGAAAGAATATGAGCGAAAAAATGTTTTTAAAAATTATATTAATAAGCAATTACCTGTTTATAATTGTAATATTTAAAAATATTTTCTTATTTAAGTATACACAATGAATATAAATAAACTGTGCAAAAACATTGGGAGCAAACTTATCCACTCACCCATACTTTGTAAAAACTTATTATAAATATAATTTTAATAGTTGTCAATAAAAAAGGGCAAAACAAACACAGCCACTTTTTTTGAAATATATATATATATATATATATATATATATATATATATATATATATATATATAAAGTGTATGTCGAATGCGTCTGTAATGTGTGTTTGTGTATGTATTGTGTTCTGTAGTGTTTTTATGTAAAATAAGACTATGACAAAGGAGTAGCGGATCAACCCTGAAGATGCTGACATGTTGATGCGGCGAAACCGGTAGGAGATAACAATACGTGTATAGGATGACGTAAGTTGAAATATATATATATATATATATATAAAATATATAAATAAGGGCCTGAGCTTGCTTCGGTTGTACCATATGTAAATCCTCAGAGTAAGTTGTAGTTTATTATTTGAGCTTTTATTGATGGACAACGAAAGTTCTTTTTTTGTTTTTCGCTAGTTATTCCTGACCCGTAATATATTTTTATCCAATTTTGCACGCGGTTTCAGCCATTAATATTCATATTTCACCTAAGGTTGAACAAAATAGGTACATTCGTTTTTGAGAAGTTATGTATTTTATAACAACCTCATTGCAGTTATTTTGTTTTTTAACGATAACTGACCAACCGGAATTTTCGAACAGATTGGAACAATATGTGTTATTTTTGGTTCTTAAGGACTGCACTTGACTCAAATTTAATCAAAATCGATAAAGCTGATTTTGAAAATGATCTTAATTTTGTGTATTTTAGGACTGCTACCACTAAGAAGTTATTAAATAAATTGTTTTTAAAGTTTCGAGATATGTCCAAAATACACTCACATAACAAATTTGATTAAAACTGGTCAACTCGTTAGGGCTGTGAGCACTGTACAGATGACACTCAACAAACCGACATCATTCCAAAAACAACCTAATGGACTCAGAAGACCTCAAAACTGATGTATTTACATGAAACTCGAAATCGATATTCTGACCATCACACAACTCTCCCTCTTTCAGTTTCTCACCCTTGTTTAAAAGCAAAAATCCTTTGATCATAGTCTACTATTTTAATAGGAAGAAACAAACCCCCTAGCGTCAAATGCCTTATAATAGCGGCAAAGTTCGGATTACTAAAACATATGGTTAATAGCGACCTAATAAGATGTGAAACATTGGGATTTAACTCAAGGCTAAATAAAAAGTGTAGATCCAGCTAAGGCTGTAGAGATTTTCAAGCCCATACATAATATAGCGTGCTCCTGAGAGCAACTTTTTCTATGCTGTGTATTTGGGAAAGATAGCTAAACAAGCTAAACCTAATGTACAGTAGAATATTACTAAAAAGCCATTCAACAAAAAATAACTTAAATGCTAACTAAATACATTTTAATTCAATTTGAATTATATCAAATTAAAGTATAAACTTAAGTAACATTCAGCGGTTCGTTTACAGGGCGTACGGGAGTGGCATGCCAGAAGAACCAAGCTGGATCTACACCTTTCTTCTTGTATTCCTGTGTTAGATCCCCTTTCATCGGGTCTCTTTTGACCAACTCTTGTTCTCTTTGGATCCCGACGCTATTACAGTATTCGAAGACTATGGTTTTTAAATGTAAACTCGTTTCTTCTTCTTTTAAAAGTCGTAGATTGCCAAGAGGTGTTTTTAATTTAAACAAGGGTAAATCTAGATCAATGTAATATATATAATAAATTATTTTTTATTGAAGTATTACAGTAAAAATTGTATCATAACCTGTTATTATTATTATTATATTTAACTGGAGTCCTACAAACAATAACAACTATTGGTCAATTTAAGTTGATATCATTATTATCTAATGTACAAGGAACAACACTGCTTTACGTGATAGAATCTGGATCATCACTTGAGGATCAGTAAAACCAATTACACGCTGTTCTAGCAACATCGGACTTGATTGTTTGGGGAGCTTGAAACACTCTGAATCTGCTTAGTTTAAGATCAATAAGTCCGTTGTACATCTTCTGGCACAAATGCAGTTCGCCGATAAGGTTAACCTAGTTTCAAAGAAGAGTTTTCAAAAGTAATTTATTTACAGCGCAAGTAATTCTATTGTTGATGTATTATAAGATTAACAATGCAAAAAGCAGAGGTTCTAACACACCCATTTACAATCGTAATACAAGTCTAGAAAGTATTAGTCTCCAATAATGTCACTACTATACAAGTATACATATCTGTAAAAAAGTGGGTTTCAAACCAGTCGTAAATTTTGATGATTATTTTGAACGTCATAAATAAATATGAGCTTAACTTCTGATATAATATTAGATTTATAAAAAAACTTGAACCCCAGATCTCACAAAATATACGTTTATTTAATTAAACGCGTTATTATAGCTCATTTATCACTGAGGATGACGACTTTGTCGTTGAAACGCGTTTGATTATAAAACGTAATTTTTGTGACATCTTGTGTTAGAATTTGTTTTATTTTGATCGTTTTTTATATATTTAAATAAGCTAAAAACGTGATTCATTTGTGCCACAAACCCGCGTTAATTAAAAATATTATAAAATAAAAACAAGTTTAAATGACGTAAGTCAAGAATCTTTTTTTATTATTCGTTATGTAATTTCCAAATAAACGCAGTTATTGTCCATTCTCCATTGCATTTTTAATCTCGTCAATAATCTTTTGTGTACCAAACTTTGAGTGAAATCGGAAGTGCCGATTTTAATAAATCAGGTCTTTCATAACAGTTTATGTAATATTCATCAGTTTAATTTGTCTTAAAATTAGAATATTGAAATTTTTAACATATTGTAACATGAATTCCTATTCCAATATTGAAAAGCAATCATTGGCAAAGCATAGTAGAACACACCACCTGAGATTTCAAGTAAATACTAACTGCTATTTCTTGTTGATATTCAGTAAAAGCTTTGCAAAATAGATGTAAAAGATGCAAAATAATACTGCCTAATATATTAGGTACGATTATATTTCATTATATTTTATTATACTACATTCAAAGTTATACAATACAATGTAATATAGTAATGTTATTTTTAACAAATTAGACAGAACTTTGACAAATCTATTTTACAAAGCATTTACTAAATTTCAACATGCATTACATTGCATTGCATTGTTTTCAATTTTATTGTATTATGTTGCACTCAAAATGGCTTGGTGTGTAGCTAGAACATGAGCAGTGCCTAGAGCTAAACATGAACTAATAATAATCAATGACTTCATGACTATAATGAAAGGAGTGGACTATATAGATATTGAAACTACATTTGTGTCGATTACACAGTTGGATTAAACAACATACTTCACCGTAACAAGTAACTAGATGTGTCTTGTCAGCTACAATTTATCTCTTAAACAATTGTGGTTTTAATACGTAACTAACTCTTGTATATTATTGATAAGTATTTTAGGCATCGATCAAAAGTATTAAATTCGTTGTGCAAGTTGAGTTGGTTGTAGTAAAGTTCACTTTATTATTCAATTAACTAGAGAATGTCCAACTTACTCAATTAGACCAATATGAACACTAATTATTCAAATAGGAATCTGAGCTGTGTGATTTCCTGAGTATGCAACTAGCTTTGGTGTGGTTAGGAACAAAGTTAATGACAAACAAGCATAATAAAATGGAATATTCCATCTTCAATGGAGCTGCATCACATGGAATGTATGACGCTCAGCATATTTATGAAAGGAAAATGTTTTTATCAAAGTAGAATAACTGGAATAAATTGTTTATGAATATTCTGATAATATTTTTGTAATATACGTAAGCTAGTAAGTTTATGCATTTACGATTTTCAAACATAGTTTCGGTTAATTAAAATATATTTTAGGTTAATATTAGTTATTGGTTTCTTGGGATACTGCAATGTGGTTTTTAATTTCAATTTCATCCTAAATAATTTAGACACCGTTATTTAAGAATTATGCAACTCATGTATAGCTAAACATAAGTAGGCCTCTCGTCTTCCTAAACACATGCATTAATATTTTCTCATTATTGGAGATATATCTCATATATTCCACAACTGTCAGGATAAACAACTACTTGAATACCCTTAGTTGTAAAATAAAATAAAACATATTTTTTATTAATTTGGATTAAATGACTCATTTTTGTTACATTGGATAACATTACAAATTCTGGGAGTTTCTGGTTTTTTTTTTTAATAAACGCTATTTTAACTTATTCTCTTGACCTTTGTACTTATTTATTCAACAACTACCTGGTACTGTGTCAAAGTTCTGTGCATTCATTTTTAGCAATCTATAAATCAACTAAAACATAATTGTTTAACGGCTAATAAGAATATCTGTTAGAATAGTTTTTAGTGCACAAAGGATATATCTTTGAACAGTTTTAAATTGATTTATAATTGAGTTCACATTGGGCCTAAGGAGGTATATCTGAAAATTTTAAAGATTAAATTAACTTTTTACAGTGTAAAACACCAACGGAAAGATTTTAGGTTGTCTATGGCAGTACGACTCGATCAAAAAATTCAGTTTTTATTCCCAGTGACATAAATTTCAATTTAATTACTAAGCCATTAAACGTTTATATATTTTAAATCAGTTATTATTATTTTATTTTATTTTTAAGACAGATCTTATTTACAGGAAAATTGCTTCCTGACTTCCATTAATTTTGTTTTCAGATATCATATAATTTGATTTTGCTATATTTGTAAATTAAATTTATCTATAACAATATATGTATCACACAATTTAAATTTTACTTTCATTCAAGAGTGTTCACGAACATTTCATTTATGTTTCCTCCGTTTCCTTGTAACATAAACAATATAAAAATTAAAAAATATAAGACACCTCTAGCCATTGAATATTTTAATAGCATCAGGATCAGTAGAAACCTAAAGTTGGTCAGTAAAAGTCTGATAGGAAAGATAAAAGAGAGAAATCTAACACAAAACCATACACTGAATGCAGATCCAGCTAGAGTGTCTCGGAATTGTTACGACTGTAGGCTACTCAGAATAGTAAGTCCCAAAGTGGTTTTACGTTTGCTTTCATTTTGTTTAAAATTTACTTGCAATTTACTACGGTATTTAAAAAATAAAACCGAGAATATAAAGTTTCAAAAAGAGCATACACACCTAAACTTACTTTTAATTAAGTTCAAAAACTAATCTTTAAGAGATCAATAACCTTTGGTAGATTAATTCCAAATAACTTAGCTTCAAAGTCCTTGGTATTTCGCTTGTAGGAGTTTGTTTCTAAAACTTGTTCAAACTTGCATGATATGTTAAGTTCCATGTATAGATTAGTTAAGTAATATTGTAGAGTGTTCTATAAACCTGTTCAACTTTATAGACTAAATGGACCAAGAGTTTGAATATCTTATACTGCCATTATAATCAATGTGTTAATTTCTTAATAAGCTCTTTCATGCTTCATTAAATAAATGTTGACGTACCTTACACTCCCATTAATTAAGTTTGGACTATCACATGTTTACGTGTACAATATAAGTATTTATATCAATTATTCAAAATAATAATTATTATAAAATGTCTTCTGAACAATTATTATTATTATTTTAAAATAAATTCTGGTTTTACAGTTTTTGAATATTTGAATGTTTGTATGTATGTGTATTCTATATCCATAATTAAAAAAAAAAAAAAAAAAAAAAAAAAAAAAACTGCATATTTCTTATTCTATCTGTAGAAAAAAAAATATGAAAAAAACTAAAATTATTGTACTGACAGATAGAATAAAACTCAAACACAAGATCGTACAAAAATTACGTTTACTTAATCAAATGCGATTCAACGGCAAATTCGCCATCCTCAGTGATACACTAGCTATACTATAACTATACTATATTATAACTATACTATAATTTACCGTTATAAATACTAACTGTTGTAGTTTATTTATTGTAACAAATGTATCACTGAAGATGGTGACTTTGTAGTTGAAACGCGTTTGATTCAGTAAACGTAATTTTTGTGAGATCTTTTGTTCAAGTTTTATTCATCTATATATTTATGTATTTACATAAAGCCTTATACTTATTAGTGAAAATAGTAATAGCATTTTCTACATACAGAATATGACAATTTTAATTAGATATAAATAAACCATATTTGCAAACATTCCAAATAATGTTTATAAATTTACCTTTATCATATTATAACAAACATATAACTGTACTTGTAAGTTACCCACAAGATACAATTTTTTATTATACATGAAATTGAACAACAGCATAATTAAAACAAACTAAGTACAAAATACAAACTAATAATAAAATTAAACACAATTGCCATACAACAGTTCCAAACAATTTGGTAACATATTGGGTTTAATTTTTGTATTAAATTTCTCTTAAGATAAAATATGCATACTTTACATATTTAAATCAATAAGAAATGAGACTATATTTATGGACTTTAACAAGACTAGTAGATGCCAATAAACGAGAATTCAATAATGTACTCCATTTACAGAGTTGTCCCTATAATTAGATGTCGTACTAGCAGTGGTAATCTCGTTTAACATAGTGTTTCTAAATTAATCAGTTTATTTTGATCAGATGACCTTTTACAAGGTAAAACAAACTTCTTTACAGAAAAATAATTTAATGGTAATTAATATAAGGTGATTTTACTAATGTATTTTATGATAGCATTTTAATGTACTTTGTAAAAAATAATCATAAAATAAATAGAATTATCTCAACGATATTTTTTTCTTAATTACAATGATCAGAAATAAGGATCATGAAGTTTGTAGTTAACTTGAAACACGAAAAGTAAAATGTTATCTGGAGGATATTAACAATTTTACAATAATCTAATATTTACAAAAAATCGCCGTCAAAAAGATGTCAAGCTTAATCTTTTGCTTAAGATTAATGAATTTGAAGTAAGGCAAATATAACCTTTTTGGCAATTATTAGGTGAAATTTCGGACATTTTTCAATTTAATTAAACACATTTAAATTAAATTATAACTTTAATTTCGGAAATTAGAACTAAGCAAGTTTTGTATTTTTAGGCCGACTGTTGATTTAACTATTGGTGATTATTTACTTATTATTATTAAAGATTTCATTTTATACTACATACTATTTACGTTTGTAGAAAATAATATTTTTGTTTTCAAACACTTGGAAAAAAATACAAAGTGTAAGATACCTAATATTTTACATATTTATTTATTTAAAAAAATAACTATGGCTTTTTAATAGTAATAGTTTTAGGAAATCACTTATGCAATAGTAAGATTTTTTTGTAGGTTCATACAAAGTCACTTTTCTAAGTTTTAAAATAATATTTTTCATGTATCATAAAGTGGCTTGTGTCAAATGTTACTGTGTTGGCTTGCTGATTAATAGCAATTTTAGAGCTTCACGTTAGAATCCAAATTGGGACACACTGTTTTTTTAAGCGTGTGTGTGTTATAACATAACAGAATTTTTTGTTATATAATTTTTTTTTTTCTAATTTATTTACTTTAAAATTAATTTAATTTTAATTCTCTTGAAAACTTTTGAAAAACTATTATGATGGTTTAAGTAAATTAGTTCAACAAAACAAGTTTTTATCCTTTACTAACTTCAGGATTTATTAGCAAAAAACAATTATTTATAACAACAGTATCAATTCAATCTATCTATTCATTGAAATATCTTAAGGCTACTTCATTCTCTCACACTTGCATTCTTTAAAACTAATTTACTCTAATACACAATATTTTGATTACAAATTTAAAATCTACAATTGATTATTCAATTTACATAAAAATCAAAACTCTACAAAATGTTCAACAGATCTTGTCCAAATTGTTCTTATTAACTTTATCAATTTTATAACAAAAAACAAGACAAATTTCTTTAATTAACTTATATTTCCAAATTTACTTTATTTTGCCGGCTAGCTCAATTACTTTACTTTTAAATTAATTATACAAAAAAAAACTTGACTCTTATCTCGGGCTTGGGAACTTTTAATGACTCAATTAAAGTGAAATACTAACTCTAATGATTATTTATTATGAAATTTTGTACTTATCAGCAATTCTCCTCGTCCGCTATAATTTTGGCACTTTTACACAACACAAATCACTAACGATGCACAACAACACAACGTATCCTTAGCCTGGGAAGTCGGATGCTGCTTACATTGGTTCATTGACAGGTGGTGAATCTCTGGTGATACTCCGCTAACTCTGTTTGGTCTCCTTACTCGTTCTCGACTACTATGGACTTTGACGCGATGATCTCTCCTCTTCTTTTATGAATTTTATAATCCTTGACTCTATTTAATTTATGATTCTACAAACTTCAAAAGAAACTACTAAATTTTGTTGCGGCTCTGCCTTTTAATTAACCAATGACTTAGAATTAAACCCTCAGGTTAATTCTTAACACTTAACACCTCCTACTCTGATTCCTAGCTGTAAGCCAAGACCTACACGCTCTTAACCCCAGTTTTCGACTGACTCTCCTTACTGTTCGATTTCACCTCTCCCGAAATTCAAGTGTAGCGTCCTCTTCGCTTATTGGTTAAAATCTCATTTTTTAAAACTCAGGCCTCTCCTGATTGGACCTCTAACTTTCTAAAAATCGTTGGTTTTTTCTTACACGCGCTGGCTTCACCCTCGGAGATACCGTTAGGAATTCGCTTTCTCATTTTTTCTTGGTTCCCATTTTTTACAACACGCAGCTGCGTTGAATAGCAAAACGCCGTTATGTTTTCTACTAAATTTTTATTTGTGTCGGCGAACTTTCTTCTCTTAAGTAAAACAGAATGTCTTCTTTCCCTTGTCCTTGTCACGTTTGTCAATTTGTACAGTTATTTTCCAAACTTAACCTTGCAGCTGCTCTTTTGGTAATGTTTGCTTGTCCACATGTGTTTTGTTTCAATTTACACATTTACACAATTATTTATTAATGTTAACTTTTGATTGATTATTATTATTTTAGTATTTGATATTAGGCCTAATTAATTATTTATCCATTGTGATCGTTTGAGATCGTTATAGTGTGTGTGTGTTTTTGTTTTTTTTTTTCATATAACTAAGCTCCAGTCTTTTTCGCATGCGATACTGTTATGTTAGAGTCCCACATTTAATCAACTGTGGTTGGTTACAAGATAAATTGTTGAGGACATTACAACTTAGCTCTGCATGAAGTAAAATATTCGTTGATTTGTTTACCAATTTATCTAAATGTTTCTAACATTACAGTATTGCAGAGTGCATTTATTTATTAATAAACAAAAAATAATGACAGCAATGAAAAATAGTGTACAAAACCGTCAACAAAAACTCCTGATATTTTAAGACTATGGTAAGACAGTCATAACAAAAACACTCAAATTATGACACACAAGGTGAACATATAGCGTGAAATAAATGCATTATAACAGTCAACATAGTAATGATCAAACTTATTTTGAATAAAAGTGAAATTCATTTTTTTTTGCCTGATGTGTTTATGTAAAACAACATAAGCCGATTTTAAGAATAATGTCTATATAATAACAAGCATCGCGACAAAATCAAGGTGTTACCCTACTTTTGATTAAATTTTACTCTGCCAAAAATTTGAATTTCCCCTTGTATATTTATAATATATTTTACTGTCACAAAAACACCAACACAAAAACACTGTAAAATATAGCCAATATTAGTGAAGAAACCTGAAATATTGCGGCACACTCTGTGTCATCTGTGAAGCAATTAGGATTCTCGGTATTTTTAAAACTAATATATTATTATGGAAATTAATACTCAACACATGATTAGGCACATTGTGCTTCGGCAGACAGCTTTTTCAGGTTCTTTCCAAGTCAAGGAAATTTCATGGCCCTAAAATCTGTATACATATATATTTTAGAAAATGATGTATTCATTTTTTCAGATAAATTACATTAAATAATGTAAAATTACCCCTTGATTTTTTACTTTTATAATTTATTTACTTCTTACATGAAGATTCAAACGTTGGTCTCCAAATAAATAAAATGAAATTACCACTTTTATTGCAATTTGCAACTACCTTGAATAGGAATTAAGAGTCGCTATGTTTTATAACGTCATATAATCATAAAAGTGGAAGGTAATGATGTAATAATATGAAAATAAGTAGACGTTTATGAGGAATAATTGGTCTATAAAAAGTAGTTTCGTGGTCAAAATGTTATTGACAATAACATTCTTAAAAGAAGTGTGTTTGAAGAAAACAGAATATTATAACTTCATATTCAAATAATAACTAACTACGGGTATAGTTATTGACATTTAAATATTAGTTATTTATAATTTTTATCAGTCGAGTTATAATATAAAAAACATAATTTCACACATTTGCTGTTTTTCTCTGTTTTAATACGTGACAGAGAATTGTATTTCCAAAACATTTAAAATCAACAAAACTAATAGGGTGTAAATTTTTTATTGTTTTCCTTTCAATAATCATACATTAAGAAAAATAATATAAATAGCATAAACTTTAAAACTAGTATACAGATAGTGTTTATAAACAATCCATTTTAATTTCAGTTTATCAAATACCCATATTTTTTTATCTATCTCCTACATATTTTCAAATTCAACATTTCAAATTCAACAAAAAGGTGTAACCAAAACAACACAACAAATAACATTTGAATAAAATCAAGCTTTTAATGACAACAGTTAAGTTTTTTTTCTCTTTTATTAATTATTGCAGTAATAACAGTAATATATGTTTACTTATTATTTTTCAAACAGTATTGGGTAAAACATTTTCTAACTTTTAAAAGTTTTAACGCAATCGGTAGAGCTAAATTTGAGATATTTACCGTTTTTCATAACAGCCCGAACGACGATTTCTGTGTGTTTACCGATAACGCACAAACCAACATTTTTGGAGATTAGCCTATCAATACGTTTGTTTTGGCGCCTTGGGGGTGCACACGAGTAAGAATTTATAAAAACCGTTAAAACCGTTTTTTGCATAATATTATTATGAGCTTTTTTTAAGAGCAGCGACCTAGTAATTAAGAGTTATCAATAAGTTTAAAAGGAAAAAAGTACTGTGATAAGTCCAAACTATAATCACATACCAAATTTGATTGGGCTGTAGAGCACTGCACAAAGTCTAGATTGACAGAAATAATTTTTAAACAAAACTTTTGTTGACACAGGTTACATATGCTCGGATATAGAGGCAAAATATATATATATATATATATATATATATATATATATATATATACATTTTGTGACCCAACACAACGTTTAAGTATATATGTCAGTAAGTATGGTACGTGTAACTTCTTTGATCTTATGGTAATATGTATTAATACAAAAGCTATCCGTTTATAGAACGATTACAAGTAAACCGCAAATTAAAAATCAGAAGTTTATACTAAAACTAGGTTCCATATTAAATAAAAACATTCTATAATGTTAGTAAAAATGTTTAATGACTAAATAAACATATGAGATTATTGATAAATCTAAAAAAGATCTATATTATAATGCACTTTATACAATAAATATATAAATTGATTACAAAAATACCCTTAAACTAAAACCATAATATAAATAGGCCTACATCATTATTATCAAATAACTTTAAAATCAAAAAAGAAAAAGATGTTACGTAGATCATTAAAAACTGTACGTATTTGCAAAATCATTGATTGGTGACCGTTTCATGCAATGTGTTACGACATTTTTCGAAAAAATAAAAATTATAATGTGAAATCATCTTTACTGATTTACGAGTACTTAATGCCAAATCAACTACAAGTTCTAAAATTAACTATTAATTGATTAACTAATACTTTGCTGATATTCTGCAGTTAAATACAAATAAATAATTTAAATAGATTATTACAACCGTATAATATGTTGTACTTTTATCAATAATGGAATACATACTGGTTTCTTGTTTATACTCTGTCTTGGTTCTTGGAACAGCAATGAAGCAGCAGTATCACAAGCAATGTAGGTGTTTATGTACGTTCACAGCTTGCTATCACCTCTCTGGCTACACTTGTCTTGTTTGTACTTTAAAACAACGGCCGGTGGACAGTTTTATTTGTTATTTAAAACCGGTTTTTAACTCGTTTAAACACTTTCAAACAAATGAATACTTAGTAAACTAGATAAAGAGTTAAAAAGTTAACAAAAGAACATAAACAAAATTATTAACAGTTGTTCTAATTCCAAAAAAAATGTCAATTACAAGTCGCCAACAAATTGATTTGATATTACTTTTTAATGGAGGACGTTGTAACGTACTCACTTTTATGTAGTTCAGATATTTTTATATTCCAGTGACATTAGCATATTAAAAGAGCCTATAAACAAACTTTAAATCTTATCTTATTATATAAGTTATAAGTTATCTCCTATCTAAGATATAGGAAGCATATAAAAGCTACGTTTCTGTCGGAAAATAAAAAAACTTCAATGTGGGAAATATGCATTTTGAAGTCCCATGGTTAGATTTTTTCCTTTATTTTTTTTATTTTTCAGTAAAGTTAGTCTGTTATTTTTTCTTTCTGTATGATATTTTTGCTCAGTAAAATATTTATTTGTTGATTACCTGATACAAAATATCACACAAAATAGATTTTCTAGATGCGTTTCTTAACGTCTCTATCAAACTATGTTTAAATGTATAGCAACCAATTGCAACATAATTAAAACAACTTATGTACTGAGAATGTATGGACATGAGTTAAAATTTAAAATAAACCAAGGATTTCGAATTATGTGATAAAATTTGTCACTATCTACACCCCCGATTTTGATCATAATTTAGTGAAGTGAACGTATTAAGCATGAAACAAAAACTCACCAAACCGTATCCAGAATAAATTGTTTAGTAGTAAATTTACATTAATAAAATCGTCCGTGATCATTCAATAATTGTTTTGCTCTAAGTAAAAGCAATTAGAGACTGAAAACTTTATCCTGTTGTAATAAATAAATTAGGTTGGAAGTGGATCGAATAAGAACAAATTTTATTACTTACTTATTAAATAATGTGGGAAAAACGTTTAATGACTTATTTTTCAACGTAATCGCCGTTGTCTACAGTGGACTAATTTCAATGTTCTGAAGCCTCTACAGTTTCCTTTCAAAGAGTTTTTTTTAGATATCCTTTACTTAGACATAGAACAGTAGATTTTTATGAAATCTGCTGTGTTTAAAATGTGGTAGAACAACTATCACTCATTAAAACGTCGTAATTAAGTCCAAATATATTGGGTTAATTTGGATTAGTTGCAAATCTTGAGAAACATCTATCTATTTGCTTCGTTGTAGGCATGTGAAATCTAACAAACAATAGCTTAAAACGTTTTAAATTACTAATTTTCATTCATGTTAAATGTTATTCCACAATTACCCAACGTAAAATTTACAAAAATATTAGATCTGATAGAGAAACTAGTACATTATAACATGGAATAAGACCTATTCATAATTTTTTGTAAAATGTGATGGGCACAACTTAATTACCTTCAGACCTTTCAAAAATAGCTTTGAAATAGGGGTTCGAAATGTAGAAGAAATAATATAAGCAAATCTTTCCTAAAAAGATTTACAATACTAGGATTGCTTTAATATAGTTCCAACAAACTAGAGAAGACAGACAAAACTCGCAACTAGGTAAAATATAAATGAATTAAAATTTTTACCTACTAGTTTTGTAATGAAAATAACATCAAATATATTTGTTCCTGTCATATTTAAATATTTATTGCTCACATTTGAGGTTTGTCTCCATTTTTAATATTCAGATACAAAAAAAAAATGTAATAATTCCTTCAATTAAATAAAAAAACAAGTATGATGAAGATAAATTTGTTAGTCTTCCTCCTGGGTTAAGTGATTTTTCTGTACTGAATTGAAATAAGTCATCTGGTAATTATGTTATGCAAATATTCAAACTAACTTGCATTCTGTAGGGGGAATAATAGAGGAGTATAGCTTGTCAACTGCAGGCAAACAAACGTGAGCAGAATGAGTTCTCCCTTTTAGGTCATTTGAGATTTCAACTTGTAAAATAAAATTAAGGAAAAATTAAATATTAAACGCAGTTACGACGAAGTTGTGGCGTGAATTCATTAAATCGCCATTGTATATTTTAATCATTGCCATCCTATAATATTTAACTAGCTTTGCTTATCACCGGTAAATTTTGGCAAACTGGGGAGTTTCGGCAGTCATTAGTTCAAAGTTGTTGATTAATTTACAATATTATTTAATTTTTTTAAACACTTATGGGACATTTACAACCATAATATTTGGCAGACATACGGGGACATAGAACTACCATAAGTGTCTCGAATTTAATGATCCTTCATGGACCGTAAGTAAGACGCTAAATAAAGGTAGTTTAAAATATTCAAAATTTACAAAAATTTGAAATATACCTCTATCTCAGGTATAGATGGAGATACGAAAAAGTCATGGAAACAAACTTGTACATCTTGTCCAACCAGCACCATAGACCTTCACAAAAAGTTTTACTGACTTTATAGTTGTTTACGTCATTTTAATTTTTTTGGAACAGTTTGAAATTATGAAATATCAAAACTGGCTAATAAACATACAATAATTACATATTACTCAATCATTACATTTTCTTATATGTTTATGTAAAAGACAAAAAATAAGGTAAAGGACATTAGTGTCAAAATGAAGTTTCTTAAGTGTAGAATGACAAAGTCAAAGTGTGAAACTAAACAAAAACTTAACTTTTTTTCTTATACTCATATAAAAATCCGTTTACTTCAAAAAAGGTCTTACAAAAGATACTTTTCAAATACAATTTGACAATATGCCAGCCTATAAAAAAAAACCTCCGGAAGCGACATTTCGTAGTACCTCAGGTGTAATTTTCCTTGACTCTTCCATTGTGCGGTTTATCAGGTCTTCAGTGTTAATTGGTTCGATAAACATTTTATTTTAAGACACCACAGAACAAAAATCTAAAAGCATCATATACGGCGACCTTGCCGGTGACTCAATAGTTCTCCTACGACCAATCAATTGGTTAGGAAACACCTGGTCTAAGAGTGAGCGTAATTAGCCCCGTCTTTCTGGAACCATACTTAGTTGAAATTTTGTCCAAGAAGAGTGCGCACCACTGGAAGAATTTCGTTGCTTAACAAATTCAGGTGGGCACCACGATTCAAGTTCCCATTTATCACAAATGTCCCTACAATAATATAGTCAAGTATTCCCACCCAGGCATTCACTTTTGAGGGCTATGTGTATGAAATTCACTCATCCAGTGAGATTTATAGTCGCTCCAGTATCGACAATTTTATCTAGTTACCATGTAGGTAGCTTCATCCGAAAACATCACTGAAGATAAATAATTTTGGTTTTCAGCACATTTTCTCATTATTTCCTCACAAAACTCAGTCCTTCGTTCGAAACCGTCATCTGGAAGCTCTTGCACCAGTGACATTATATAAGGATTGAATTTATAATTGTGTAGAATATTTAAAACAGACGTATGATTTATGTCATGATCTGTATCAGCTTTGCTAGCTTAAGTATGACGTTTTTTCCATAATTGTTTGGATTACATCTAATGATTTTTCTTCAGTGCATGCAGATTTCCGGTTTTTAATCGTACTGGTTCCCTCAAACCATTTAAGGGTCTTTAACACTGTAGACTAATTTATTGGAGGTCTGTCAGGCAAAGTATCACTAAATAGGTAAGTTACTTCTTCATAGGTACGCACTCTATCGCCGTATCCAAGCATCATTAGAAACGTATTTCTCTCAAACTCAATAAAAGACATTGTACTAGAAATTCCCTCACAACTTAAAAATACAACTAATTACCCCTTCTGAATGTTTTGTCTGCAACCAATTTATTTTCTTTATAACAGTCCCACCGCATTCCACTCAATACACTATAAGTTCAACAGACAAATGGCACACGAATTCCTAACATTGTTCTTTGACAATGACTACCTGATATCATGAACGAACTTCAACCCTCTCCCCTACTATTCGGAAACAGATAGTTACTGATAACACAGTGTAGGCCTGATGTAATACAAAAAATAATAATATTTGAAGAATTAAAGAAGTTAAAAATATCATGAACACCCTTTTTTATCAGGGCCTCCTACTTTCTAATGTTAAAACGTTTTATTTGTTATCACTTTCACGCTCATATCACTCAAGCTCATATGTTGGAGAAATAATCTGTAATGATATTTCCAGTTTTGTTATTTCATAACTTCAAACTTCAATTACTCAAACTATAGTCAACCTTTTGAAGCCGGATCTGCTGCATTTATCTATAAATAGACCTTTATTTTGATACAAAAATCGACATATGCTTACAATACAGATTGTTGACCGACTCCGGGATGGGATGTCACCCGACGTTTAAAATCCGCTAAAATCCGTTCAGGCGTTAATGAATTTGGTTTACCATCCTCCTTACTCTTAAGAAAGTATTAAAGTAATGAAAAAACAATGACAATAAAAGATGTGGATTCATAGTTAGCTTATGTCTTTTTAAGAAGTTCTTTTTATTTTAAATTTAATATGTTGCATTATCGTTGTAATCAATATGGACATTTTCATTATAACCATTATTAACCCTAAAATAAAATAAGATATAAATCCAGCTTTGAAATATAACTCATTCTGAATTATGACTTTGTGGGACTCAAACTCAGTCTTGAAGTTGTAAAAATAAACTTATTAACTTGGTTGGATTCGGTTAAATCGTAAGACGTATAAAGAAAATCTTACCCCCAGGCGTCTAATTCTTCCTTATAACAAAGTTCATGTTTTATGTTTGACGTGATTACATCATAAAAGTGAGAGTTTAAATTTGCATCTTTGTGTTCTTGTCGTACATTTGTTTTATCTAGTCGAGCCTATTTATCTACATAAAGATTTATACAAAATTTTAATGTACTAGATTACACTTACATTCTGAAAGCACCGAATTTATGTAATAACAATAATAACTACAATTATTTATTTATCTATTACATAGTAATAAATACAATATATGCGGGATTGTTTGGGGAAATATGTAAAATGTACACATGTTTTCATCATACCTTATACATATCACAGTAACATCTTCTCTTTTAAAAAATTTAAAAGTGATATAACTAATTTTACTGTCTAAAATATAAAACAAACAAGTTGATGTTACCATCATGGAGCTTACCTAACCCATCATAGAATGTAATACAAGCATTTAATGTAAATAAATTGCCCAATAGTTGTTTTCTTGAGCCATGTAAGACATGTTAAATTGTAATAGTTGGCCTTATCGAGTAGTATATGTTTGATTAAAACAGTTGCTACAAAAGTTTTCTGAAACACATAATAGTTTATATCATTATTATCTTGACGTCACTTCACTTAACGGGCCTCGCAGATGTGTTTACATTAAAAAGTCTCCGGTTGCTTAGCTTTAAGTGAGTGTCGCAACCCCGATGGACTTCAAAGCTGTAATGAAGTGGAGGAGCCTCAGCTCGTATCGGTTGCTCGGCCCTGCGATACGAATATCACTTCGCTATTAGTCACCCTAAAGAGGTGGGGTTAATACCATAAAATGCAGAATTGTAATCTGAAGATTTGTATCTAATATAGTGTGTTATATGTTGAATATTACACGAGATATCCAGAGAAAAAACTGTTTAAAATCACTGACTTTTTAATATTTCCAATTTATTTTTCTAAATTTCTATAGGAGCACGCTAGAGTTCTTATACAGTACCAACTTTTATGTTCTTATCGTTATTTATTTAGCTGAGCTATCATGTTTACGTGTAGATAACAACGACGACGTCAGATGGTATGTCGAAAATCATGTTTTTGGTTTGCTGGGCCCATGGTCGTGAAGAATAGTCAAAAAGGAAAGGCGAAGTTTTGTGATTGCCAAACTTACTCAATACTTCTTTGATTGTTTAGGTGAAATACTCCTTAAAAATATGTAAAGTTATATAGTGGTATTTGCAAATCTACTTGAATAAATCATACTAAAACACCTGAAAAATAATTATATCGAAACAAAATTGTGGCAATATATTTTATGGCTTTGTGACCGTCTCCACTTCTTTTGACCAGCTGGAAGCTCCGGCTGGCTGGAGACAGCGTACACTTTAGCCGAATCTTGTCAGGATGGGTCAAGGAATCGGGTTAGGACGCTAATGAACGTGGCAACTCAAGTGAAATTAAATGTTATATTTTATTTGAGCGCCGAATTAGATTACAGAAATATTTATAATTTATTAAAAAGACATAACGGCAAAATAAAGCCTTAAAAGTGGCCGAAAAACATACCGTTTAATTTAGCTAGCACGTGGCCGAAAATGGACTGACCTCGTCCCGTAGCGGTCTTCCTTCTCGCGGCTCTCGGAACAGACTCCCGCTCGGCTTGCTGGTTCAAGCCCTCCACTCCTCGTCTCTCCCCCCTTCTACGTGATATTGCACTGCTCAACAAAATCGCAAGTGCCAATTCATATTTTATATTTAGAATTCCTTTAAATCTTAATTTATACTTATTATAGTTTTGGTTTAGTGGGCTCCTTGGCTGGGCCACATCTTACCAAAAACTATGATTTAATATCGAGTTTAGATAATCGATGATTACCTTTTCATACTTTGTATATAAATTTTTAGAATTTGAAACTACCGTTTAAAGTTATTACATTGCACAAAAACAGACTAGAGATAATAGATATAAATTTAGGCTGTTAGTATTCCTTGCTCATTTACCAAACCGAGCCGTTATGTCTATAAGAGCACTTATTACAGAGCTTTAACAAATTGTTTTACCGGATTCAGAGTATAATCATCCTTAGAACTTGTGAAGATAAATAACATGCAGAATGTGTTATACAGTTAGATTCATACTCCCGTGGTTGTAGGTAAGAATTAATTATAAACAATTGAATAAAGAACAGTGCTTTAGTAATTAAAATGTATGCTTTGAGAAAGGAATGTATACGTTGTGAAAAACCAATTAAATGGAGTTACGTGGAGGAAACTTTTTTTAAACCAGTAATTAGGTTTTCCATACAAGAACTAATAACTACTAAGGCTGTTCTTATATAAATGAAATAAAGTGGTACCTACACAAGTAAATAAACAAAAAGTTTGTTTAACTATACAAACGTTTGTTTTTTACTCAACTTTTTAATAGTTCACATTTTAGAGGTTAATATAATAAATTAACTCTTATTAAGGTTTAGAATTGAAGAAGTAGTGAGTTCTTAGGTCCGTTAATAAAGTCAAGTGCATGTAATTTTTTTATTTGTATTAATTAAGAAATTTTACTTTTCCGCTTGTACGTAGTATGCATGCAATGTCGAGTTTTCTGTGCATTTATTTATTGAGGGGTACCCAGAATTTAAAAAAAAAAATGTATTTCTGATTGATGTCTGTTTTCCTGTTGTCTGTCATCTGTGAAGTGCTTCCAAACGGGTGAAATATTTTTTAATCCAATTTGGTATATGTGCATATTCTGACCACATACGGAACATCTTTTACATTTTTTTGGTAATTCAAAATTCAGAGCTAGTTGTCAAAAGAAGTAAGCACTAAATTTTTATTTGTATTCAATTTTGCTTAAGTGTAGACTTTAACCACCCAAACGGTTATATTTAACGGTATCTGGCAAAAAAAAATAGGCTCCTGAGTTATCTTTACTTACATTTTTATTTTTGGGCGGACGTTCGGCATCATACGTACCTGATATCCCGATGTCCATGTAAGCCGCCACTGTGAACCCGATGATTAATAATTTTTAAAATGTTTTCAAAGTTGAAGACTCCGCTTTTTGGATATCCCATACCTGTATTGGGTACTAGCTGAATGTATTCCAAAAACATTCGTCTTCATTGTGCAGGGAACATTTTAGCTAGTCAACCAGATTGAAGTGATAAATGTATTGTTGTTGACGATTTCCCCGGTTCAAGCTCTTGCGGCCAAATTGGACTGGGCTCTTGAGATGTCCGATATATTTTACCATCAGTTGGCGCCAGTTGAATTCACATAATCTCCATAGTTCATTCTACACGAGTTTGATATGATCGTTGGTGAGATTTTACTACGTTGAATTTTTCAGGAACGCGGCAACTGCACTGGGTTCATTCACATGTGCTGGAATTTTGCCAAAATTGCCAATCAATTGGAATACTAAATTCTTACAAATTTTATTCAGTAATATTGTTAGATTAATAATGTTTAAGATCAGGTGTGTATACGCTCAGAATGCATTAGTATAAGCATATCAGATTTAAAGTTAGTCGCAATGAATGTATATATATATATATATATATATATATATATATATATATATATATATATATATATATATATATATATTGATAGTTGAGTGGCAAGCAGGCTGTGAGCTTGGCTGTGAAATGAAAAGTGGCATTCATTTCCTGGACTCAACATCCAAACTATAGCGTGAATTAACCGCAGGGTGAAATGAATCTCCAGTGGAGTAGTAGTCCTGCTCAAGCATATATTTGTCAAAGTTGTTGTATCTGTTCTCAATCACTAGTGGAGCTTCTGATTTACCACTACGGCCTTTGTTAATGAAGTTCGTTGGTCTAGCTCCGCAAAAATTCCGTACTATCGGTGAATTGGTTCTTTATAAGAGTTTGAATCGGTTCCGGGAAATAGTTATCTTACAAATAAACAGAATCTGCCATTGAGCAGTTGTAAAATTCATTATGTCGTAAAATCCCCTTAGGATTGGATTTTGTTCAAATTTTAACTAACGTCGAGGTTTTAATCTCCTCCCACCACCCCGTTTGTAAATACTCAAGTAATAAAAATATTAAATTCAGATGTGTTGTAATTGACATGAAACAAATATGAATCATGACTTTAATCATCTACAGTTTGACCAACGCTAAGGACTCGTTTACGCAAAAGCAAAATAAGCTTAAACCAAATTTAAACATATAAATATATTTATTTTTATTTGGTGTACAAGGTTCATTTTCAAGTTTTGATTATCTCGAACTGACATTTTTGGTAACGTATAGTTTTGGCTGAAAATTTTTAATTCGTTTGGGAATAGGGTAGTGAAAAATTCTTTCCAATATTTATTAAACCTTAATTATATATTTTGTTCAATCTAATTTGTGTTTGTTACTTTCATTTTTAAGACTATCGTTTATAAAGTGTTGTTGTTGTGTGTGTTTTGTGATTCTAAACATGTATTAAATTTGATTGCATACTATATAAACTAAATATTACAATATTAATTGTCCATCAAGTATAATTTTAATTTAATATAAAGTAACCCTTATAATATAAGTAACTTTAACCTCAAATCCTTAAACATTTAAGTTTACTTTAAAACAAATTATTTTAACTCTAATAATTTTAAACACTATTGTTTTTTAAATGAGTTGTTTAAAATAAAACTACATATTGCATTGTGAGATCTGAAACTTTTTTAATTTACACTTTTAGAATTCGACTTAAGGGTTTAAAGTAATATTGAAAACTGTACATTTAAATAGCAGTGTAAACTACTCTAGGACTTGGAAAATCTATTTATTAAAAAAATATTTGGTTATCCTTTTTATTTGATATTCTTCCATCTACAATGAGACATATAATTACAGTTTTACCCAACCTTTCTCTGTTCTTGAAAACTAAATAAACTCAATTAAATGTAATGTTTATTTTATTTTTTATTTGTTCTACAGTTCACAGCTAGTTAGCAACATACTTCATAAATTCTATTTTCATCCAACGACTGCTAGAGTCTAGTTTCTGCAAAATTCGGTCTCTCCAAATACTGTACGTTCAAACTTTACGTTCAGTTTAATACCACAGAGTTTGTTTAATAACCACGAATTTCTTAACAGTTTAATTTGTATTTCCTTATTATTTTATTAATACAACGTTTTAACAATCATAAAATAATTGTATACATTAGTTTTTAGCTTAAAAATAGAACTTTAATTTACGGTTTTCCTCTAAATTGCTAATTTTGTGACTTTGCACTAAACGAATACAATTTAAAAAAGTATTTACAATTTTTATATTTTTTCTGTTCGAAACGTAATATCATCAGATTTTTCAATTATTTCTAACCATTTGAGAACTAAATAAAAATCTATAAAATACCAATAAAAATGTCCTGAAAGTCTAATTTCAATGGGAGAAAGTAATGTTTATAACTCAAACCCAAACCTCGTGTTCATAATATTTGTAAATAAATTAACTTTGAACCCTTTCTTTTATTTATTAGGAAGATTTTTTGACAATCTAGCTAATTAGCAGACATAGTAAAATGCAGTCTAACTTAAAAACTAATATTTCATCCGTATTGACTTGAAAAATGTCACGTATGAACATGGAAAATGTTAATGAAATTTTATACTTTTAAAGATGTTTAGAAATCTTGGAAGTTTCATATTACTTTAATTGTTTATACGGTCATTTGTATTTACACAAACGTATATCACAAAGGATACTATGTTACCAATTATATAAATTTGTCAAAACGTACACATATGGAAGTGTTATTGTTTAACAGTTGGTAAACTTACATAAAACACAATAATCTCAGTTCATTATTTGAAGAGTATATGAAAGTTCAACAAAAGATCTAATTATGAAAAGTATTAAACAAGTATTACTATATGTTTCTCGTCAAAGCTGGGGTGGGAGGGAGTTAAAATATTTATTTAAAGAAAAGTGGGTTAAGTGACACCCCATTTTAAAAATCTATTTTAAAGAAGGTGATTGGCAGCTGACTATGCTTATTGAAAGCTTTCTTGGAGCTTTTACAAGGAAATACCTTTAATTGTTATCGTTCAACCAATTTACTGCCTTATCAATAACAATACACTTGGGACTATTATCTCTTTGGTTTTTCCGAGTATATGAGGAAAAAGTCCAACTGGACTGGAAACTAATGTCACTTGAAATCTTTTGTTGGTGTCTTTGTAACTTGTACTTCAGTTGCGCTTTATTTTCACATTATTAACGATCTTTTAAAAAAAAACATCGTTAAAATGAAATTTAAAATTCAAGAAAGAGTGGTGTTAATTGTATTATGCGAGGAGAGAGGAAGATCAGCACAAGCAACTGCCGATCGCCATAACGAATTACATCCTGAAAACAGCAACCTGTCATCAGAGTGTAGGCTATTTAAATTGGTAAGCAAGTTTCTTTGAACTGGAAGTGTTGACTGGAAAAAGTCTGGTCATCCTTAAGTTGATTATTTACCGAAATTGGAATTTTTGCTGAAATCGTCGGAAGTCCTATGCAGTCAGGTAGAGAAATTTCTTGAATAAACCATCTACGCCCTATTTATTGTTTTCAAAACTCTAAAAATTTACAAGTTTCGTTTATACAAAGTTATCCTTGTACAAGAGTTAAGCGACTATGATTTTGACTAACGAATTCAATTTTGTTTTATTCATATCAGAAAGAATAAACAATAGAACCATTTCTGCAAACTACATTATGATTCTGCAAACTCAGATGAAGCTAGTTTTATGTTAAATGGTACTGTGAACAGGCACAACATTCGTTATTGGGCTCAGGAAAATCCGCATCGGTTTTGAGAAGAACACACGCAATATCCTTTAAAACTGTATCACTACTATAGAAAATTTGATTGGAAATCAGGTGGCCAATTTCTTAAATCAGCGAATCCCCGACCGTTGGATACATCGAAGGGGTTCGATCGAGTGGCCAGCCAAGTCACTTGATTTGAATCCATTGGATTTTTTTCTTTGGGGACACTTAAAGTTAGTTATTTATACCACTAAACCAATTTCCCTACAGTAGTTACGAAAAAGAATTCAAAATGAGTATAGAAGAATCTGTCCCGCAATTCTGACGAAATTAAGTAATGAATTTCAAGCTAAACATTATCATTGGATTGGAATCAAATGGATGCCATTTCGAGCAAATGCTATAAACTTAAGGTATTTTATTTTGCATTTAATTACTTCTGATCGGTTTAGTTATTACTACATATTTCTAAGTGTATATACTAACTATTCTAATTTTGAGTCTAAGACTTGTTATTGAAAACTAATATAAAAATTTAATAACAATATAAAATTAATTTCTATAATATTATTATATATTCGTGTTCTAATATAAAATATATTACACTAAGAAAAATGTTTGTCCTTACCAAAGCCTTTGCATCACATAGCTATTAGTACCTTACCTTACATTACCTAATTCACATAAAGAAAAGTCGGCTGGGCTTGAATTTTGTTATTATGAAGAAGCTTTTTATGGCGATGATATTTTCCTCCGTACTTTTCACATGATGAGTTATTTGACCCGATTTTCTTAAAATCATACCCCTCCCCTCCAAAAAACAAAAATCAAATTATCATGGTTTATTTAATAAATTTGTTGTGATTTTCAATTAAAATTAACACCAAAATATGGGATTTTGTTAAAATTACTTAGAACACTCTCTTTTGTACAACCACATTTGTTTCTAATTTATTTTATTCTTTTTTTTGTTTTTTTGCCGTCATTATTTGTCTTAATTCAATAGCGTTATTTTCAAAGCCAAAGTAATTTATTTAAATTAAAATGATATCCATTTGTAACAAGAAATGATATTTTTTTAGACATGATTTTACATACACTATCATTGCTTCAGATCTTAAAAGCATGCACAATTTCAATAGATTTTATTTTTGAAGTGTGGCTTTGGCTAATTTATTTATCATATTCAATAATTTTTGTTATAACAAATGTTTGTGCAACATATTGCATTTATATATATATACCGTTGTTAAAAAATTGAAAAATCTCAATTTTCCCAAAATCTCAGTTTTTATAACTTTTTGTTAAAATTTTGCCTCTGAGTACGTTATAACTTGGCCATCTTCTTAAGTATACAGGATTGGTAGTTCTTGCTTATAAAAGGATTAACAATAAATCAATAAAATGACTTAAAAGTTTAAATAAATCGAAAATTGAAAAATTATTTGAATAAAATTTTAATTTTATCTGAATATCTATAACCCTAAAAATGTGTTAAATCTCAAATAAATATAATTACCGTAAGAACTCGTCCTGAAATGAATACCCTCACCACCAGCTTCTTTGTTCGTTTTTTTTTTTCCAGTCGTTTATAAATTTCTAAACAAGTAAAACAATAGCAAAAAGAAAAACTTTTGAATTATTATTATTAATAACACATTATAATCCATATACTAAATACTTTTATGAAGTACATCAATGTTATATTTACATCGCGATTACATTTTGTGAGTAATCATAAATATATTTAATTACTACTGTAGTGATTAGATTGTTGAAGTACTGCAGTAAGTTTATATTCATTTTTATTTTGTTAATACGATTTATATTTAAAACGCCTGGCCACCTCCAACTAATTAAATCATAAACTAGCCTTCAAATAATTACAAATCGAATCAGTTCAAAACAATTAAGTTCAGTCCAAGTGATTCAGTTTATTTTTAAATAAATAAAAAAAGATATTTCTTTCCGAAGCCAAAGTGATTTTTCTATGCAGAATTCAAATATGACATCTGGTAATTATATTATGCAAATATTTAAACTACATTGCTTTCCATAGGGGAGAAATCAAGGAATATAGCTTGTCAGCTGCAGGCAAGCAAACGTGAGCGGAATGAGTTCTCCCTTTTAGGTCAATTGTGATTTCAACTCACAGAATACAAGTAAGGATAAATTAAATAAGGCCGCCAAGAGTTAAAGAAATGAGAGGCTGACGTTGAAGGGGAACATTTAGCATCAATATAAGGACAAGGTTAGAAAAATATATTTATAAATTCCATCTAAACCATTAATTGGTTCCAATTATTTTCTTATGCTACGGTGATCCTAATTTCTACAAAAATTCAATTTCTACAGGAGCAGTGTACTCTTGAAATAGAAGCGCTCAAAGTAGTTTCATATTTTATAATTTAACGTCTAGCATTTATTTAAACCCTCTTTTGTTACTTAATCTAATGATAATCAAGTCCCTCATTTTTCGATATTTCCGCTTTACCGTTATTTCCAAAGGGACTTTTAAAATAAAAACCCAAAATGGACACAAGTAATTGTGATAACATAGATAAAAAGGTAACACAAATAATGGCCTTAGTAATGTTAATTGTAGTAACGTAAATACAAAATAAATATTTTGTAATAAACAAATACAAAATAGGTTTAAAGATCTAAAACATCAATCAAAGGTTGTCCCTGCTCTGAAGGAAAATTTATATTACCAAACATCTTTACAAACACTAAAATTGGAAAAATCTGGAACTACTACATCGTTTTTTAAAAATGGTTACAGTTCCGATGGTTTAAGTGGTATACCAACTCTGTACTTACAAATTATAATTTGACACTAAAAATTGTAATGAAATGTTGATAAAATCTATATTTCTGGTTTATCAGTGCAAAATTGGTTCGGAACTTGGAAACTACTGCCCCGATTTTAAACATATTTTCAGTTCCAATTAGTATTTCAAACCATATAGGAACTTTGTCTCCTTCAAAATTTATGTTGTTGTGTTAACTTTTAGTAGAATTTTAAAGCTACGTCGTAAATTCAGGTTTTTGTGTTACAAGTAAAGAGATACATTGGGAACATTATAAATTGGGATCTACTCTATTAATTTCAAAAACGACTAAAACCTGACCAGATTATGTCGTTCTAATATAGGAGAGAAACCTACTTGTAAATAAGATCAACCGTTCTTGAGTTATAAACTTACCAACAGATTACCAGAGAGACGTTTCATTGTACATAAATAAAGATAAATACCCTCCCACGTGATGTCGGTATACAAAAAACAGGTAAATGATTGAAATGCTTAGTTTGAGATGTATATCATTTCTAAAATTTATAATAAGAACAATGCATAAAGCTATATCAATCATGAAAACATTACCCCCTCCTCTTGATATAAATTTTACAAACTATATTTTTTCGTATACAATGTGGTCAGTTATTGTTCCAGTATAAAAAAATATAGCCATTGCATGAAAATGTTCATTACGTGCTACCACTCTCTTCAGAATTTGTTCCCATATTGCAAGCAATCGTCGGTTTCGCATTATAAACGGGTTATTTTTATTACCACAGTCAAAATTTCTGTACATAAATGTTGCGACTACATAAAATCACTAAATACCAATTCCAAACAACACTCCTAAACAAACATAAATGTAAAATTAACTCTTAACAATGTGTAACCATTACCAATTTCATTCATAAAAAGGGGAAAAACAATGGTTCCATAAACTTCATGTTTCGTGGTATCTATGCCTAAGCCAAACTTCATGGTGCGCAGTTGGTGAATGCTTAGGCATACTAGACGAGTCTACATTCGGGTAATGTATGGTCGGTACTTCGAAATTCCCGTCACCAATGTTCTATCCTTTTCAATGAAAGTTCCTTACTAAGTTTTGCTTCCAAATTTACCTAACAAAACTGGGTTAACTGCTTAAAGATTGAACCTACACGGGGATTTAACCCGGAGACTCTCACTCGAGAAGTCAGATCGCTAACCACTAGACCAGCCGGGAGCTCGGTATCCAAATCACTTTCAATAAATATGAAAAAGTTATTAGTTGTTATATTATGTTACCCTGATAGTCCGTCGGGTGAATTTATAAGTCAATTGATAACTAAAACTATAAATATAGCTCGATTGAAGTTGACAAAGAAAAAATAACATAAAGAGATCGTCGCTTTTATAATATAAGTGTTTTTCGTTACACGCTATGTTGCGCACTTGACCCGTTTTTCGTCATGTAATTATATTTTTTTACATACGTGTATTGTGAAATGTTTGTGTAATTAAATTAATATTATTAATGTTATTGTTTATTCGAAAACATCAAGCCATGTTTATAGTTTGTTGTTTATAGTTTTGATTCTAAACTAATTATGGAATTACGGTTCCGAAACGAGTCTTAAGATAGATTTAAAAATAAAGACACACGACGAACTCTTGAAGTAATTATTTCATAACATTTTACTTAATAGAACTTCTTTACAAATTACTTGTTTGTAACAGATAAATTTCTCTCACTGTTCACGGGAGTATAAATAGGGGATGGCGATAATTTAGGTATAGTACTACAGATGCCCCAAACACATGTTCCATGATATAATAACCGATAAGATAACTAGTTAAATAGAAACATCATTCAGTATTTTACTTTTTAGGTTCCTCACGCATGTCGTCTATGAAAAACACGTGATCATGTTGGTCTTTATCACTTAATCTCGTTGAGTTGTATCCGTAAGCTACATGCATCTCAAGATATAATCTCACTCTAAAGTTAAATGGAGATATTTTCGAGCCGTCTGAGAGAACTAGACAACAATGGATGTAACATATGTCAGACGAGGAATGATATGAGAACCATATCAATTATAAATCATAACTAATATCTTGTTTTATTTTTATCGTATAGACTATACATAAGGTGCGATAAACTGATAGATTTGGTTGTCAGAAGGTTATTTTACTTTGAACATAATTTATTCTATTTTCTATATGTATAAAACAAAACCTGAGTATTGCTTAGATGCTTAGATAAAGGAAAAAAAACTATTCTCTTACCTATCAAACTTTATACGCCGGAATTAGAATTTTAGTTTTAATATTTCAAAATATGTAGGCCTATTTCAACTTATAAAATAAAAAACTTCAAAATGAAAGCCAAATTACTTTTTTTAGTTAACTAAACCAGACACCAAGCTGAGGGCTTCACATAGATTTGAACAAAAACTAGCTTCTCCTTTAAACTTGTTACTTAAATTTTTAGTTACTAAAATCGTGTAATTACAAGAAAATGCATAAATTCGGAAGGCCTAATAGCTGTTATTACGAAGACTTCCAAATTTAGTGCAAGAACAAAGAGAGTTTCAAATTGCCTGTAAAATAAATAGAGTATCTATTAAAAAAATTAAATTCCTAGCCGTTGTTAAAAGGTTTGAAAATGGTTACATTTTTTCCTTTAAAATTTTGGTGGGAAATTCTATCAAAATGTAAGACAAGTTACATATCTATATCTTGTGTGATTATTGTAATACAGTACAAAATCCAGCAAAGATAAACGATGTCGTTTCCTATGAGAATTGATTGGGCTGTTTCTCAGATATTATTAGAAATCTTGAACGTAAGTTAAGTGTAACTAAACAAAGTGCTCGTTATTGCTCGAGCAAGTACAGTATTGTAATAAACTAATTGAAACAGCTGGTTGGGCTATCAATACAAAAAACTTCAGTTTGATACTTTGAACGACAGCTGTTTGTAATACCATATTTGGTTTACTTAATATCTATAAATAAACAAAACATTACAGTGTTAATAAAAATAAAAATTGAATGAAGATTTTGTGAGGAAACTCTTCTGAATTCGTTTTAATGTGATCTTTCATTTATTGACATTAGTGAACTGTTCAATTCAATAAATTCCTTCGTCCAACAATATATTAAAAAATATATAAATTTCTAGGCGAAACTTTTTAGTTAACACCGTCTAAAATTGATTACCAGGATAGTTTACTTATAAAAATGTTGCGTAATTGACGCACTGATTTCAAATATATCTAACTTATAATATATCATTTTATTATTACTGTACATTATACAGCAGAAAATCAGAATCAAAATATTAAATACAATTTTAGTTTTACATTGGTTTCTTAGAAAACAAATGATTATATTCAGATCTAATATATTAATAGACTATTATTGTATATCCACTATTTAATAAACTATATATTATACATTAATATCTATGGAAAGTAATAAGTTTCTAATTCTAGGAAAATTCTGCCTCTTATCAAAAATTGCAGTAAATTTAATATACAGAAGGTTGGAAGTTTGCCAGAGTAAAGAGCCGGGTAATGCTATAATTGACCTTAAACCGAGCAGGTTAAAAGCTCAAAGGGCTTTACAACGGCGTCAGTCTCATTACGAAGATTGCTCAAACTTGCTGCTAAGGACGTGACGTAAGCTGGGCTTACACCACTTGAATATTAACTCAAGACCAGTTCAACTTATAGTTTTTAACGGTTAAATTGTAAACTTCAGTTTTTTACTATTTCCGTTATATTTTCTGATATATTTATTTCTTTATGGTTATGATTGAAGTTTACATTAATGTTTTACAATATGTTTAAACTAAAAAATCATAAACATAATATATTATGATTTATCGTACAGGTTTATTATTTTTATTTTATTTTACACATAGTTACATTATATTTAGTATTTTTCATTCATAACGAATTATCTAGTACTTAATAGAAAATGACTTTAAATCTATTTTAACAAACCCAGTCATTTAATATCTTTTTTTTATCTAACACAATTTCGTGGAAGTGGATATCTTTATCATCCCATAGCTCTGGTTGCATTACTTATATAAAACGCAACCTTTATCTTTTTTCTTGTTGTTTAAATGGGAAAAACCTCTCAGTCATCATAGCCTTATAAAAAAACAAAAGAACATAAAATAAAGACTCCAACCCCTAAACTACTCTAATAGCATCAGTGTTGGAAAAGAACATGAGTCCTTCAAGAGAGACGCTACACGCAATACTACATGAGAAAGGTGTAGGTCCAGCAGGGACTCTGGAGATTGTAACAACTACAGTGAGCGCCTGTAGGGCTGTCTATCTATTAGTAAGAGCATAACTCGAAAAGCACTAATCCGATATTCATGGAGTTTTATTTCCTATGTAAGTACGATATCTGATAAGAATTAAGTGTTTGTTTAAAAATAAATTGATTCAGGAGTTACCAACCTATATCAATATAAGTCTGTAAGATTTATTTTTACATGATCTGGTATATTTTTATCAGTTCAAGAACAATTTGCAATTTGTCAATACAAAAGATGATAAATAAATTAATTACTATTCGGAACGGTATGAATTATTTAAAAAATATCCACACGTCCCAAACTTATAGGTTAGGTTCAGCTCAACACCTCTGTGGATGCTACTTGCGAGAGTAGGCCTACACTATGTGAGATGTAGTCTGAGCTAAGGCAACTTAACTTAACTGAGTTAATGCGTTGTCGAATTGGTGAAGATTTCAATTTGTTAGATACGATTTGACCAAACGCAGCGCTAAAACATATTTTAAAAGAGAAAAAAATGTTTGCAGATAAGGTAGTCATACAAAATGTAACACACTAAGAAAATAAATAAAAATATTTTATAATTTCGATTTATTTGTAATAAGCGAAAGGTAGATATCTACTATATCTACTATATCTAAAAGGTAATATCTATCTACCGGTAGAAGGACGATCTGAGCCCATGTCTTTACTTCAATACATACATTTAACTAGAATTAACAGTGTACCAAGTCAAGTTTTAAAGAATTTCTGATTTCCATGGAAGGGAGAAATAATATAAAAATTACTATTGAACAATCAGACGTCTTAAAAAGAAGAGCAGTTATATCCATGGACAAGATTGATTTAAATCCAAACGAGCTGAAAAATCTTATTTACGCAAATACTATACTTTCGGAGGAATCAGGACAAAATAAAGATACAAACACAAAGCGCGATTTCTAAGTAACGGAGCAGTGAGCACAGCTAATAAATCTATTTATTAATATTACAGTAGATTTTGCGTTTAAAATATAAAGATTTATTTTATTTTATTTTTTTAATCTTTATTAATTATTTAATATTATTTAACGTTAATACTTTTCATTCTGCATTTTCGAAGGCAATTTAATATTACTACTGATTAGAAACCTAATAGGTATGAATTTGTTTTTAATTTATATCGCTAAATAACAAACGCATTCCTCTATTATACAAGCTCTTGCTATTTAAACAAAATTTTGTCGAACAGAAAGAGGGAATAAAATATAATTCAAATTCATAGAGATCAATGTATTTTAATAGTGACCATAAAGCATAAACCATTATACGGTATATGAACATTATAAGATTGTCGTTTCAAATAAATGAACGTATGATATTTCTAAAGTTTATTAAATAAGAAAACTGAAATGTTTTAAAAGTATACAAAATGCCTTTATATTTTAAATACAAAAGTAGGGCAAATTGGAGATCATTTTAATATCCGTGCAATATGAACAACGTTTCTCTAAAACATTTTCTTTTCCCCTTGGTACGACTTGGTATTTTCCGACGATCCTGGAATGCCCAAGTGTCTTATAACCCTCGACCAACCTTTTCATTCCAGAATGTCCATAAACGTACAAGTCTCCCTCGACGGCAGTAAAATTGAATTAATAAAACCTTTTCTCTAATCCTCAATCACAATTATAGCTATGAACAAATGTTTGATTACATAAATTTAATGTTCTTTTATCTTCCCCAAATTATAGTTTTGTATATTTCTACAGAGAGTTACGTATTTATTGCATAAAGCGAAAGTATTTAATAAATACTTATAGTAAATATTTATAGTATAAACAACGTGATATAATACATTTGTCGTACTAAATAACCTTGCTTTTTCCTTTTAAATTCTTCATGTTTTCTTAAACTGGGGAAAGTAAGAAGACGTAGCTCACGTAAATCTAGCTGCAGTCCGGGACTAGTGAGCAATCACAGGTTACTCAGGTTCTACACCCCAGCTATTATAGTTTCTTTTTTGTGTGTGTTACATCTTCCTCCATATTTATTAGTCTAAAAGGTAATATAGGACAGACTTTAAACAACAAAAAATTTATTGAATAATAATTAGAAGTAATATAAATATTTTTTGTAAATATTATACTGAGTAACGAAATTAGAAAATAAAAATTGTAAACATATCACAATTTTTCTCACGTTTCCAATCAAAAGACTTACTATTAAATTTGTCAGAAAATATTTCATTTCGGTAACTATCAGTAAAATAGTTAAAATCAATCAGACGCTTTCTGTATTTTGTAGATGATTTTAAATACAATTTATAAATTTTACTTCCTTCTTTGGTAAATCAGTTTTTCCGTCATTGCAACTTTGAACACTTTAAACTCAAACACGAAGGCATTTATCAAAAAACCGCTTCCACGATCGTTTTTCGTGTCACATTTTACATGAAATCATGCATCATATGTCCACCTTCCTATTTAAATAAATAAAGTTTGATTCAATTAGTCGAATCTAAGACGGTGGACAAAAATTTCAAACACACAAAAGGGTATTATTTTTTAAGCTATGTAGATCCGCATTTGTTTCTGGTTTCAAGTACCTCTCAGTTATCCAGTATGTAAGCCGTTTCCATATATATATATAAATCACACTGTACATGTATAGACTAGAGGTTGATCATTTTACTGTTTGCACTATTATTGGTATCGCTTAAACATTGAATTATTGTAAATAATATGTTTTGTTTTTAAACTTTAAATTTGGACCATCTTTAGTTTTTCAATAAATCTAAAACCCTCTTTTGAACTTTGAATATAACCACCATTTTCCAGTATAATAGCAAAATTTTTTATTACTTTCTTAAAAATCCGCTTATTTTAAAAGCATTTTTATGTTCGAAATGTGTAATTTGCTGTATTTACGAGAGACAATTTCCCATCCTTCCCATTTTTGAATCAAGTTATGCAATTTGATGGGCATAATATAAGTAGACTAAATTCCAGTGCAGAACTAAAAGTAAAATAAGTAATGTGTGGATGAAATAACAACGTGCTTGTAATTACAGTAGAATTTATCTGTTCCTCAAATTGTTTATTTCAATTTTAGTCGTGAAATAGTATTTATAGTTCCTATAACTTTCCCTAATTTGTAATGTGATGCAACAAATGGAAGTTCGAAAATACGGCTCCAAAAAAATGCTTCAAAATTCACAATAGACGTGTCTGTAAGAAATTGTTAATTTACCAGTCATGTTGGAAAATGGGGGTTGTTTTTAATGTTTGCAAAACGATTTTTTTTTATCTTCATAAAAAGGTAAGGCAACGATAAAATGATCATCCTATACATACTTGTAGCTCTTAAGTATTCTAAAATGCATCATTTTTTAAACGTCCAAGAAAGGTTAGGCTACAATAAAACAGGGAATCCAAAACCTAAATCATGCAACATAATAAATTACTTTTACAATTATTATGATTTATTCAAATTCATTTCAGCCAACACTCTAAGTATAAGTTATGCACGACTATAAAGTACTAACTCATATTTCGTCGAATAGAATAACTATGCAAATTAGATCGTGAACATTAATACATTACAAAAATGAAGACATGTGTCTCAATTAAATACGGCCTTGAGAACGTAGATCCAGAAAACAATGGATAGATAAAGATCTCGAGCTATACTAAATAATATCTACATGTCTTGTTGAGATAAGGTTTATTTGTAACGGTGTAGGAGGAGTTGAATTAGTCGGAGTGGTCATTATGTGAGCAATGGTGTGCAACATAAGAGAGAGAGAGAGTCTCGACAGCTACTGTGTAATCTCAGACATGTGTGGAATATAATCATGAAACGAAATAATCATTGCAATCTTTGTTTATGTTTTAATTAGTGCCTGTTCTGCTACCAGAGAATTTAATTTTCCACGTGCCGTGTATAAATGTGGATTTGTAGAAGATAGTAAGGAATATATTATTTCAAATATTATAATTTAATAATAACCATGTTTAACAGAAATGCTTCATTATAAAATAATGACTTTTGCTTTACGGGTATTTTATTTATTTTGTTTCTTCAGGTATTAAAACAAGCGTTTACATTAATTTAATTAATTATTTAAAATGAGAGCTGTTATAAATATATCATAAATAAATTGCGTAGGTATCCTAAGATATCGTTTTATTATTAATCTGTGCAAAAACATTGCACAAACGTTTTCATTCACCAATCCTTAAAACTAAATAAAAACCAACCAAAACTATTCGTCAAAGTAAATGTCAGTTCCATTGTTGATAGTTTTTTTTTTTTTATGTATATATTTAAATAGGACTTAAACAAGCTTTGCTTGAGCTATAAACGGTTCCTCATCTTTTAATAGCGGTGGCCAATGAACACAGTTTAACCAATTTTTCATTTTTCAATGAAATTTAAACAAAATTTGTAGATGCGATTTTGAGTAATTGCGTCTTTTATAACAGCCCATGGACGATTTTATTGTTTTTTTTTCAAATAACTCGCGAACCGGGGTTTTTGGGGAATCTAACCTACTAATATATTTTGTTTAGGCCATGAGAGTATACTAAGCATAATTTAACTATCATTGTTGGAGTCGATTTGAGAAAGTTGCAACTATAAAAAAATAGGTAGCCAAAATTTTCAGTTCCATAAAAAACTGAACACATGTTCCTATGTACTAATTAATTCTGTGTACTATGTATATGTCAGTGAGTAAATTTTGAAATAATAATAACAATACCTATCATATATTACAATTCTTGAAATATATTTATTACAATTTTTATAATCCTAAAATAAATTATAATACACACTTGCAAACTTCTAACATAATTAGTAATTCACTAATTTAACGTAACATAAAAGGGTGTGTTTTTTAAGGGTTTAAAAAATACATACCTTGCAATTTCTACACTACAAGGTCATGATGTACCTGTGACGACCTACTACAAAACATTTAGTGGCCCTCGGTGTTATGAGATAGCGAAGACATCACCTAGCAACATTCGTCTTTCCTACATAAAGTTCATGCTCGTTTCTCAACTGTTATTCCCTACTGAACAGTAATTATGAGATCGGAGGCACTCTTCTGTCCTTGCTCAGCTTAGTTTCCTCTCGCTGTTTCCTTCGTCTGGATTCCGTCTCGTTGATTTCAAGATTAAGTTGTAAACTCTTCATTCAAATGTTCTCCAGTCTTCCTTGAAATAACCTAGACCAGTGTTAATACTCTACATCAGACTAGAATTCGTGGGTTGACTTCCAGGGTTCCACTCGGAATAATATAGCCTCGTGTCAACCTCTTCGTCTTCGCAGTAATCACATGCAGATGTAATCATCAACTTAAACTGATTGAAGTATGTGTTGAAGAACCCATACCCAATCATAGCCTGCGTCAAGTGATACTGTATCTCGCCATGTTTTCTTTCCAAACAACATATAACTTTTGGAATTCGCTTACAAGTACACCAACCCATTATTCTCTCTTCCCATCGTTTATAAAGCCTGCTAATGCAATCCAAAAGTGACAACTAATAATGTAAATTACTTTCATATAAATGTACTGATAAATAATATTTACTTATATTTTTATGGAGAGTTCTCTACTTAAAGCAATATTAAATACTAAAATGAAACTGTGTTCAAAATAATTTATTTAGTCGTGATATTTTTTTTTAAATTAAGTAATTTGTATTTATGCTTGAAGTGTTTAACAATTTTACATAAATAATTAGTCAAATTTGCATGTAGGTTATTAAAATTGATGATTGAAATTTTGATGACAAAACCTTGTCATCAAATGAATTTACAGGTCTTGATAAGGGTGCATCAAACATATATAATAGTGAAACCACTCTATAGAAAATACTTTTTTTTAAATATACTAATTAGCCGGGGCAAAAAAATAATTGCATCTAAGAGAAAGCAGCAAGAAATATTTTCCTTATTAAGAATTTCGCTACTTCTTTATTTCCACAATCTGGTCTATTTTTGTTTGTTTTTCTATCCATATTTGTTAAAAACAGACTTAAATTATTAAAACTGTCGCATCTCATTATAATATAAAATAAAACGAGACATATTATTTGGTTACAGAACACTATTCTTTTGGAAAGTATAATTTTAAAAAAACATTATCCTTTGAAAACCACAGAGGCGTAGCAGGTTTAATAACTCTTACATGGAAGGGAGGATTACGTTGTAATAATCAAAAGAATAAAAATGTTTGAAAGTTTGTTACAGTTTCATAGTGAAAGGATTTTAACCATTATTCATCTCTTTATCTGTACAAGTAGCTTCAATTTATCTTTTATACTGAAATCCGACATTCATTATGTCAAGATGTCTCCGCTGAAATTTAAAATGAGCACATTCTACATTGTAGACACATATCACCTTACAGTGATATTTTGTTTTATATCGGGCAATTATCCTGGGTGAAAATATAACGCGAGAATATTTTGAGATAACGCCTAGCAGATTATTAAAAGATAATTGATTATTTAAAATAAAAAAATTATAATTTTATATATTTTATTTATATAAATGGTTATAATTATAAAACTTCGTAATATCATTTATCTATATTAAATTTCATACACACCTTTAACACTACTGTTAAGTACTAAATTCATACTGACGGCGATGAAACGGGCCCGACAAAAGAATTGCACACGTCATTGTGATTAAATTTTATTTATATGTTAGAAAGTCTTAAACAAGCTTACCTGTTCAAGAGAAGGTCTGTTAAACATCTTTTACACCCACGACACTATTATTTCTCCAATTTTAGGAGCTGCAATAGTTATTGACTTATGGAAATGCCTCAGCATTTATTTTTAACAACCAAGACTTTAAGTTCGTAATTAATTATGTATTTAATTTATGTTTAAGAATGTTTCGTATTTATTTAAGGTACAATTTTAATGTAAAAGATAAGATTTATTTAACATCTAAAGTATTTTTTCTACTCAATCATCAATTGAGTTACGCAATATTAAATAATACTTATAATTTTTTTTATTAATTTTAATAGAATTGATTGAATAACTCTTCAGCAGAATTTCTTATTCTACCCTAAGCCAGTCTGGACAGGTGATAGGAGTGAAACATACAAAAACAGAATGACTTTGACTTTACAGATGAAGAAACAGCTTAACAATACAGTACTGTTTTACTAAATAATTAGAATATAATGTTCTTACTTTTACTATGTTTACATATGAATGGAACAATATTGTTTGATAATTGTTCAAAAAGTACTTTTAACAAAACAAAAATTTCATATTCACATCAACTGACTCTTATTTCTTCCTTTCTCTCTATCAAATAAATCATATTTATGCCCTGTCTGGTATAAAGCTGTCATAAGACATCCGTATTTCGATTTCATGTCTAGAAAATATACCTTATATCAGACAATATTAGGAAAATATAATACGACTACCCGATTGGATGGAACAGTCGAACAGTTCAATTTACTGCACCTGTTTTAATCTAATTTTCGTTTGAATATGATTAATTGTTTTCGTGATTTATTATTTGTGTATTGTGAATTACAATTTTTTTTTGTCTACGTTATAATATAAAAGTAAGGTTTTATAATATATGTTTCATACATCAAGTATTTTTCATTGGTTTAGTAGAAACTAAAATGTTTGAAAAGAAGAAAAAATATATTAAAGTCACTTGCTTGAAAACCAAAATCATTTATGAGCTCTGTTAAATGTTGATATGATTTGTTTTCGAACATCGTAACACTAATCGTGTATTTAAGATCGTACCAGCTCAGCTCACAAGGAAATGGCTGCAACAATAATATCTTATTTGTACCACTGTTTGGTAAATTGTGTTAAAACTATGTTGCAAGATTCTGTTACATTAATTCTATTATGTCATTGTCTTCATTCCTTACACGAGCGATTTTTATTAATAAAAATTGTTAAAACACCGTAAAACATGAAATATTATTTCTTTGAGGGGACTGCTGCCTCATGGGACACATAATTACTTGGGTAGGGACTGGGCAATTTGATGAGTGATTACTTTGATATTTGAAGTCGTAGGGGTGTTAAATGTCAGGCCATTTGATAAATTTCCACTCTCTTGACCTTTCATATGCCCTCTAATTGTATACATAAGGGGGAAAGTAGCATAAAGTGAAATCTTGACTGACGGAATGACACGATGAGCGTTGTTGCAATCATTTTAGTTTTAGGGTGAGTGAACGTGAAGTGTTTCTAAATGGATGAGCATGTTTGTATTCATTTCTTGTATCAATATAAACTACATTATTTGCAATTAAAACATAAATAATTTTAAAGAATTACTTCACACAAACTTGTACAATCACAAAAATCGGTGTTTCTTCTTATTGGAGTTTCAAATTTTATTAATTTATTGCTGTTTTAAATTTTATCCATAATATTGTTCATATTAAATATTTTAGCTGTTAAAAGTCTTAGTTTAAATTTAAAAGATACTTTTGTTCATGGTAAATGAAATCTCGTTATAATCGACAGATGTGTTTGCTTCTTTCAATATCAATCTTCTATAAATTTTGAAAACAGTTTATTGTTTTTGGTTATTTAGGTTAGAGACGTTTGTTTTTTTTAATCAATCAGAAGTTGATTATGAATCTCACTCTTTCAATTCAAGAAGGATTTCAAATTGTCATTTACAAGAATAATAAATGTATTAGACTACCACAGCAAAAGTGATCAATATTTTTATTATTTTTTAACCTCTATACGTTATTTAGAATACCCCAAAGAGAACAAAAGGGCAACTTGAAAGGATTAAAAACCTACACATCTGCGTTTAAAAGAGAGAGACGATTCGTTGTTTTATAAGGACAGCCTTTAATAAGCGTTTCCTGGAAACATTTACTTTTTAAAGTGTGTTAAATTTATCTATATATTTAGTATTTGACCATAGACCACAGGACGTAATGATGTGAAAATGTACTTATATCCTCGGTAAAAGCATTATTGACTTACAAGACAGAATAAACTTCAATAAAGTCTAATATGAAAATATCTAACAAGTGTAGTCTGTGTAATTAATGAACTTTTGATTTAATTTGTAGTTTATAATTATAAGCTTTGTAAAGCAACGTTTAAACAATTTTCATAAACTTTTAAAGGAAGTTAGTTTACGTACATTCATGTCATCAATGACATCCACACTTACAGTAACCTAGTTTCATAAATGAATAGCCATTGTAGTCAAAACCTAATTTAAATATCCTTGATCGTGTTTCAATGCTAGAAATGTCGTAGATACTCAAATGTATGAACATAGCGTATACTGAATGATATATACTTAAATGTTTTACAGAAAATGTCTGATTGAAATTAGTGAACACTTAGAAAACTCGTAGATATTGCAACAAAAAAGTGCAATGAAAATAACATCTGATGTTTTAATAAATGCCAATTTATATCTGCATAAAATAAAGAGTTTTTCTCGGGGTTTGTAATAACGAAATCCCAACCATTTAAAGTTTTAACCTACTTTTGAAACACCCGTTACATTATGTCGGATTTTTTTATTCAAAAATTATGAAAAAGTAGAAAAGCCACAATAATAAACCAACTTCATCAGGGACGTATTCCAATTAACATTCCGTTACATTTCAACAACAAAACAGGATGAAAAGCTCTCTGTAATAAAAGGACCAATGTTTCTTTACAAATTATTCTAATACATTATATCAATACGTATTGATTCTCTTAGGATATAATTAATAATTTTAATTAGTATACCCTACTACTGCCCAGAGAAAACCATATATTATGAATCAACGCGTTTGGCAATATAATATTATTTAAAAATTTTAATCCTGTAATAGAAATTAATTATTTTTATTAAAGAAATAGATAAGAGAATAGGCCTATAGATTATAAAATTACAGATATTAATAAACTGATAAGGCTTATAGATGTCAAATTAACTTTCCTTTTTCAACACACTCTGAATCATAATTATGAGTTCTAGGCTAACATGGAGTATGAACATTACAACAGTGTTTGGGTGTATTAATTCAGAAGAGGGAAGTCTAGATAAGTGTAAGGAGATCATTATCCATAGCAAGTAAAACGGAGAAATAACGGGTTTCGTAGAGCCTAATTATCTATCGACTGCTAGTTCTATTTATGTTTCCTTGCGGGCAACTGACACTTACGTAGTGAATTTTGTATGAGATGGTTGAGCGTGTTTGCCCCCTGGGGCGGAGCCACTTCCTGTTTATGATTATTCGCAACCGGAAGCATGGAAGACCGCTTGCTTGGCCTCTCGAATGAACGACAGACAAACCGGCAAATATTCTGTAAGAGCCATATTGTTGTTCATAAAGCCTGGATAATACTTAAATAAATACACTCCGGACCCTTCTTGCTTCGGGCACATTGGGGGTGAGGGTGTTGTGTTGTATCCACAGATGTACTTAATATCTCTAAATATTGAGGGTGAAAAACACGTAATTCTAAAGAGTTTTATTTTGGAATTATGCGTGAAAAAATTGAAAAATGTTTTCATAATTGCACTATTTCTTAAATAATTATTTTTATTCCTGAACTTTTAATTGCACGTTTTACCTATGTAATATATAATAAAAATGGAAGTTGTTATAATAATAGTTCATGCTAAACAATGTTAATAATAAAATTTGCCCTCAAACAACACATAACGTCGAAGTATAGCAAACACCATAATAATTAGTTTAATAATTCAAGACTTTGTAAAAGCTATGATTTAATTTTTTATTTCATACATATTACTCATTTTCAAAGAAAATTATCTCCAAATTCCAGAGCAAATTCATTTATTTTAAATTGAACATAAACAAAATTAATTGATTTTTTTTTTTGAAATATATTTCTTCTCTTCTGATAATAGAGGCGACAATAGAATAACAAATTCAATTTCTGTGTCATTTATTATACAGATAGTATGCATTCCTACAATACCCTATATGAGGTTTTTTTCCATATTTAAATGTAAAAATCATTTTCAAAAAATTGTACACGAAAATGATGTACAATTTGGCTAAATAAAATATTAAACCTCAAAAATCAAAACAAATAGATTCTCATAGATTATTCCCTGAGGTTAAATTACGTTCATTTCCGTTATTTAATTTCTTAATAAGTACCTATAACATTTTATCAAAATTATAATCTATTACTGTCGAAAAGTACTCAATGTATTAAAAAAGCGTCGGATTTAAGAGATAATTTTTTATAAAATAATCAAAAAATATATTTATCACTTAAGTTTCTTTACACTTAATATCTGATCCCCCTTGACACGCCCTTTCACCTTCCATCATTTAATTGACATGATAATAAAATTTCAGTATTAAACCAAAAATTCTCGTAACACAGTTCATTTTCAAGAGATATTAAAATTACTATTTTTAGATT
This sequence comes from Aphrophora alni, assembly GCA_963513935.1. NCBI lineage: Eukaryota > Metazoa > Arthropoda > Insecta > Hemiptera > Aphrophoridae > Aphrophora > Aphrophora alni. Next base: position 39,873,841 of record OY740768.1, read on the forward strand.
ATTTTTTATCTGAGCTCTACATTCTGAATGACCGCTACCTGCAACTAAATATATGTCAAGATATGACCTGTATAATGAAAACCAGGATATAAAATTATTTATCGCCGATTTTATTTTCATAATCCTCTAAATAATGTATTTTTTGGGATAGTATTTTTTGAAAAGAGTATGTTACTACTTAACGCTTTCTTCTGAAATATTTTTCGAAATATCTTAACAACTATGAATTAGCTTATTGCATAGCTCATTTGATAGTCTTATCAATATTATATTCTTTTTCATCTATAAAACATAAAATAAAACATTTATAAAGTCAGCAAATATTAAGTAAAAGAGTGATATTAGATTACTAATGTAGTGTAGTCACTAGGTTAATCATATTATCATAAATTCGATATTATTTTTTAAATACGAAATAAGGAGTATAAAATATTTTTAAAAAACCTTCAATATTTCTAGACGATTGTAGTCATTCGGGTTACATTTAGACTTTTTCTTTGTGCATTCTTGTAACATTTTTTCATTTAAATAATGTAAGTCCCATTTAATTATTTTTTTAAAGATTGATATGGACTGAACGTCTCTGGAATGATGCGAGTTTGGTCAATATTTCTTAAGGATTTTATTATTATCAATAATATTGAAGCAGAAAAATTACAAGAACTTGTTATATGAACGTCTACAATTTGAGAAGAACTTGATTTACTTAATTAAGTTGTGCTTATTTATTATCATAGTTTACCACCGAATATTTTTCTTAATATTTAAATTATGCTATATTTATTTAACACAATTTCAGCAGTATTGTGATACGTCTCGTCGTTGGGACACAAAATCAAATTGAAGGGTGAGAAGTTGTAACTTATTTGGACGCTTAGAGTGTTTCTGTTTCACAAAGTTTGTACGCTCAAGTTGAGGCAGACAAACTTCTCTGGAGGTAATAACACTAAACGTGACTGAGGTGTAATAGTATGTAACTTTATAGTAGGTTTCGTCCGACTCATAGGCCCCATGGGAAAAGTGGGCGCTCGCCACAACATCGTAAGGAGCTTGTAAAACCATCTAGTTTCAGGACGTAAGAGGATTACAAAATATTTCTACTCTTCCACTAAATGGATATTACTCCTAACAAGGCTAGTGAGCTTATTTTAGTTTATTTCTCCTTCTAACTGTATATTAAGACTGTTGTACACGGTAAAAATATAAAAAATAAAGAATTTTGTTACCATTAATTGTATTAAAAATTATTACATATATTTATATTGAAAAACTTTGCAATACTCCAAACAGCCAAAAACAGGTGCAATTAATAAAACTACAAGGATTTTTTTCTTTGATAACATATATTTTCTGTACTGTTTTAAATGAAAAATAAACTTTTAAAACGTAAATATTCACTAATTAGGATATTTTTATCATATTTGTCTTTACACAATAGTCTGTATTTAAAATGTCAGAAACAGTGTAAGACAAGATACTCAGGAGTAGAACTGAGTCCGAGAAGTCAAGGGAAAACTACACAAATACCTATACATGTAATTAGGAACCATATTAAATACAAACACACACAAGCAAATTACTATCTACTAATGAGACTCTTAAACCAACTAACAATCGAGTGTATAAGAAAGTAGACTAGAGCATACTCTTGAAACGTCGAGGATTGATTTATACAAAAACAATGACCACTATCTCAGTATATAATATACAACATGTGAATCATCTATCAATATTTAAAATCTATAAAATATAACAATTCCAATTTGCCATGAGTGCTTTTAAACTTTTTAAACTTTCGCTCAATCAGCATCATTAAAACTAAAATCAGATAAATACAAGAAAGTAGGAGCAACTGAACATATCTTTTTATGGATAAAATAAAGCAATAAAGCAACTTCATGTGGAGTTTCCCGATGATGCCGCAAGGCGAAACAATTGTAGCTCATTTTAATATTATAATATTTTGAAACTTTAAGCTTTATTTTATCCTTGAATATGGAGTTTCAACAACAAATATCTGCTGTTACATTAAAGTTGATATCTCTTTATTCGCTCATGTATTGGTGGAATAGAGAAATGTAGGTGATCAATTTAATAAACCATTTTGAGATTTTGGCAAGTTTAAATATTGTTTTGTGGATGATGTATTTCTAGTATCTGTCGTCTGTGTAATTCCCTACAGTACAAAGGAGTGAACCGATTTTAATCTAATTTGGTATGTAGACATATTTACGGACTATATCTTGTGACTTGTATCCATATCTTTCCCGTTAACTCAAAATTACCGGTAGTTGACATAAGTCAAAAATAAAATATCCGATTTTATCAAAATCAACCCAAACAAAACTTGTTGATCGCCATCTCTCCAAAATGCCGGGTCGTGAGTTATCAGTTAAAAACAATACCATCTTCTTATAAAATGCGTAATATCTCAAAATCAGGTCTACCGATTTCATTAGAAATTTCGTGAAATGTGAAGACTGATCGTTTTGTGAAATTGTGTTAATAAAAAACAAGCGTTAAGGAAAATTTCTAAGTACAAAAATAATCCCTATAAAATAATCTACAAAAATTCTGACGGCGTCTATGCTTGAATTTCATTTTTTAAATGACAACTATCGACATTTCTTGGCGACGATTAGTTTTGCTCGGTTTATATCTATTGCGAATGAGCGTGTGAGAAACTTTCTGCAATGATTTGAAAAATTTGCTAATTTAAATTCGTGTGGATAAAATACAATTAAAACATTTACTATAGACATCAGTCATTAAATTGTATCTAGTTTGTAATAGTAAAATAACCATTTCAAGCATAAGATTTACAGTACGAGTATGTATTTGTAACACAAGAATTAACACCAAATATATTTAAAGAAATTACGTTATCTAAACTTGTAATCTAAGTAATACAATAATAAAGATAATGATAATGTATTTAAATTAGAATTATTTTTGTTTATTAATTTTCATATGTGTGAATTTACTAATGTAACATTATTTGCAGTTACAACTCATAAATGACTATGAAATTTTGTAGTCTGTTTTCCATATAAATCACTACCAAATAAGTAAACATTCCACAACAAACGTTTTAATTAATTTGTAAAGATTGGTGTAACTAAGTTAATTTCAATATTTATATCTATACAAACCTTTAGCACTAAATTATCTAGTGTACGAATAATTCGTGCCACAAATTTGAATGGAAAATTGTATAATTTTTCATTTGAAGATTGAATTTTCCAGACAATACACTCATTTCTAGTGAATGTTTTGTATTTTCTTATTTTTCATACATGTGTGTATCTTACAATAAAAACCGCACAAATTTAAATCAATAAAAGACGTTCTACTTCAATGCATATAACATTGGGTTTTTAATGTTAACTTTCAAGGTTTAGGGGTGTTTCAAGGTCAACTTTTCTTTAAACAACATTATCGGTTTACATCATTTTATGTTGTCATTAAAGAAGTATCTAGACTCTTGCTGAACTTTTCTTCATGTCTTGTGTTAGACTCCTCTCTTTCATCTTTCTATCAGCTCTCTCTTGACCAAATCTTGTTTATGTTCGACCATGAGGCTATTAGTATTCGAGGGCTTTGGATGTCTATTTTATGCTCTTTTTTATTCTTAAACCGATAATGACCGAGGGGATATTTTTCCTTTAAGCAATAAAGGAATAAATAAATAAATGTTCTTTAAACAAGAAGAACAAAAAATGGTCTAAAACAACGTTATGATTTATTTATCACCGTTATATATTTGTTAATCACTTCGTTTATCAACGCGCTATATTTTTATTTTTTTAAAATTAACTACTCGTTTTAATTTTTTTTAACGACAATATTCAATACGATATGATTATAATTGTAAATAATTTCCTTTTATCCTTGTATATTCCCAGTTTAACTTTCTTCTGAGTTGTCTGTTTTTGAAAATATTGTAAAATTGGCTTGAAGTGTTCATTGAAAGAGCAATATCGTTTAAAAATACTTTATTATCGACCACTGGTTGCATTTTAAGACGAGTTTTACTTAAGATAGTAAAAATACCAGGTTTACAATGTCCGTTAGTTAAAACATCGGAAGTTACATTTTACCCGAACAAAATATACAAAAATCGAATTTACAAAATTTATTTTTTGTTTATTCTCTTCTTACTTGATAAAGAGTTAAAAAGTAAATCATTAAATTCTGAAGATTACCCTTTTAAAAATTGTTAAATTAAACTACAAAATGGAATATATAGGCTAAATCATTTCCAATCACATTTTATATATGTTAAATTATATTGTTAATTTGGTCGTATTAAAAAAATAAAATGAAATAGTTCTAAAATAGTTAATTCCGTTATCTGCTCTCCAAAAGACATAATTAACTTTATAAAGAAATATTACTCAAGGATAATTACTTTTGGTTTAGTTGCATTACATAAGGCGTGCTCATTCAGAAGTCTTTAGGCTTTCTAACTGTATATGCGCCAAAACGACGTCTAGTTCTCATTTTTATTTTAGAATATAAAAGTTAGTTACGTAGTTGAAGTCAATACCATCCGACAATATTTATTTTCAAGATGGATGTGTCAATTTAAGTAACAAATTTAATTCTAAAATTAAATTTCTATTTGGTACCCTTAAGACTTCTTCTCCAATCGGTTTTGCTTATTATTATTGCATAGGGAGACCTTCTCCGTGTTCTATAATTTACTTTGGTATTGAAACACAACTTCATGAACAGATGATTTCATTAATCTTGATGATCCGTTTAGCATTTGACAGGAGCAGGAGATGTTTGAGTTCAATAATTATATATATTTAAAGGGCGTTTCCCAACCGTTTTGCAGCACGAGCACCCTTCAACGTGATCATCATCAGACACTGTTGTTAGTTGTGACAAGCCCTTCCTGTGACGTCATACAGGGGAGGTTTCATAATAAAGTGTAAAGCATTGTAGTAGAATATCAAACAAAAGAAAACGGCGCACCCTTCGAAATGTCAAAACTGATTCCCGTTGCACACGCATTCTGCATGTTAATGGACTGACCGCTCACTCTTTAGTCAGTCAAATTTATTCAATTCTGTAACATTGCTACTATGTCTTTTCTTATGCAAATGAATCATCTGAAATCTGATATTACTTTTGAATTTCGTAGTGAACAGATTTTAACGAATATAAATGAGTGTGACAGTGTGGTTGCACAAGTTTTTTAACGGTGATGAATAGACTACACGTGTAAAGCGAAATAGAAGTGATTCCCCCATGAATAAAAGTATAGTTATATTTCAATAAGCTTAAAACTAAATGAAAATGGATGACATTCGTTTAAAACTAGGTTAAATTTATACACAATGTATAAATATAGTAGGTCTGTAATAATTATTACATGTATAGAAATTTTCGAAATTCTGAATTTATGTGCTTGATAAATTATAATGGATGTTTGAGCGTAGTTTATTTTTTACAACTACAGTACAATTATTGATATTAATTTTAAAGCACTTACACACTATAAATTAAGCAAGCGTTCTTCAATTCTATATTATGCTGCATTTCTAAACAAAAGTTTATTATAATAGATTTTATTTATTTATAAAATTATTACGTTGTTGTTTTATTTTGAACGATTATTGTTTTCTTCACAAATTATATTAAAATATCGGTACAACAAACAAGTAAAGATGTAAAAGGGAAGAAAGTTCTATAATTTACATTTCTTTTCAGTAGATATTTATTTTTTATGATTAACATCAAAGCTCTCCAGGATATCAAATCATTCGTTCATACGTAAAGGAATATGTAATGAGTTTTGGTTACTATTGGATGTGATAGTATTTCTTCAAATATATAGGCTACAATACTTACATTTAATTTATAATTTGTTATTCAAGTTCTGAAAATAAAAGTATATTGTAAAGGATAACTTTTAAAACCTAATCAGAAAGTAATGAACTTATTTAAAATGATATTCCTTATAATCAGGCTTCATTTAGTTTCTAATACTTCATTTCTAATTTCCTTTTTCATTTTATGATTTAAATTTCCTTACCTTCCTACGTATGTTTTATTTTAGTCAATGATATTCCTTTGAATTTGACTTAAGCTATTTCTTTTTTAAGAATCTTATAAAGTTATACTTGTTAAAAATATTTTGTAAAAAATGATTTACCCCAATCAGATAAACATAAATATAAATTTTATATAATTAATGGAACTAATTTGTAGGAAATATAGAATATGTTATTACAAATCAAGATTAATTTATATATTTTTCTTTTACTTCTATTTGATAGATATTAATAATATTAAAAATATTAAGAAAGTAAATTTTATAGATCTTCAATACCGATTATATTTAATTTTGTTATTATTTGAAGGATTTACTACTAAAATTTATAATCGCCACAAAGGTAAAACATGTTGCATCATCTTTTGATTACTAAGATAACTCTGGTTTCATCGTTACGTGATAACATCTTAAATCCTAATTTTATAATAGCAGTCTTCTATTTCATTGGAATTACATTCAATATATCCTCTACAGTAAAGGCCACTACTTATTAAATATCCATAAGAGCCAAACAGGTCAGACTTTCATGTTTCAATATGTTTCTGAAATAAGATTTTATTATTTAAAAAAAAATTCTTTCGGTGTCACAAGTTGACTACAGCAATGATGTAATGAAGCATAATAAATATCGAACGTTTGCATAAAAATTCTTGTCTAACGCATCTAAAACTTGAATTATTTTCGAAGGTAAACCTTATTTTTTTGTGTAATTCCATTTTTGATAGCACAAAAGATATTAAACTTCAAATATTGAAACCCTGTTTTCGTATTATGTGTAGAATTTTTGTTTCGTTTAAAGATGACTTGGAAATTAGGAAGAAGTTTCTCAGTGACAGTTACAAAGTATTTATTATTACTTAATCTCCGTTCCAGATGAATAATCAATGTACCTTCTAATGGTATAAAGATTGATTTCTATAAGAACCCTTCGGGAGACTCATGTAGGATACTCTGTTCGTCTGCTTCTTTGATTGTCGTGGAACGTTAATTTCTGTTTCAAAAACTAGCAATAATTGTAGATTTCTCGAAATTCTTGTAAAAGTCATCTTTGTCGCTGGTTCAAAATTCTGTCAGTATCTGGAGAATGTCATCACTGAACTTATTGCGACTGATTGTTTTGGAGTTACAAAGGGTAACATGAGGTGAAAAGGGGGTCACAATTAAACTATAAAACTTCCATTATCCATGATAGCTAGAAGAGTAGAAGTATTACTTGAAAATCTCTGGCTCATCATATCTTGAACCGTTGTAACTACAGCAGAAAGAAGCTTAGAAACATCAAAGCTGTTAAAAACCAAACCCACATTATGTGTACAGAAAAAACTAAATTTAATTCATAATTTCAACAAAGCTCATACACCGCCTTGGGTATTGATCAAGAATTCTTGTTTAAACTCTAGTATTATACCCGCTTCATAGCATTGACCACCTTTTTTTCTTTCTAAATCAACACCTAAGACTAAAAAGTTTCTAAAATTTATCCTGCTTTGATATTATCAGATAAATATCTCAGTAATAAAAAGGTTTAAAGTATAAAAAATACTGCCTTAATTGTCGAATCAACATTGGTTTCACTTTTCTTCAGCATCACAAATCTGTCCATTTTGAGCAACGAAATACAACACAATCTCTTCCTCCCTCAATACAAAGTTAAATTTATTTATTTTTTTTTTTAAGGGAAGTGAAATTAAACATTAGACTCTTAGGTATGACGCTTTACTTTAACTTTTTCGAATGTACGTACGGTGTTGGTACTAACATATTTACTTGGATAATTGTGTTATGTACACTTTTGAACGGAAGGTCCGTCCTGTGTATATGTGGATGTACATTAAAACTGATTTCAAGAAGCGCTGAACCAATTGTGAAGAATTAATATGTAATGTTTTTTTTTTTTTAAATTACACAACAATAACTACCATTATCTTATAAAGGAGAACAAGAGTATTATTTTTATAAACTTAATTTATGGAAATAACATATGAAGGTATATTACTCCTTGTACATTTTCTTTTTTATCTGACTATAATCTGAACATAAGAGTATTATTTGGTATTACTAGTATAAGCTTGGTAATAGCAACAAAAAATAAAATAACAAAATCCGTTTTTTAAATGATTTTTACGTTTCATGGCCTCGGGAATACGATAAAATGATTTTCGTCATTCCGACAATCCGTCGTTATTGTCGGTTGTAGTCTGTACGTAGCACAATAGAGGCCACAAATATTAAGATAGGATTATAATATTTGTTATAGGTGATTAGGTGCTCTAATAAAGAACTCTTTTAAATTCAGAAGACAGAATATTAAAAGGTAAATATGTGCCCTTTAAAGAGTTTTATTTGCTCAAATCTCGTGTGTTATTCAACTTATTACAGACGTATTAAATTAAGCATGCAATATTACCAACTCCTCTCTTATTAAATAACAAATATTAAAGTTATCGTAAAAAATATAATTTAAACCCTAACCTCGTCGATAAATATGATAATAATTTATTCAAAGATCTAACATGATCTAATCACCGAAAAGCATAGCATCGGAGGTTCCTTTACATGTTACGACTTCCTGCCGTGATCTACGAGGAGTAGCCACTGCCAATACATTGACACGAGTGAAGCTGGTGGAGCTTTTTAAAAATATAAACATATATTTAAAATCTCACTATGGTCTATTCGACTTCAAGGAAGTAATTATGTAAACACATACAAGGTGCAGAAACCCTCTATAACAACTACTGTAAATAAACGCACCCTACTGGATAAGGCCCCTTGACCTAACGATATAATTAACATTCCCTACTAGCACAAAGAGAACACCTTTAAGGCAATACATTTAGAGGAACTTGTTACATTGTATGATATGGATGGGTTAGTAATATAATGGTGTCATTCAAGTTGTTTCCTTGTATCTGGAGATACTCTGAAAATAGTTGTGTTAAATCTTGATTATTTTCAAGCTATGTTATAGAATACTTAAAGGAGGTTTGAATATTGTAGTTTATTATTATTATTATTATTTAGGAGAGCCAGGATTTATTGTCCTGGATATGCCTCTGATATGTCTTTTATTGTACATTCTCATTCACAAGACCATTGTTATTAATTCAGTTACAGGATTTTGGACAACCGAGAAATACTTCGGGTGATGTCATCGTGTTTCCCTATCTGTCCCCCACTAGTAAGCATGGGACATCTTCAACCAATAATAAAATGTAGTTGGTAGTGGTATTAATAATTAAGTGATAGTAAGGTAGGAAATATAGAGACAATTGTTTTAAAATAATAATTTTAGAATTTAATAACATCACATTATAAGCCACAAAAGGACATCATGCTGATCTTCTAATTTGATTGGTTTGGTATGTAAACCTAAGAGTGGGAGTTGCATAGATTCCGAAAGGAAAAAGCAACTCTGCCCAAAAACGGAATTCTATTCACTGTTCGAGAAGACGGCGATGTCGTCAGACGCATATGACTGTTGTCATCAAAACAGGGTTTTTTTTGGAAGTTAAAAGTACAAGTGAGTGTTACATAATTGAATAAAATAAAGGTGTTTTATGAACCTATAAAGGTATCAAGTTATGTAATTAAAAATAAATTTGTAATAAGTTATGTAATTACTGATATAACGAAACTTTATAAAAATAGGACAATGAAGTTTTTAGGTGTATAGATAATAAAATTAAAACTCTTATTTCAGGTGTAAATTGTTCAAAATTGACAATATATAATTCTTTTTATGTTTAATAAAATTGTATATACTAAAAAAAAAAAATTAAAAAAAATAAAAATAAAAAAAGTCTCTAAAAATTACTGAAGAGCACCTTTTCAGCTAAACACGTTGGACATTTTGAAGCTGAAAGTACAGAAATGAAGAAAAAAATAGTAAGTAAAATTAACAATAATTAATAAGTAAGTAACTTTGTTAAGAACACACGCTTAACTTTAAAAAATGACACCCAACCTATGTAAGGTACACTCGGTACGCTTACACATTCCATAGAGTACCAATGGATTCAAATCGTTTCCTTACCTTGATTAAGTGCTGAACCTATGGTTCACGAAAAAAAGATTTTAATACTGACATATATAGCCAAGCTGTAGCTGGAAATAGTGTCCTCAGCCATTCTAGAAACTATTATTTTTTTGGAAAAAAAATATATACTTTTAAATAGAGTTTTATATGGTACTTTAGGACTTATTTATATTAATCATAAATTGTATACGTTTATTGTAAAACCAGAAATGTGCAACCTAATCTCTGTTGATTATGACACTACTTAAACTCCATTGTGTCTGTGATTCAGTAGGAACTCCATTGAGACATGAGTATAAATACAACCCTAAAGTTAAGGATAAATACCCAAACTGTAAAGTCGGCTCTGCTGAAAGTATCATTGTATTCCCCGCTAAAGTCCAAATGAACTCCACTATGAATGAGTGGAGAAAATCACAAATTGCTATACAGGCGGTAAGAGTGGACGTGGACTATTATGTGCGAGCAATGAAAGTTAAAATATGTGATTCCGTATTCACAAATTAATCTGATTAATTAATCTGATTTTGTGGTTTTATTAACGTTTTCAGTTTTCACTGAGTAAACAGGATTCGCTGTAGCAATAAGTGTGCTAACTGGACACTACCCAAAAAATACGATATCCGAGACGTGGTTGGAAACTTTCGTCTTAATATGTTATGATTGGTGAACGGGGATTTCACAAACGTTTTTGGAGCTGAATTAGTTAAGAGATACTGGTTACAAGAGTCCCATGCGTTTCATAAGGAAGATCGGAGAGTAATTGTAGTAGGGTCATTATTGTTTAAGTATAGAGTTTATTTTAATTTGCATTAGAGAAGGACTTTCTATGGCTGTGTCAAAACTGGTCATCCAAATCTTCCACCTATTTGTATGACATGTGTTAACTTTTTGGGTGTGGGGGATGCCTAACTTTGAAAGTACCCCTCTAAAATATAATTAATTATATCTACAAATATCATGGTATGAATAAAAGTAACATAAATAATGTTTTTTTTTTTTTTTTTCAACACCAATTTCATTGAATTTTAGTTTGTGTAAATGTTAAAACTATTGAATTTAAGTTGTTCTTTTTTCCATTCCCAGTATTATCTTAACTCTTGCTGATGAGGTTGTTCGAAACTCTATTTTAAAAAGATATTCACTTACTCTATAGATGTACTATTTACACGTCAGCAGAAATAAAATTAATTCTAAGAATTACAGGCAAAAGTACTTCACTTAATTATGTACTTTCTAGTAGAAATATAGAATATTAGAATAATCTTAAATACTATAAGAAAAGAATAATACAAAGTACTACACAAATTGTCTCATTCGTAATAATTACTAAACTATTTCATCATCTATCTTCAAGAAATTTCCGAGAATTCTATAAATTGTCGATAGCCATTAAGATCAAACGGTTATCAATCGCCCAAAACATAAGACCAGTTTAATTTTTATGAAATTGATGGTTTCTTATAACTTGAAACGCAGGAAAATGATTTTTTTTTTAATCAATAACCAAGTATTTCTAATTAAAAACTGATTTATAATACTAATTTAAGTTAATTTCCAACGATGAATTTCTTTGGTAAATGAATGAAAAACACAAATTTAAATTCATGTTGGATTCGGGATTCATGTAATACAAATCCAACTTAGATATTGAAAAATACTTAAACTCTTTAAATACTAAAATCTAAGTGTAAGCTTCCTAAAATAGAAAATGAGTGTAATTAGTTGATTTATGTCAATATCTGTATATTTTGGAATTGTAAATACACAAATTTGTATGTAGGGTAGTTAGTGCAAAGGCTTCTTTGAGGTTTAAGTGTAAAACCTTTTGTGACATATTTTACCATGTAAAAAGTTTATCATTGTTTATATTTGTAGAACTTTATTAATTAATACTTCAGTTCCAAAATACACGGTTAAACTTTAATTACTGCGCGTGAATTATACTACCTTTGCATACTTCGCTTAGGATACAAATGTTGACGCTTAATTAAAACGAAATTTTAACTTGCACAAAACAGCTTTAATTAACGCCCAATAATATTATCATTTCTTTGGAGCACAGCAAGAATAAGGTAGAGTTTGTTCCACTTTTGGAAATGAAATAATTTCCATTTAATTGAAGTCAACTAAAAGGTTAATGACGTGTCATAACTAACACCATTTAACAGCGGATTTGTAAAATAATGGAGATCAAAAGTACGTGTTAACTCTTGTTACAGGTCTTTCACACGACATTTCTGAAATGAATGTCGATGTTATAGATTAAGTTGGTTAGTTAATAAACATTTAGCAGTTAGAACGTATTTTGAGTAAATAGCAATCAAAGTGTACTGCAGATTTTAGATAATATAGGAAAATTTACATGCTCTAATTAATTAATTTCGATCTTAGTTCAAGCTTTGGAAAATTATAATTAAATTCTTTAAAGACAATCAGAAGTCGAATACATCGAAATAAGTTCCTGCAAACCAAATATGATTAAATTCATTTTTATTTTCACATTGAATTTATTATTGTTTTTAATTTATACCTTATTTTGTAATAAATATGCAATTTCGCTTGACACCAAAGCACAATTCGTAAAATTCAACTAAAGTGTATACAAATGACTACACAATATTACGAATTGTGATATTGAATTGAAACTCAAATTTTGTGATCATCTTACATTTTAAAGTACACTTTATTGAAGAAATGTTTTTGTATCTTCGCATAATTGCTACATTTCAATTATCATATTATAGACTAATTTTCTCAGGAATTTTTCTCAAAATAGCACCTATCTCAACTTCTTATAAAAAGTAAATAACCTTCGATTAAAACAGTATAAGTTAAAAGCGCTGAGAAATATCAAAAATGAACTCTATATCTCTGAAGACTGACAGCATCCGCATCAAATACATATCTTCATAATATGATTATTTAAAACGATCAATCACATACCTCTCCTCCAACTCGTATTTCTTTTCAATTTTCTGTACCAAGTGCTAAGGGCTTGCATTTTTATAGGAATAAAATAGCTGCAGTTTTCATTTACACAGTTTCTTGTCTAGGTCGCAGTGTTTCCCCCCCCCCCTTAATTATTTGACTTCCGCCATGTTGTTATCATGAACTTCTGTAACTATTTTTTGCGGCAATGTTTGACATATATTTTCCTAGTCTATGTTTTTTCGATAATATATTGAATGTGTTTAGTCTTGATGATAAACACAATTGTAATTTTGAAACAATCTCTTTTACAGGCAACCCAGAAATAACAAACCAACTCTTTATTTTACATTACTATACCTGAAATCCCAGAAATATTTTTAACTCATACTATCCTAATTTTCTTTATTATATAGCTTACAATAAATGTATAATAGGAACACCATATTAAAAGTACATATGAAAACATCAACATATATTTGTTTAATTAAATTGATTATTATTTAATAGTAAATTATATACATCAATTTTTAAATGAATACAGATGAAGAAACATATAATTTTAAATTACTGAACGCATACGTATATTGTTTTACGAATGACACTCAGTGAATTTTGTCTGATCTTATTTAAATAATAATAATAATAAACCACTCTGTACATTAGGTGTTATTGTCATATACGTTATATTCCAATGATTGAATTACAACGTTGATTTTGAAATAATAAATTTAATTTGATTACCGATATTTTTACGTCATAACACAAATACATCCATGAATATTTTAAATCAGTGTTGCATATACAATATTATTTACCAATAATTAAATGCGGAATTTAAAACAGATTTAACTGGAACATGCAGTTTAACTACCGTGTGATATTGTGGTAACGTAGTAGGGCCTACTTTTAATAAACGTCATCATTAACAGTGATTCACCGCAGTGATTTCTATTCTACCCCACCGATTCAATTGAACTCTGGGGTATTCTATCAATTTTCATAACGAAAAAAATTAGTATTAACTCACAAATTGTGGTATGTAATCGAAATTTATTTGTTGTTCCTCAGTAATAAATGCATTGTTTTATACGTCTTTATTAAATTTGAAGGAATAATTGTAAAAATTCATTAATTTATATCCCAGTAATTTTATAGTTTAAATTTAAAACAGGCGTGCGCAGTGGAGCTCATCTATTAACTTGCAGATAGTCTCTAATCAAAGGGTCCGAATTATCGGGCAGCCTTTATTACTTTTTTTATAATCACACTTTATCCTTCTTATTTAAACTCTAAATAATAACATCAATAGTTTTTACAGCAAGTGATTTGTGTATACGTATAAATCTTTCGTTTTTTACACTACTATTTCATTGATTAATTCGATTTTGACTTGTATATACACTAACGAAACTTTCTAATAATAGAATGATTAGAATTTAATTGTTTTAATTCCAAGAACTAACTAGTATTTAAAACACGTTACGTGTATATATATATATATATATATATATATATATATATATATATTCTTCCCATGGTAGCCTAACGTTCCCATCCGGTTGTTGGGTAACATCTGTGTAATCTTCATTTGTTCACTGATACTCTGAAATGGTCGGTAATGGATGTGACAAACCATGTTTCTTCAGCCTGGAAATACTTTTTGTTCCAGGACCTCTTCTATCTAGTACTCCTACTCTGAAGTATTTATTCACTGTAGAAGACTGTATCGTCTACCATTTCGAATTAAGTGGCCTAAATAGTGAGATTTCTACATTTTACCATTCTTTCCAATATTACGTTATTTTTTACTTTGTCCGTTGAAGACACTCTCTTAATCCTTTGGCAGAGCCACTTTTCTAATTGTTTGGGTAATATTGTATTCAAGATCCAAGATTCAACTCCACAAATGAGATTGGAAAATATAGTAACACAGCAGGGAGATTTTAATATTAATTTTCAAATTAGGACTTTTAAATAGTTTAGCTATCCTTTTCAAAGTATTTCTTGTAATCCTGGGTTTTTCAATTCGGCTTCATGTTTCCTGTGAATGAACCCACTTATTACTATACTTAGGTAAGTGTAAGTGATCACCCAATCAATTCTCATTACCTATGATACTCATATAAATATTGGCTGCATCATGTTTACCGATTACCATCAATTTTCTTAAACCGATTACGGTATTTAAACTGCGTATTTTAGTTAATTCTGAATTAAATTTGGCATTTGATTATTGGTAAATAGTATTTATATACAACGGTACTATGAAAAATGTTATGGGGGGTGGGTAGTTATTTATTATGTGATGGCCTTAAAATATCTGTAATAAAATTGATTTCATTAACTTAATATCATTGATAATTTAATCATAAGAATGTATTTAATAATAACATTTAATGTATCGAATGGTTAATACATTTTTTATAAAAGATCAGTCAAAATTCAAAATGTGTTTATTTTTGTCTATTTAAAATAGTGTTAGTATATGTTTTCAAGTATTATCATTCTTATTCTTATGCATTTTTATTACTGATGTATTATTAATTATTTGTCAATTAATTAGAACAGACAGTTTATTGATGTATTCAGAGATACAGAACTCGTTTGCTAAGATAATTCTGAGGGCTTTGAAACTGAACAATTTTAAGAATTACAAGTTGTTGAAGGTACTATTTAGACAAAAATTGTCTGGAGCTTATTATATTTTAATGAAAAAAGCAGCTTTGATATGTGAAACAAATACAAATTTTATTAGAGATCACTTTCAATTAAAAATAAAAAGAACTCTAAGATTCAACTTGGAATTCTATATCACAATTTGAATATTTCAAAGCTATTATTAAAGCTTTAGACGAATTAGAAAAAAAATTGTTAATTTCCATTAAATTACAAATCCGTTTTAAAATCATGTTCATTAAAACATCGAGCTCTTAGTTGCCTTTAATTAAACGGAATTAATTGCATCTCCAAAAGAGGAACAAATTCTACCTTATTCTTACAGTGCTTCGAAGAAACGATAATACTATTGCACGTTAATTAAAGTTGTTTTTGTACAAGCATAAATTTCGTTTTAATTATGCGTCAAAATTTATAGCCTAAGATGCGAAGCAAAGTATGGATTATAATTCACTTACAATAATTAAAGATTTGCCGTTGATTTTGAAACAGAAATATTAATTAACACAATTCTTCATAATATAATTAATAATAATCATCATTTCTTTAAATGATACAAATATATGTCACTATATTTTTTACACTTAAACTACAAACAAACTGTTTACAAACAATTGTTAAAATTGCCTAACGTACGGATTTTCAATTTACAATTTTATTTCCAACAGTTACGTAAATTGAAATTGTCGTCTTTAATACTTAAAGAAAAAACCCTCTCAATTATCGAGTTAAAAAAAAATAAGACAAAATAGAGACAACTAGCCGTCGTCTATAATAGTGTTGAGGTCGAAAAATACCAAGTGTTGGTCAAAATAGAACTGTTCTAACTAAGACTACACGAAAACATATGTTAATATATA
Organism: Aphrophora alni; assembly: GCA_963513935.1. Classification (NCBI taxonomy): domain Eukaryota; kingdom Metazoa; phylum Arthropoda; class Insecta; order Hemiptera; family Aphrophoridae; genus Aphrophora; species Aphrophora alni. The sequence continues at coordinate 39,890,417 of OY740768.1, forward strand.
GCTAAGGTGTTTTTAAAACTTGAACTAAAATTATATATCAGTTTTTACCGAACCAATACCGAACAATAATATTTGGCTGCAGATCAGGATACGAAATCCTCGTTTTACAATAAACTTATACAATTTATGAACACAAGTGATCCGTTTTAGCCCAGAGCTGTCTTAATACCTCTAGAATAGAACCATTTGTTACAAATTTAAAACTGTATTAGGGAAATGTGAGGAAAAAATCTAGCTACACTATAGAAAGACAGAATTTTTCGTTTTGCCCATAATTCTGTTTTTTTACAGATCTATTCTGAAGACAAATCTTAACATTTTTACACTCTTATACTTTTTTTGTAATCTTAATTGTCAATAAAAGTGACATCTTTTTAGAAATCTTAAGTCTAGTATTGCTTTCTCACCTAATTAATTAATCCAAATTTTTTGACTACACAAAATCTTACAGGAGTGTCAAGGTATTATTGTTTGAATATCTTCAGTATATTCTCAACAACTACATGAGGAATTTAGTTTTGAAGAGATGGCCTATGATTGCGTCCTTTAAGGCTTCACTTGAGCATGCCGAAAAAGAAAAAATTAATTCTAAATTATTATCTTACAAGAGTCAGCTACCCTCATATACATTCATAAAACAAATTAGATATAAATAAATATGCTTATATTGAAGTTCAAAAGTAATACCCAGACGACAAACAGACGAAATTCCTCAAACATTTTAGACTAAGGGGATGTCAAAACCATAATAAAATAACTAAGTATACGTGGATAAGTAAATATTACCTAAGTAACTGACATAGTTCCTGAACTGTTTGCGATGCATTTATTAGCTATGTATTTAGGTTGCGAGTTCTAATTAAGTGAATAAATAAACTATGTTTACAAATTTATATTTGTCACGTATCATATCTAAAATTTCTATTTCATAATGTATACACGTTGATTATGAATAAAAACCGTCAATACAACAGATCGTTTATATTTAATTTAAATTATATTGATTTATTCGAATTAATTTTTTTTAGAGTAGTCGTTTTTTATACTACGTTATTTAAATGCATGCGTTTAAAAAAGCTAGTTTCGAATTTAAACGACAAAATACGAAAGGCACCGTCAACTATTCCAAGTAGAAACTAGTAGCACTTGAAAAATATTTTCATTTAGTTTCTTCACAAAATTTTGGTAAAATCTCATTCAATTTTACAATCTTAGGTGTATAAGTATTGCCAAGATATTAGGCAGATTTGGGATTCAACTTTTGCATTAAGACTAAATGAGTGTCCTGAACCAATATTATGTCTGCATACTAATACAATTACCCCGCTCTAGTATGTTGTAGCTTTCGTAACGTTTATAAAGTAAGCAAGTCAGTTTTATTTTTTGGCAATATTGAGGCTGTTTTTTACCTTCCACCGTTAAATATAATATAAGTTATTTATATTATAATGTAATAACTTAATTCACATGTATTATATTAGTCTTTTCCTTACCGAATGAAACGATCCTATATCATAATTCCATTATGATAAAGAAACACAAACATATCAAAGTGTATGTATATTTCTAAATAGAAATTATCCTTTTTTGCATGACATAGTATTTTATTTATTTAAAAATTTACTTTACGTTAAATTTTCGTATTTTATATTTTTTTATTAACATTAATAAACATGAAGAAACTCTAGACAAATATATTAATATTTTGTTTGCATTCGTCTTTTTTTAGTTAAGGGGTTTAATGTTCACACAAATTGCAAAAGCAAATTATCACGAATATATTTCTCTTTGTAGCCTTTAATTTGTAATTACTTATTATTTATTTCTTCTGCTGATTCCTTATAAAGATGGAGAAGCTAACGTTGTTGACCAAATTGTGCTGCATTGAATGGAACTGAACAAGAAGTGATAAGTTCATGAAAGAAAAAAAAACAAATTAATTATAATGCTTCACCAGTTATTATGATTTGCAAATATATACAAGTGCTTTAATTAATTATTGCTTATAGTTTACCAAATTATACGATTTATATTGCCTGATTATAAATATGAAATGGCTTCTCTGAGATAATTAAAAATTAGGATAATTATTAGTTTATGTGTTACTGAGGGACATATGTATAGATTATGATTGCCTTCACATTCAATATAATTACAGAGCAACTACTATACTTATGTTGCTAGCATCAACACAAATATATTTAAAGTACTTTAAAGTTGTGCACTTTGTAATTAGTTTTGCATAACGACGCGATGTGTCAATTTTCTTGTTAAATATTCTCTAAAATGTTTTCACTTTGTACAAGAGGTGTTTAGTTTCTTAGGAAGTAATCTCATATCTTTTTAAAAGTTGAGTCGTAAAAAAGCAATTTACGAACTTTCATAATAGTACGGTATCAAAATATTAAATCTATAAATATTTATGAAATAAAATTTTAACAAACTTTTGATAAAACGTTCTCATAAACTTATACACAAGATCATATTGTAAGTTTGACTTTATATAAATGGAGGCTTGCCTTGAATTATATATTATAGGAATATCTAGAAATTTTAACCTGAAAACTTTGGTTGTCATTTTTCCTTATTTTTTTCTAGGTTTAAATCAGCTCCTGAGGTTTTGCTTCAGTTGTACTTAATATACGATTCCTAAGAAAAAAAATCATACCTTTTAATTTTTTGAGGTTAAGGATGCAAACCATAAAATTTTAGAGAACTGTAAATATTGTGATATCAACCAGTAAGCCAAGTCTTATATAAACAAAAATAATGGAAGACAAATATATTACCATAATCATACGTTTTTGTTAATTTTATTTACATTTCTTCAAAGTTTTATCAATATTGTAATTCGACTTTGCTTATTTTGTGATATTTAATATTATAGTGCTTAATATGGTTTTATTGAAATGTAACATCCTTGCTCACGTTTGTTTTGTGGGGGAAAATGAATATCAAAAAAATATTTGTTCGGTGTTTATTCCAACCATAAGATAAAAGTTAGAAGTAAAAATGACTCACGAATTCTTTGATATTGAAAAAAAAAAAAATCAACAACTCCATCCATTTACTTCGAACTCAGCGCTCTAAAATGTATAGATGTATTATGAGTGTAAGAACACATCGTTTATTAAAATTTATCATTGTTTTGCAATTTTATCAAATGTGTTTTTTAACGCCACTTATTTCTCTTAGACTTTATAGACTAGAACTTGTATAATTTACAAAATATACATCCACGTTGCTTATCAGAAATCGCAACAATTAAGCTATCAAAATAACCTAATTTTAACTGCCTAATTATACATGTAACTGCTTATTATTTGGTAGTTAGATGAAAAAAACAAACAATTCTAAAGTTCAGCCATTTTGTTTTCCTTCACAACACAAAATATTTTGATTAGCTTTGAATAACGCTCACAAAGAGCACTGAAACTATCATTACAACGCCTTTTTTAACAATTCAAGGCTGGACTCGCCATTGCCTCACCGTAACCACATCCCATTTAAATGATTCGTTGCATAGGAAATAGGTTCCACGTTAAAACATCATCACATCACAATATAATTGTGTTTCCACCTAAAGTTTGCTCAAGCATAACTGTGACTTCCATTCCCGCGGCCATTTTGAATTAGTGAATAGTCTCAGAAACGAATCTGATACGATCGCTCATTCATTTTCCACAACTTAAATTAGACGAAACTAAGCTGCCTCAAATTACTACTTCTATGAAACGTGGATTAAGTCATTGTATAAGATCCGGTGCAACAATGAAACCTACTACCGTTGATCATTTATTAAATTGGAAAGACTATGTTAGTGAGTTCATTGTTAAAGTTAACTTTAAGCAACCATAAAACAAAAAATAATGTAACCAATGTTTATGTTCTTATAATATGAACTGAATGAACAACTAAATATACAATTATTACAGGAGCGTATTTTCTACTTATCTAATTGACTGTATGTCGATATGAATAAATAATAGTTTCAACTATTTAACAGTAAATATACCTTTTTAAATTTACATTATTTAATTATAAATATCTATAAACTTGCAATTTATCGCATGAAGTAAAGGAATGAAATATTTTGTTTATTGCCCTTTTATTTACTCCAAATGAGATAGATATCAACTTTTGTTTACAAACTAATAAATATTTTGTTATAATTGAAATCTGATAAATCAGACTAGCTATTGAAGGAAAGTAAAACAGCGGAAGAGACCACTTATCACCATTCTACTTCAAGTGCAACTCATATAAATCCTACCCAAATTTAAGCTAGAAATATATATACATATAAAAATAGTTATTAATTCACCTTTGGATATATTCTTGTAATAGCCTTAGTTCAGTTTGAGAGAATAAAGAGTTGACTTTGATTTATTTTTATTATTATTTTTTTTTTTTCACCGAAAAATCGAAAGATTGGGAATGGTGAATATTATGAATATAGTCTTATTTGTCATCATTCCCAGTCTTTCCCCTTTTCAGTGAATAAAATTAAAGTAATCTCTTGATTCTCTCAAATTGAAAAATTTTACAAATATATATATATATATATATATATATATATATATATCCAAATTTGAATTAATAAATTCCTTTTGATTTCCCATATATAATTGTAGCTTGAATTTGTGTAGGACTTACAGCATGACTTGATTTTTTCTTTCACAGATTTATTATCGGATTAATTTATGTTTTACACGTTGGAATAAAAATAGATCAATAAACAAAAATTTATTATACACTTGAATAAATTGATTTTTTTTCCAGAAATAACAGAACAAATGTAATACGTTTTATTTTGTCATTAAATTTTAAATATGCCTTCATACACATTTTTTTTCTTCAAATATTACACGTTCACAATAAACTTTAGATTTTAGGTCCTGAGTCAGAACTCATTATTCTTATTTATTAGAAATAAATCACAAAATAATAAATTTGACAATAATTAGAGCACAGTTAATTCATTGTCACGAGGTTTTGAACAAATGATGTTTACTCAAAGTGTTTGCTTAGAACAACAATTACAAACCAAAAGCATTGTTCCATGGGTTACTATTTACACTTTATGTTAGTACAGCTCGGGTGAAATGTTGGTTTATCAGTTTGTGGCAGTGTAAACTATTGGTTTACTTGTCTTAATTACATAACCTAAATAATAATATAAGTTAATTTAAAACTTTATACTTGACGCGCTTAAAATATTAAATACATTATAACCTCGACTATAATAACCTCGATCATAGTAAAATATGACTATCTAAGTAGTAGTGATTTATAAATGTTTCTGAAAATAAATAGTCGGGGTTTGATTAATCAAAGGCAATGACAAGACAACCTAAGAATGACAAGAAAGTATTGAAAATTTATGAACGAGGATTCATTTTGTTATTTACTGGTAAATGGATATTATATTGATGAATATTTTCAACAATTTCGGAATGCTTTCAGATGAAGGCAAAACAAAATATATTTGAAGGCTTTAATGAAGTACAGCTGTTAAATTTAACAACTTAGTTTTTCGAGACCAAGAAACTTTGACTCACACGACTGATTGGACAGGATATACAACTGAAAGAAGAAAAAAACGAATAAATGTATACATTGAACTTCAAATCTCATACAATCTTCCGACGTTATTGTTTAATTTTTTTCTAATTAAAATTGGTCTTAAAGCCGTAGACTTCTTGTTAGCTTGATTTTAATTATGTCGTTCGTTTCAGGAGAGTCATGTTTCTGAATGTGTGCCGAGAAGAGTTAATGAGTTGAGAATTTTACTAGATTTCCTTTAAGGTACAATTCGTTCTTGATTGTGTATGTTACGGACACTTCAATGAGTAAATTCTTACTTTTAATTATACGGGATTTAAATGTATTTGCTGTGTTTGACTTTTAAATTTGATTTTTCTTTAAGTCACAACAAACATTCATACAATTAGGAAGGTAACTATGGAAGCGTTAACTACCGTTTGGAGAACATATTCTTGAGGTGTTAAATTGCGGCTAAAAACTATTAATCGAATGCAAATATTCAGAATGTGGTAAATATATTCACCTCTGAAACTAAATGTATTTTTTATTTTTAGCATAAGATACTGTTTTAAATAAATGATAGATCTATATACGTTCCGAAATGTGTTGCTATTCTTCAAATGTTAAACATTTATTTTAAATATTTTTTTCCAAACAGGATAGTTAAATGTGTTTGCAATATTTGCTCACATTAATTTTTATAAGATATTTAATGCATACAAATTGTTTTTGTCTCTATACTACTGATAAATATAACAGCAAGATTATTAAAATGTCCGATGATTAGGTATTTTATATCATGCATTAGGTAATTTTTTATAATAATAAAATAATGGAATACGACATTGAGGAAATAAGAAGGTAGATCTTAAACTTAATTGACACAAGTTATGCTGTCTAAATCCGTACAAAATAAAAACATATTGTTAGGGTAAATACAATGCTTTTTTAAAATGCTAAACACATGACATTAGGGAAAAAACAAGTCTGTGATCGAGAGAGTAGTAAGAAATCTGCTGAGTTACTAAAATCAGGTAACATAGAAAAACTAAAATGGTGCATGTCGTGACGATAAATCCACTACATTCGAAGCACTTTCTTTACTAGTCTATCAGAGAGACACTCGTATTTGGAAATTTTAATCAATAGAGTTTACACCTAACACAATATTTGCAGACGATTTCTGGTGAATGGCAGACTGATAGTTTGTGAGGCTAGTAAGACCTGTAAGCTCGAAAGCGTCATTATTACAATTAGTTCTGATAAAAAACAAAAAGAAAGAAACATTTAACAAGTCGTCTTATGAAGACATGTGGTTGTTACGGACGAAGTAATAGTGTTCAGAAATATTATTTAAATAGTTGATATATCTGAGCGCCTTTACGGTTATAGATATGCCTAATATTAATTATTACCAGTTTGTTTAATGTACCTGTGATATGTAGATAAACATACGTCTTCCCTAGAGGTGCCGTTTCAAACTAAGTGAATGACAAATTTATTTTTTTAAATTTAAATTCAATATCACAATTTGAAATTTTTCATAGCCATAGCTGATGATTTAAGTGAATTTTACTCATCGTGCTTATAGGTATGTCAATTGGTTTTACCCATGTACTACGAAATAGTGTAGGAATGAACTACATCCATAAATTATACTTGCAAAATTTTCAATAAAAAAATATTAATGTTTTAATTTACGAGAACTTTTATTCCTGCTATCGACGTTATGTTATGGATAAGGGTTTTTAATTTTTGTTTTACTTTTGATCAGTTGAGCCTTATAACTACCAGAATTCAATGTAATTAGAGCTCGTAAAATGTTTTTAGATTAGTTAAATACCTACACTTCCATTACTATTCACTCGAAATTTGTTTTCACTGATTCAATGGTCAACTTATAATTTTTAATATAGGGTATAATTTGGACTTGACGTAAACTCCGACCTTCAGATGTGGCAGATACTGAGTAAGCAATTAGAGTAGAGAGTAAATTACTCTATTATATTACAAAAACATGTAGGAGTTCACAATATTGATACAGATTCATTATTTAATTTAAATACGTTGTAAATAAAGTTTTTATTTACGAGAATTACATTCCTGGAATCAACTTGAGATTAGCAAAAAGGACTTTTTATTTTATATATATATATATTGCACAATTGTAAATTCAGTTTTAATTATGCATCAAGATTTTTAGCTTAAAACTGCGTAGAACATGTACATAGCAGTTCACTTAAAGCAATTTAACGCAAAGTTGTAACGTCCATTTTGAATCGGAGGTTACAAGACTAACACAAACTAACAAAGTTTTTTTTATAAAATATAAACAACAATAAACATTTTTTTAACTAGTGAAAATACGTATCAAAAAACGTTTCACACTCAAATCTCAACATAATGTTATTAAAATATTACACAAACTGTTACACATTTCAGTTTACTGAAAAAAAATGTACTGTCTAAAATAAATATAAGTATAAAAAGTATTAAATTATTAATGTAAAATCAATTTTGCCCAAATATTCTGAAGTTATATTCGATGACTTGTGTAAGATTTATTATAGTTCAACAAATAACAAGTATATAAAACAAATCTTGACAGGTCATTTGATCTACAGAAACTAGTAATTGAAAAACATATATGTTTTGAACACTAGTAAAGGAATTTAGTTACTAAAAAATATATATTAATAAATAAAACTGTTTTCCAAATTAGCATATTTCTCATTTAAAACTATACAAGTATAATCTTAGACTGTTCAATAAATCATAAGCAAAAATTTACTTTTTCATAGGGAAAAATGCGTTATGTAATGAAATGTGTATCATTAAGTTAAATAGTCTTTAGAGAAGTAATAAAAAGTAAGATATCAAAACGAATTTCTGATAACGACAGAGTTCCTTTAAGATAAGAATTTAAAATTGTATTAATAATAAAAATTAATAATTAATAATAAAGTATAGCACTAAATTTGAAGTGCTCTTTGTCTATTCTATAAACATTTAGTACATTCTTAATAGTACTTACAAATTTTAGCATTTATATATTATCATTAATTTTTTATCATTATTTATTCGTAAAACATGTAATTACGTTTCCGTATTTGAAAATTGTGGGTAATTATTTTTTTTATACTTAATAGGATGGTTGTAAACTAAATTATTATTTTTTTACATTTAAATCAATAAACGGTGTTTTTGATTCAATATATCATGTACTTTGAAACTTCAAGAAATAAAAATAAACTATCAAAGTAGGAAAAGAATTGCGGAATGTATAGTCTGGAAGTTGTCTTATTACCAACAATACCTTCCGTCTCGATAATCTAATATAACTTTCAAATTACAGGAGTAACTACTTATTATTTGGTAATAACATAATTAAAAACATACAGTTGTAAAGGTCAGTCATTTTCTTTTCCTTCACACAATAAAACACAAATGTATTCAACTTGCATATCTATCACAAAGAGTACTTAAAAAGCATTCAAGCTATCATTACAAAGCCTCTCTTACAATTCAAGACTGGACTCGACATTGACTCACAATAAATAAATCCTATTAAAAGTGATTCGTTGAATAGGATGTATATGAGTAAAAAAAGTTCGAGATATAATTTGGTTTTTACCTATAGCTTAGTCAAGCATAACTGTGACTTGACTTCCTTTCCCCGGTGGCCATTTTGAATTAGAGAGTTGCCTTCGAAACCAATCGTTATGATACAATCGCTCCCTAATTTTTCTACGACTAAAATTAGACAAAACAACTCTACCGTAAATTGCTACTTCCATGAAACGTAGATTGAGTCATTATAAGATCCGCTACAACAATGAAACCGACGACTATGGGTCATTTCGTAAATTGGAAAGTCTGACTACGTTATTAAGTTCCTCGTTAAAATTAATTTTACTCTACTGTAAACCCAAAATTAATTTAAACCATGTTTATTTACATATAACAAGATCAATTAAATATAAAATGTAAGTACTTGCTTCACAAACAGTTACACGACTAAATATATGTCAGTTTTATCTCTTTTGTATCAATATTGGACACATATTAGTTAGTTAAACCTAAATTTCTCTAACCTTCCACTTTATAACAATTAATTACCTGTAGTTCTATTGATTTCCTTATATCTGAAGTTCAAGTTATAATTATGAAAAGTGGGAAACGTTTAGTTGCAACATTGTTTTTTTTTTTTTTTTTTTTTTTTTTTGTAAATATATATAAACTTTTGATTATAAGTTAAACTGTTACAACTTAAAGACTGATAATACAGAGTGTCTATCAGTATTATGAATGAACTTAAGACAGCGAAAGACTCAACTCATCAACATTCTTCACACTATTGGTAACACTTTTATAAATTGTGATTACATACAGTGATATTTTTCCCTATCCTCCATCGCTGTCTCTTTAGAGGTAACCATAAATAATTTTTTTCAAACTGAATTTATATTAATTTAAAAATCTACATTTCATACATTATATATATATGTAATGTATTTATGTAATATATATATGTAATATATAATATATATGTAACATATATATATATTTATGTATTTATATATATAGGCCTATATATATGTAATAAAATTTAATATATATATATATTAAATTTTATTTTTTTTTTAGTTTGTATAAGTTTTATATGAATTACAGCTTGTCTCAGACTTTTCTTAAACAGAAACTTATATTGGATTTATTTACAGTACAACTCGCTGCAAATCCCTTTGAAGTGTTAGTTACACTTTTCCATTACCTCCATTTTGTGCTCCAGTTAAGCTCGTCTTAGTTCAATCCTACAATATTCATCTGGGACTTATATGCAAAGATCGATAAAATCTTTTATATAAAAAAATAAAATGAAAAAATTGTTTGAAAACACCAACATAGTATATTTTTGAAAGATTAACACAACATTTTGTTGAAACGTCAATCATCAAAAGTTACAATTAGTGCATATAACAACTAAGTCATTGAAGAGTCGACTTCTGGTAATAAGGTGTTTGTTGAAAAAAGTTGTGGCTTTGTTTTCACGTCATTTGTTTCACATATTCATCGTTTTGAGACTTTTTTAAATTGAAGTTTAACAAAATACATTATGAACTAATGAAGTTTTTAGTTATAACTTATCATGCATTTATATAAATTGTTGCCCCGCCAACAAACGAGGGATAAGCAATTATTGTAATTATTTTTAATTTTTAAATTATTTATAAATATGGTTATATATATATTTGTTTACATATATGTCCGTATTTTTGTACGACCATCACTTAAAACACTGGGTTTTCATTGCGATGTCAGAGCTCATTAATGTTGTTCGCTTGGAATACCTCACAATACAATAAATTTGCGAAAAATTATAGTATAGTTGACTCATTGTAGGAAGGAATTAAAGTAATGAGGTTAATCAAAGTGTTTGTTGCAAACAACATTTCCAAGTCAAAAGCTGTGATCTATGAGTTACACTGTACGTCAGTACAGCTTGGGCGGCATGTTGGCTCATCACTTTGTGACGGTATAAACTTTTGGTTTATTGGTCTCAATTACATTGGGTAATAATTATTGGTTAATAATTAAGATTTTTTCAAACTGTAAAAGTGATCCACATGAAAGTTTATATATCTTATTTGTTTCATATATTTCTATATGTTTGTTATTATAATAAGCATTATAGAAGATCACGTGATTGAACATATACATAAGTTATGAAGAATTATCTATTAATAATTATTTTAACCTCTACATAATACAGCTCTTTATAACTCGGACTTCCTAAGATTATAAATATTTACTTCATGTACCATGAATAAATATTTACTTTACTTCATAAATATTTTATATACCATGAAATAACTAACCATTAAAATCTCAAAGACGTTTCTCAAAAACTAATAACAGAGTTTAACAACTTACCTGCTGTTATCACACAGAAAAAAAATTGTAAAAACTAATCGACACAAGAGAAAATGTTTTAAAAGATTTTTAGGTCTCTCTAACTATTTTTTTTACCACAAATTGTTCCGTACTTACATATCAATTAATTGCAAACATCTAACGAAAATCAAAGGTGCTTTATAAATTATTTATCATTTCGAAATAGTAACTATTGTAAACTATGATTGACTTTATTAAAAGTTTTAAACTGTAGTAACGAGCTATAAATGATTCTCAAAATTGGAAGTTAATCATGGACAATCACAACACATGTTAAGGAAGAAATTATAACGATAGAGTATAATGAAAGTATCTTATTTAATTCTTAAGTATTTTTTTCAATGATGTATGTTTTTGTTTGAATAAGAAACAAAATGTACAACTATAATAGAGTTAACGTGATATTTGTTTTTATATACATGTTAAATTTAAGAGCTAAGCTCTTTGACGCCAGTGAAACTTGTTCGACATGATTCCATAGAACCAAATATGGATTGGATAAACAACTTAAAAAGAACAAACAAAGGTTTACGACACACTTTGCTCTCGAAATGTCATAAAATAATATGTCCACTTGATTGTTTATGTATTTTCTAATTAAAATCAAAGGTACCGGCCGTAGACTTTGGCTTAATTATGTAGTTCGTTTCAGAGGAGTCGTGTTTCGAATCAAGTTGTGACGATAACTGTTTAGAAGTTGACACTTTTATTTGATTTCAATTAATCTGCAATTATTTTTCGATTTTGTACGTTTCAAACTTATACTTTTGTAATTTATTATACTTTTATATACTGTTAATATTGTTGTTATACTTTTACTTTTAATTAAACGAAATTTAGTTACTTTTCTGTGTTTGACGTTAAGGTATTACATTTAAAAGGCGGGATGATTTATTGAAAGACAGCCTATACATACTTGTATTTTCTTACACACTAAATGTCAGATATTAACTTAATTTGTCAACTTTTCCCCAAGAGTATCCATTTGAAAAATTACAAGGATCAGTAAATTTGTGTAAAAACATTTGTTCACCGCAAGTGTCGGTAATGTCGTACTGTACTTTCTTCCTAACCTAATTTTTACTACGTATATAATATAATGGAAATTTGTTTGAGGCATAAGAAACTTTGAAGTGCGTACTTTTTACTTGACGGTACTGGATTTCGTAGGTAGAGTGAACTCATCAAAATGTCACGTTACGCATCAATCGTCACGTCACTCTAGAAGAGTTACGGTAATCGTATAAATGGATCTGCACCTTTTAAATTGAACAATTCATACAAGAACTTACGGAATTTCGTAAGTGGAGTGAATTCATCGGCGCGTCACACTATCCAACAATCGTCACGTCACGAGAGAAGCGTCACAATGTTTTATAAATAGACTGCAATGAAGTTTAAACTAGGTTTTAATTTTTACTTTTTTATAGTTACGCTTTTTCAGCAAACAAAAACAAAGTTCCAATTTTAACTTTGTATGAAATATTTTTAATTTTACGAAACTCTTATGTCTGCAAGTAGCAGGTTCTTTCACCAACTATTCACCATAAAACAATTTTTACACACCCTATATTAAGGTGATTTTTATTTACAAGTGGCTATAGGTAGATAAATTCTAACAAGTTTATTTTCTGTTGATTTAATTTAGTTCCTTTTTTTTCAAGAGAAAATTCAGGTACTCATTTATAGGGTCTATCCTAAAACATCTTAATCTAACCAACAATTTATATTCTTAACTCTAAAGCAGAAATAGTATTCTTTTACAAAAGCACAAATTTTAAAGAATTTAATAATCTAGTTGATAATATTTATTTAAATTAATTGTATGTCCACTTATGAAATGATTTACAAGTTGTATGAAGTTGGAATATATTTAATTCTACAGCCCAATCCAAATATTTAAATATATTAAAAAAAATTATTAAAATATAAAAAAACTTTGTTTTACTAAATCAAAATTCAAAAGGGTGAAAACCTGACCGTCCTCTATTATGGGGAAATCTTCAGATGATCTTGAAGAAGTTTCAACTGGATGGCTGGAATTCCCTGATGTGTATGTTGACTTGGAGTCCTTTTTGGCCAAAGAAGGAGTCTTGCTTGTAGTGTAGTCGTATCGGGATACCCTGTATTTCCTCAAGTATTTATGATGATATGTAGAGAGACCTTCTCTGGACGAATCGAAAAGACGAATCGAAAAACACCAGTCTTGAGGCTTCCCGGAAGTTTCTCTTTTATAGTCTCCGGCCGACTGGCCCCTTCCTTCTACCCTTTTTGAACACTTTTTAGCTATTTTTTTTTTCAAAACCGCCGTAATTCCACTTCCAGATCTCTTATTGAATTTCCCAAGGTGTTGTTTTAAAGCCCGTGAAGCCTTCTATCTCCACGACTTCGAATGAAATCCATATAAACGGCATTCGAAATATCGCGAAGGTACGCCTAAAAAACTTCCGGAGTTTCTGAGCCGCCATATTGAAACTTTTTGAAAATGTTGCTCATTATCCAAAAATTTCATACCCGCAGCACAAAATCGCTCCGTCATTTCTTCCGCGTTTTTCCCAACTTGAAAGATTCTAGTCTCGAAATGTCATTCCTTTGGCTTTACAATTTAAAATTCTTTGAATTGAGCTGTTTACAGTTTTAAATTTTATTCTAATTTACCATATATCTCTTTATGTTTATTATTTAACTGCATTTCTTTGACTTTATTTTTGAAAACCTCTTTTTGTTTTCAAAATTTAATTTAATTTAAATTATTATTATTTTTCCTGATTGTTCTAAACAAGTTGTCAAAAGTGTACAGTTCGATTTTGTTAAGTCGGTGGATTTTTGTCACCTTCCAGGCATCGAACATAACACTTGCCGCTAACTTTTAGTTATGGATTTTATCGAAAATTTTCACTCCTGATATTCGATTTATTTTTCATTCTTATTTCTAGAAATGTTAACAATTTCCAGTTTTGATCAATTTTGGAATATTTTATTACCTTTAATCTTAAATTTCTACGTGAGAAATATAAAATATGATCTGATTCGATATTTTTAAGAATGCACGCTTTTAGGACTACACTCTGTACCAATTTCAGCTACAAATTCATATTTTCAAATTTTTAATTAATTTTAGAATAAATTTAAACTAAAAGAATAATTTTTAGGTGATGTAAATTATTTCAACTAACCAATCCCTTTTTTAACGGGTTCTTGGTCTTTGTAATCAATTTACAAAATATCTGACGACAGTCAGGGTCCACTTTCACTAGGCTAAAGTACAAGTTAGCAAAACTAGACTCAACCTTTGAAACGGATTTAACCTTTTTAAGACCTACAACATTTTAAGATATACTTTCTACCTCTCATCTATGTGCTAGGTCTATCTTTCTCTCTCTCTCTCTCTCTCTCTCTCTCTCTCTCTCTCTCTCTCTCTCTCTCTCTCTCTCTCTCTCTCTCTCTCTCTTCTCTCTCTCTCTTCTCTCTCTCTCTCTCTCTCTCTCTCTCTCTCTCTCTCTCTCTCTCTCTCTCTCTCTCTCTCTCTCTCTCTCTCTCTCTCTCTCATCCACGAGAGTGCCAGCCTGTGACTATGTATGTAGCAAAATGCTTGAAGAAGTATTCACTTCCACCCAATGTGTTTTTAAACTATTCACTGAACTATTTCACTAACCGCTTATCTTACATTTTTCTGACAACATGCAAATAAAGACGACTGCTTAATCGGTTGTAACTTGACAAAAAATTCAAACATTGTGCTTTTTATACGTCTACAATGTCACAAAATAAGGCATAATCTCATTTTGATACTTGTGTCTCTTGGAATTAAGTTTCAATCATTTTTTTAACTGTCAACGTAAATCTCAAAATGAAACTTATATTTTTCCAATTTACTATGATCATAACGCCTACTTATTAATTTAAAAAAATGTTTGAGTTTATGTGCAAATGAAAATGAATTGTAAAAATGTCCATTTGAAGAAACGTAGATACTTGAAAAAATTTATTAAGTCTATGCCTAATTATTTTTCTGAAATTCAAATAGAAAAATAACAAAACATGATCCTGTAACAAAACATTTTCTTTCTTTCTCTTTTTTTTCACAAACGCTTTTCCAGTTTCTTATTAGAATAATATTGCTCTTCTTGACAAATTGATTCGGAAATAATAATTATTACTTAATTAATTAAAAGTTATATCTGTTTCAATGCAGCATGTTTAAAAGGAAATTTGATAGAAATCTCCACAATTCAATTGAATCATTGCGGCAGAAAAGCAATCACTGCGGTTATTTACTGGTAATGGTGACGTTTTAACAAAATTATAACTATGCAAGAATTGAACTCCATATGTGGTATAATTGTGTTACATATTGTACAATTAATAATTTTAAAATAATATTTTGATATGCCTGACTACTTTTAAAACAGTAAAATTGTTCAGACCTAATTAAAAGCATGACCGCTTCAATATATAGATGGACATGTATTCCAGATTTTATCCAATAGTTTTAAACATATTTCCTTGATTCTATTTATCGCTTAATATTAAATTTCATTTAAAGCGAATTTAAGTGATTTCAAATTAACAACTCTAATTAGTAAATGTAAATAATAAACCAATAATTTATTTTTGATGAAATTAATTTAAAAAAATAATAAGTATGATAAAAAAATTAATAAATACAATTTTGTATACCTAAAATATGCCCACAATAAATAAAATACTTTTTTTTTAAACCACTTTTTTACTAATAATTATTATATTCTGAATTATCGACGTAACGCCACTATATTAGTCTGATTTCGTTTTTAACTTTGGCAGTATAACGTATCCCGTAGCAGTATATGCAAAGTCATATATTTACTACATCCTGATTAAATATATAAATTTTATTAGGAACGCAAATTGAATTTTATTTTATTGTAATATTCTCTCTATTTTATCATTACACTGTAAAATTTATGCTGTTAATTTAAAAACTCCTTTCCTATATTTTGTTTGATTTTTTTTCTGTGCTAATTAAATCGTCTAACATAATAATTATAATATATGGTCAGTTACTTAAATTTAATTTACTGTATGTGAAATAAAATGTCCGTATTAATTTATTGCTATCGTCCAAAATAAAATAAAAATAAAATCTATATTTGAACAAAAATGCTCTAAAAATGTTGATCAAGAAAGCCTCAAACGTACTCGTTGTTCCAAAAAAAAAAAACACAGTAGTAAAAATATCCACACAAATGCTAGTTTGGGAGTAATCGGTAATATATATGTAATGGGTGGAAATGAAGTAAAATTTTTAACGAAAAACATTAAACACAATAATTCAGTATTTCTTTTATACTTATTAATTATTATTATTATTGGCTAATTATTTGCAAGCATGTGGTTTTATATTAATACCCTTTTAATGTTGGCTGGACAATAAACATAAATGTCTAAGAGGTACAAGATTTAGCAAATTCTCTCTCTCTCTCGAGTTAGCTACTCTCGGCAGAGGTTATGTAGAATGTAAAAGAAATATACCAAGTTTAAACTTAAACGCAAATGTAAATATAAATAAAACGTTAGAAATAACTTCACATATAATTTTAGTACAAAACACTTTTAGTCTCCTAATACCGACACAAATATACTTTAAAAGTTTTGTACGGAGTAACGAGTTTTGTACAAGAGCGTGTTCAGTCAATTTACAAGTTAAATATTTACTAAAATAGTTCATACTTTGCATACAAGTTATATAATTCCTAACGTATTTTTTGTCGTAATAAAGGGATTTCAAATCTCGTATAACACAAAAAATATTAAAAATACAAAAGTGCAGAAACATTCTTCCACAGCAATACCCAAAACTAAGTAATAACTGGTGATCATATATTCCTTCATTTTGGTAGAATACTAATTTGATTTTTTTAATTTTGGATACTACTAAATATTGTGATTTATACCATAGAAGTACAACATTTTCATTTCTGACCAATTAACTATTTTACAAAATAGTGGATATATGCAAATATTACACTCCAAAGAAAAACAAAATATACTATATATATATATATATATATATATATATATATATATATATATATATATATATATATATATATATATATATATATATATATATATATATACAGTATTGGGTTTAACTTGTGAGGTAATATTAGATAGAATAAAACTCGAACAAAAGATCTCACAACGTAAGCGTAATTTTTGTGAGAACTTGTGTTCGAGTTTTAATCTATATTTTAATCAAAATATACTGTTTGACACCTTACTTATAATTATTGGACTTTAAAAGATATCGGAAAAGATATTTAATCGATCACTGACATTGGTATAAAAAGTCGAAACAATATACAATGTTGGTGAAAAGTGAAATTTATGACTAAAAACCACTTTTCCAAATACTCAAATAAAGGTAATTTATAGTTTACGTTTGGAAGTTGTTGTTTTTTTTTAATGTACTCTAATCTATTGCTGTCACGATACTTTTTCCAAGTCACAACTAATCCCAAATATTATTTTAACACTAAACTTGGACAATTTATTTGCGTTATAAGCTAATACATCAAGGTTGCATCAATATTGTTTGATCATATTTTAAGATATTTAACCTTCTAATACAGACTTGTACTTTTATTCAATTCCCTGAACTCTCTAACCGTCGGTTTTGAGGAGATAACTTGGAATAATTAAAATATATTATTATGAGAGGGAGATATGATTTTGTGCCAAAAAATCAATTTTAATATGTAGTTTTAATAATTTAAAAAAAAAACTATGTTATGGATATGTTTGTAAATCAAAGTTAAAACTATATAGTAACACGTAATAAATATGAATGTAGGTCACGACACAAACACACTGCTTTATTACAGAATTTTACTATTAATATTTCAAACTGAATTGATTGACTTAATAATCACACAGTTCCTATTAATCTCTTTATATAAATATAAATATATATATATATATATATATATTTATATATATATATATATATATATATATATATATATATATATCACTTTAGTTTTTATTCAGTATTGAGACTTGTTTATTGATTTATTTTGTTTTGAGAGTTTTAAAGCGAGAAACTACTTCTCAAAAATTATTTATGTTTCGCTTTGATTGTTACGGTTTTCGCCAAGTTTTTTTTTCTTCCGTTTATATTAATTTAATAAAATTTGTGTCACAACTATCAAGGGGTGACAACAATTTTACCTGTTTTACAAGTTACAGACTAACTTACAAAAGTTACAAACTACAATATTGTTAAATTAATAAATCGTTCCTCAAATGCCGTAGTGCACATCCGTGTATTGTGTTATGTTAAATTAAATATATGTATTATGTGTTCTTAATGTTCTGATGATCTCCAACAAGTGAAACTATTCTGATGATGGGATATAAATCCTGAAACGCGTAACGGTTTTATAAAAAAAAACATCAAAATAAGTCACAAGATGGAAAATAATAGCCTATACATTTCAGAGATAAAGTGCTGATTCCTCTTGTAAAAATAACAAATGCATGACGTTTACAAAATATAAATATAACAATTAATGTACACAGATAAAACCAGCGATTAGGACCAAATAAAATGATAAATGTAAAACGGCCGATGATATTCTAGTTAGAAAATCATAATTTCAATTAGGAAGTGGCAAAGATATTTGAACAATATTAAACACAATTTATTTAAAGCCTCATATATAAAACACCCGACATTTCGAATCCGATACGATCATTCACTCATATTACCAAAGATTAAATTAAACGAAACAACTCTACCATAAATTCCTAATTCAATTAAATGTTGGTTGAGACTAGACATATGATCAGCTACAATAATTAAACCATGTAAACCATGGATCATTTCGTAAATTGAAGAGACTGACTAGCTTATTAAGTTACTGATTACAGTTAGTTTTACTCTTTAGTAATAGATCAATAAAACTACTATTATTTTAACAATTGTTTAGGATTCATGTCGAATAAACGTATCACTCAATATTTATATTACGTATTGAATTTGATATTTAAACTTTTTATCTCACTATCATGATGTGGAAATATAAATTATATAAATAACTCCCAGATTATTGCTAAAATGTTTTAATTATTTATCCTGGATTTACTAAAAGATAAAGTATACAAACTTTGGCGGGTTGGTAGTCAAACATATTTACATAAAAATAAATTGGGCTTTTTTTTATATTTTGTGTGGTTTATGTTATTAGGTAGCCTCTAATAAAATTATAGCTTATAAGTGGTAATAAAAATAAGTAATAAGAGAATAAATTTGGCAAATAATTAGAGTCCAGTTGACTCTCTGTCGGATGCTCTGAACTAATGATGTTTACTTAAAGCGTTTACTTCGGATAACAATTCCAAACCAAAAGCTTTGTTCCATGGGTTAATATTTACACTGTATTCGAGCTAGGATGCAATAGCAAAATGTTGGTCTATCAGCTGGCGACGGTGTAAACTATTGGTTTGCTCATCTTAATTACATGATATAAAGTATAAAGTGTGTTAATTGCACACCATAATAGTGATCACCAAGAGAGATTCTCGGAATATTTTGGTTTACCATAAGTGCTTCTGTATATACATATACATTAAAAATATGTAAAATCATTCCAAATCGGAAAACATAATTCAACGGACTTTAAAACTTTTCCGTGTTTGACATCAGCTTCCGTTACAGTTTTACGTTTAACGGTAAACTTGGTTTATTGAAAGTTAGGTCTCTAAATATATACGTTTAATGACGCATACAATATAGGCAAATAATCGATATAGAATATCAAACACAATAATTTGTTTATAAAAATTCAAACAATGTTTATTTTACACCTCCGACTTGTGGCAGTTACTATTTTATATATTACTATTATTATACATTTTAGGTTTTATTATTTTAATTTGGATGGATGTCCTCACTTTGCTTTACCTAATACCAAAGGCATGGTGCCTTTACCTTATACGTTTATAGTGTCTTCGGAAAAGTTCTCCATACTTTAGAGAAGGATATATGTAATTATACTACATCAATTGGATGTAAATACACTTAGCACAAAAAATGAAACCTATTTGTGTACTTTAGGTTTTTTTCTGACGTTAAATAATTCTTTAAAGGAAACTCTCTGGACATTCAATTAACAATCTCAGTTGATTAAAGAACTTCAATGTTTTTTTAGCATCCCTTTAATATCGTTATATATTTCGAATCTCAGTTTTTGAAAAGTGATAATTTTCTCGGCAGTTTTGATTTCAGTGAATGTATTTGTGCAACTTTAAGCTTTATTTTCAAGATTATCCCTATGCCATTATACTGATAAACAATCCTTTTCTTTTTCTTTCGTTTTGTGTAGTAAATTGTTGATTATTTTATTCCACCATGTGTCTTTTAAAAAAAAAATCTGTATAAATATATAGTGAAAAACCTTTACTGTGGTTCATTTTTCATTCAAACCTACACTTATTAGATTACAAATGTCTTATATATTTAGTATTTAGTAGAAAACAAGTGATTTAAAACTTCCTCCATTGATTATAATACGCAAAAATGTTTGTAAATAATATTGAAAAAGAAGTATACTTAAATTGACTACGGATGTCATTCAATCAAACTAATTCTTAATAAAGGCCACTGAATGGACTATTGTAATTTGACAAACGAAACAACCTTTGTTCATTCTATATTTTCCAAATGTAAACAAATAAAGTATTGTCTCTTTGTGATATTTCTGTCTCGGAAAATGTGTAATGATGTGTTTACCAGCTCAAATATGAACTTGACTCTATTCACGAATCTTATATTATTATTATTATATTTACTGATGAATATGTTTATAAATTATATTACCGTTGTTTTTATTATAACAACAAAAATCGCCTAAATTTTGATGTTAGTGTTTGTTGTGGTTAATGAAAAGCAAAAATAGTTAAATCTTTATGAATTCATAAACAAACATATGAAAACAATCGCAAAATATGAAATATAAAAATTATTATTAAAACCTAAATTAATATTTATCGCAAGCTAACCTATCTAAAATTTCCAAGAGTTTTCTCTTTATTTCTATTGTTCTCTTTTATACAAAAGTGTTTGTGGTTAAAATATTTGGCCGTCATGCAATATATAATATATTTTGTAATAAAATAGTATTTTTCTCTTTTAAATGCATTTGTAGCTGTTATTTTCAATTGTTATTGTTTTAAAAGTATTTTTTAATTATATGGGTATGTAAATATGAACTACCACCTTATAAAAAAGGTATTACATTTACGGTACACATTGTATTAAAATATTGCGTATATAACGTTCCTTAAAGTGTACCCAACAAATAGTTTTAAAAATGACTGATTTGTGGAAAATAGACGTGCTAGAGTTTCATTACCTTCAGAAGAAGAGCACACAATTACTTATTACAGACAACAGGGGAAGTTTCAAAGTTTCTCAAAAACATCAATTCCATAGTACAAATTTTATTTAAAGCAGTAAGCAACTTGGTAAACCAACTCCTACTATTTTCAATAGACTATTTTAATACTAAAATTTATTAACTACATCAGTGTTAAAATAAAATGCTGCAGTAGAAAAGCAATCACTGCAGTTTAATGGTCATGTTTTAATAAAATTAAAACATAGCTGCAGTAACATGGAACAGATTAACTGCAGCAGAAAAGTATTGTGTTTCATTGTTAAAATTTAATTATTTTAAAATAGTATGATTACATGCATCACTACGTTCACCACACCAAGATTGTGCAAAATTTAATAGCAAAGACTTGGCTTTATATATACCTGGACATATATTACTAACAACAAATGTTTTTGTAATTTAATAACATTTTAAATTTAACTCTGGTGAAGTAATAAATAATATATTGATTACTTTTACTAAATTAAATAAACAAATAATTATCCCCAATGAAAGCTAACGGATGATAAAAAAGTTTGAATACCAAAAAAAAACTCAATACTAAAAAAAAACTAAATACAATACAAATATTCTGTAATGTAACAGTTACCTACAAAAAATAACACAATATATCACAAATAGTACGCTTATTATATCAACATCTATATATTGATCTTTAATAATTTCAGAAGGTATATTGTTGTTGAATTCTTACTAATTCTGCTTATTAATTTAATTTTAATTACTTTATATGTTCCGTATTTCTGATTGAGTATTAAAAATTTTTAAACAATTTAAATTAAATTTTTTTGTAGATTCCTAGAAAAAAAAATATTGAACTACTTACTTTATTAGTTTATTAAATACTCTGATTGACGTTTC
Source organism: Aphrophora alni (assembly GCA_963513935.1). Taxonomy (NCBI): domain Eukaryota; kingdom Metazoa; phylum Arthropoda; class Insecta; order Hemiptera; family Aphrophoridae; genus Aphrophora; species Aphrophora alni. The sequence continues at coordinate 39,913,225 of OY740768.1, forward strand.
TTGCAAACACAACATACACGAATCATATTACCTGATAATAAACATAAAATGTTATGTCTGAGAATTTTAAGATTAAGTAAAATTGTCAGTCTCCGAGCTATCAAGAAAGTGCTATCCTTCAAGAGATATAAGTTCAATGTTAAATGAATATTAATGTTTATAGCTATAATAACGGACACTTCATTCTTAATACAATCGTTACGGAGAACAAAAATAATTTTACATGTGAGGTTATTAGTTATTTAAATATTTATCTGTAGTAATTGCAAAATACATTTAAAACATTTTGTCACCATTATAATCTTATTAATACTAATGTTTAATATAATGTATTATTTTTATACATTCAGTGCTTCGTTGTCAGTGGGAAGATTACAAAACGGTGCTCTACAAAACAAGACTGTCTAGTCAGACACTAATTACAATAATTCTTCAGAGAAAAGTGATAATAAATAATTCACTAACTATTTGATTATTTATTAGTTACTCTGATGGGCAGTTACTTGCAAGTAGGCCCTACGTGATTTCTAAAGTTTATTAAAATGGCAACATATAATGTGCAATAAATAATAAAAAAATAAATATAAATAAAAAAAAAGTATAAGAGATGCTGGATTAAGCTAATTTCCAGTCTACAAGCAATCTAGGGAACCATTCAAATGAGAGAGATGTTACATATTTTAGAGAAATGTCGTAAGTTTAAAGTTACAAGCATATGTTGTATATATACATAAAAATTTAGAAATAACCTCACATGTAATATAAATACAAAACTTTAGCCGCTAGTTCCAACACAAATATACCTTAAAAGTTATGCAAGCTGTAACGAGTTTTCTACAAGAGTGTGTTCAGTCAATTTACTCGTTGAATATTCTCTTAAATGTTTCTTACTTAGCACAAAATATGTTTAGTTTATTAAGAAGTCATACATTGTTTGGAAACTTACATCGTAAAAAGCAGTTTCAAAACTTGTATATTAGTTGCAGAATATTAAATCTATAAACAGTTATTAAGTGAACGATACAGTACTTACTCAAATCTTTAAAATAATAGGTATCTTGATAAAGATCAAATTATACTGGAATATTTTGTTTTAACTTTTTATTTTGTTCTTCTTATAATAGTAGTTGGAATTTATCCCATTAGAAAAAAAACTATTTTTTTTCTAATTATTGGATATAAACATTTTGGTTGTACCGCTATATTTTTAGAACTCAAACAAAAAGCTACTTGTTTGAACTTCAATTAAAAATACGAATATATGGGTAACAGTTAATTGATTATGATGCACTTGCTGTTTATATATTTAAATTACCTAATTTTCAATATACTATCACATTTTATATTTTTGAATGTATACACATATTCATAAACGTGTCTCAGTTAAATGTAAATATCAAACTCGCAGATTATTGCTAAGTGTAACTAGTTATTTTTAAAGATTTACTCCGAGTTTTAGTATAA